>CM060398.1:9007760-9503191 GCA_030545235.1 Helianthus tuberosus | reverse complement strand
GAATACTAAATAATGAATTTAGTTGTATTTTTAGAAAATCTCATACACGGATTGAATAAATCTAATTTTATATGTAAAATTATAAAAAAGTTATATCTTTATAGCTTGTAAAATATTATTTTTTTATTTTAAAAAAACTATAGCAATAGCCTACTAAAATTAAAGAGAATGAAATGTTCGTTAATACGGTTTACTGTTTTTTTTTTAAATATTATCGTATGAAAAGGTTATAGCCTTTTGAAAATAATGAGGAAATGGGTTTATGAGTCACGTTATATTTTGTCATTTTTCCTTCTTGTTTCCCTTGTTTTCTGTTATATGAATTCTAAATTTAAGGACACCAAATACCAATCATTGATCTTGGAAATCAGTAACCAAAACTCTCTCCTTACATTTTCAATCTTTTGTACAATAATCTTTCTCGATATATATATTCTTACAAAGAACAACTTAACTTCCCTGCGATTATTTGTTACATATCCTTTAATTAAAACAATATAAAAATAAATAAACTTCCTTCTGAATTATTTTTTATATATGGTTTAATAGATATTAAATAACTCATATGGATAAAACAATCTCTCCACTTTAGTAGTTATAATAAGAAAATAAATAATCATTCTGCTATCCAACTATCGCTGCCATCCTAATCAAATTATCCATTATTCCATTCTTAATTCGGAACCTCTATCATAGAATGCATATTAATTTATTTATGCGGGAAAAGATAATTGAGATCATCTAATATAGCGCCATGTGTCCTCTAAATGATTTCTTTTATTATATAGTACTAGCGGCAAGACCCGTGTGTAAACACGGGTCGATTCTTAGAAAACCATGCATAAGACATATTGACAGAGAGTAAAAAAAATAATTAGTGCAGACTTACAAAATTGATATAAATTAATGAACAATAGGTTTATTCAACAGCAATTCCATTATGTTGATAGCAAACCACTGTTGTCTATTAACTGTTAAAAACTTCTGTTGCTTTCCAACAGACTTTCCTAAGAACTGTCATCCATTATCTCCAACAGAGCTTGCCAGATGGATAGATAGTAACTATCAGATGTTAGTCAACCCATGTTAAAAAGGTCAGTCAACATAAATTACAAAGGTTAGTAAACAGATGTTAAGAAAATAATGTTATTAACAAAGAAATTAGTACTCTCATTAAAAATGAGAGCTGCAAACTTGTTACTACAACGCCAGATATAAACATTTTTCACAACATGTGTTCTCAGGATAGGCTTAATGCAGAGCAAGTATAAGATGCTTTCAAAAAGTTGTATTGCTTTCCAAAAAACACTTCCTAACAACAGTTCCTCCATTATACCCAAGAGACGTTGCCAGGTTGACAGATGTTTAGTATCATTATAGATTTTGTAAAACTTCTTTGTAAACCGCATTAGTAGTGGTTATACAGACTCGTTTCTCTTTATCACAAATCAAAATTTTCAATCCCTTCCTACTTTTTACTCTAGATACAGCAACATAGAGCTGGCCATGACTAAACACTGGACGTGGAAGATATAAACCAACACGCTCCAATGATTGTCCTTAACTTTTATTTATTGTCATAGCAAAACACAGTGAAAGTGGGAATTGTCTTCGAGAAATCTTCACTGGTATTCTTTTATCAGAAGGTGTCATCTTCATTCTTGAAATCAAAGTATGATGACCTATATTAGTCCCTGTGATAATTTTTGCTTCAATCACAACTTTTCCGAGCCTCGTGACTTGTAAACGTGTACCATTACACAATCCACTTGCCTGATCAATGTTTCTGAGTAACATCACTAGAGCACCAAGTTTCAGTACTAATTTATGGTTAGGTAAACCAGATAAACGAAGATTGTTTAACACATCAGGAGGAAACAATGCCATATTAAGCTCTGATTCTTCCTCTGGTTGGCATAAACTATCTGAACTAAAATAAACCTTTTCTTCACCAGGCAGACTCTCTAACAACTCTTTATTTATTGAATCCACTACTTCATTAGTTGGAGCAAGAATCGCTCTTTGTTGGAAATACGTTAAATCCCACAAAAACTTATTCATGTCCGGATATATAAATGAAATGAGAGAAGAAATAGGATTGACTTGGTCATGAATAAGTAAATCATCTGGTATTTCAATATCAATCTCACCATCATTTTCTTCACCAAGCAGACCATCACCAAGCTTTAAAATCCATTCTCCAAATTCCTTTATTTCTTTCAAATTTGCTTCCTGACAACCAACTCTTAATCTCATATTCTCAGTTAGCTTTAGTACTTGACAGTGCTGCCATATATAAGAAGAATTCAAAGAAGCATTGACTATCATTGTTCTGGTACCTTTAGGGATGACCAGAAGAATTTGTCTAAAATCACCACCAAATAGAATGACCTTTCCCCCAAACGGCTTGGATTGCATGTTCGGTTGACTGGAACGTGATATGTCTCTCATTGTTCTATCAAGAGCCTCGAAACAATGCTTGTGAGTCATAGGTGCTTCATCCCAAATAATCAATGTTGCTCTTTTAATTAAATCACCTAACTCAGTATTAGGCTCTGTCGAACAGATTGAATTCTCATTAATGTTGATTGGAATTACAAACCTTGAATGAGCAGTTCTACCACCATCCAGCAAAAGTGAAGCAATTCCACTAGATGCAACATTCAATACAACTTCACCTTTTGATCGTAATGCAGCTGAGAATGTCTTCCAAAGAAATGTCTTTCCAGTTCCACCATAACCATATACAAAAAACACACCTCCATCACCTTTTTCAATCGCTTCCATAACAATTTTATATATCCTTTCCTGTTCGGCAGTTAAACACTTTACATAACCATCATGTTTCCTTTGAAGAGCTAGTCTGTCATACGATAATTCTTTCATTATCAATCGATTGTTTGACGATGAAACAAAATTGTCCAGAACACTTGGCATATCATCAAAATTTCTCACTGTACTTCCATTGGTAAGTAGCAACTTTTCAATTTCAGATAGACAGATATTTTCAAGTTCTTCTTGTTGAAGATCCAAATCTAAAACAAATGTTGAAAAAAGTATTAGTTTTTTTCCCAATAACAGAGCTATTGCATAGATTTAATGTACTTGTATATAACTTTAATAAAATAATCACATTACCTGTAATACCAGTTATCTTTCGTTGTTGATACAGAATGTCTTCACATAAGAGGGACTTCGTTTCCGACCAAAAAACACCAGGACGAGATATCGAATTTGACAGCAACAACATTACAAAAAAAAAGTCCTCAAGAAATCTCCGGTTGACCATGTGCTAGCTTCTTTGACAGCATTAACATATTCCTTATCATCATCCAACAGTCCCCGTGCAAAACATGCATCTTTAAATGTTTGAAAAACCTGCCCATTAACTGTTTTTATATCTTCAAAACAGGTTGGTCCCTTAATATGATTCAGTAAAATCCTTAGGTAATAACAATCACCAAGTGATGGTGGGACATAATGTATCCTCCCAATTGATCCATACGGATGCTTTCTTCGATTCCATTTGCGATTTTTAGCATTCCATACATAATATCCCGGAAACTGAACATACCTCAATGTCCTGGAAAATTCATCGACTTTATTACAATTCATTCACTCTGTGAACATTGTCATTTTCACAGTTGGATCAGTAACACTATCACGCAAATTATCATGATCGTTATACACAATACTCTGACCATCTTCATAATGAAAAGGTAATACCAGCTGGAGATCTATAATGTATATCATTGATGAATATTCTCTAAGCAGCTTCACAAGCAGAGATATATCTATAATCAAGGTATGCTTTTATCTCATCTACAGCTACATTCTGTTCCGTATTATTCTTGGTGCTATTGGCTTGAAAAACAGAAGCAGTGACTCTATCAGGCCCCCTATTAATATATTTAAACAAATATTTGATAGAACCTGACTGGTTGCACCATTCAACGTTAACGTGGCACTGATACTTTCTGAGCAGGAGAGCATTGTAAGGAACTACAAATCTATTATCAAGTGTCACACCATTCTTTACTACTGTATTACTTGTTTGACAACGACGATAGACAGGATATCCTTCAGAATCAACACAAGTCTCATCTACATATTTTTTGGGAAACTTTTTAGAACATTTTTGCTGAACCATACATGGACAAAGTGGGTTGTCTGTACCACATGGTCCATGAATCATAAATTGCTTGACAAGCTCATATAATTCAAGATCTCTTTCTTTATCTGGTATCTCAGCACTAATAACACGATCAATATCAGATGCAGTTGGAAATTTGCTTTCAGCACCCAAGAACAAACATATGTGAGCATGTGGGAGTCCACGCTTCTGAAATTCCACTGTATACATAACTGAAATTTTTCAACAGTGACCTGTTAGATAAATATAATTAGATGTTCAATGTAAAAAATATAACTAAAGGGTACCTGCTTGTATATCACCAAAGAATTTATCTTTCTTGAAATCTTTTATAAGATAATCCAATTTACACTTGAATAATCTAGAGATAATATCCGGTCTGTCTTCAGCATTAAGAGCTTTATCGTAAAAACACCTGTAAATCTCAGGCCAGTTTGGATTACAAGTCACCGTTATGAATAAATAGGGATATCCAACAGACTTGCAAATTGCCATAGCATCCAAGTACTTTTGCATCATATATCTAGAACCACCAGTAAATGATGAAGGTAAAAGTATAGGTTTACCACAACTTGAGGCATTATTCTCTCCACTTTCAACAGTTGCATTCAAGTTCTTAAGACTTTGCGTTCTAAGTTTAGGTTGTTGTGTCCTTATATAATTCAACCTGGCAGATTCTATCATCGTGTATCCATCAACCAAAAACTGCTGAAATAGTTTTTTCGCATTAAGTAACAATGAAAACTGATTCTGTCTATCTTGAATTTTGTAACAAAAGAATTCTCTAATTGTAAGATTGGTTTTAAGTACCTCATTATCAATCGCAATCCCTCTATGTTTAATACCAACTCTATAACCATCTTCTGCATATGGGAAAATAAGTGGATATTGCAAAGCAAGGTAAGAGGGATGAAGCTCACTAATTCTTTGAAGACCACCAGACTTCTTTCTAACAACAATGTCCCGTTTATCAAATGCTCCATCAAAATCACCAGTTATTAACGCAGCAATTTCTGATGTTGTTGGCAAATTGTGAACTCTTCCATCCTAATCTCTTGTTCCAATAAGCTTCAAGCTTACATCTTGAAACTCATTTTCTTGAAAACAATCTCTTACCATTCTGAAGGACTGGACAAGATGATTGCAAGAATCCAACATGTCTTTAAGACCCTTGATGGTTGTACTATCAAGCTGATAGTTTCTTGTTGTTTTGGATTCTATCTGAGAACTGCCAGAAATATAAAATGTTAAAATTTACATTCATTTCAAATGATAATGAATGTAAATATAATGAGAAGCAAAATATATATTCATAAATGCCACAATTATCATAAAGAAATCACCTTACTGCTTTTTGACGATTTACCACTTCGTTTTGTGAATCATATATGTAAAGCTGTGAGAATTTGGGTTCTTCCCCATCGTCTGGAAGTAGACTACCCATTCGATGATAATTCTGACCTTGTAGTCTAAATACATAAGGACCTTTACCTTTCTTATAACTTTTGTCAACCTTCCCACCAAGAGATGTGAAGGAAAACATCATGTTATATGCTCGAATATTATCCATGAAATTGCTAGACTGTGAGGTATGACTTTTATATAAATGACGTAGTAATGGAGGAGGTGTAGGCGGTGGTGGTAGCTCAACATCTCCATTTAAACAACAAAGAGAATAGGATGTTTTCTTACGTTTTTTATTTCCCCTAAGCATTTCATCTTCCCATAACATTGCATCACATTTAGAACACACAAAGATGGCATCTCAATGATCAATATAATCTACAAACTTAGCAAATTTATAAGTTAACATAAGTTATCTACATATTGAAAACTTAACAGGAATTTACATTCGTATCTTATACCTTTAGAAATTCCATGAATCTTCTTAACCATAGAATCTGCTAACATCTCTTCACTCATTGGTAATTCAATTTTAGATATTCCACCTATATTGAAACTTGTAAAATAAGACACATATAACAATTCATAAAAACTAAGATTAAACAAATATTTTGTTTCCAAAAATTTAAAACATACAATTTGTAATATCTGATAGTGGAGTCCTCTTAACAAAATAGGATGTTTGCTTAGTACTTCCAAAAGGAGTGTGATGTACATTCCTTGATGAGATTTTTCTTGATGAATCTTATAAGACAAAAGTATATAAAATAAATGTACAAAACTACAATTCATAATTAAATTAGAAAAAAAATATCTGCTGTAAGTTTACCATTTTCTTTTGTAGATGAGTGACACACATTACTACTAATATTTGGGGTAGCATAAGTAGGAAGGTGATACACATTCTTTCTTTCGACATTGGTGGTTGAAGCTTGTAAAATAGAACATATGTAAGGATTCTAAAAACATAACATATACATACATATTTCTTTTAAATTTTGCTTGCAAAACTATAACACATACCACTTGAAGTATTTGAAAATGGAATCCTTTCAACGGAATCAAATGTTGATGCAGGATGAAAACCTCTGTTGTTTCTCTTTTGTTGAAGAACATACTTCTTTTTTCTCTTTCTTCAGCGCACCTTTGACGTTCACTTGCTTGAAGGTCAACTTCATACTTACTTGAAATTGTGTTATCTGTATCCATAATTTAAAATTGTTGGACCCAGTATGGCCTTAACAACTTCTTTTCACGTAATATGGCAAGTGATTTCAGTAGATGTGAAAAAGATGTGCGGAAATGGAAATCAGACTTTCAAGAAACAAGACCTACAGAATTATCAAGTTCATATCACTTTGAAACAAAATGGTTTACAAGGTGATTGTAAGGTTATTATCTAATACAAACGAATCTTGAATTCTGTGGGTGAGAGGGCAATGGAGTTTGGTAGTATGTATGAATGCTAAGCTTCAAACTCACTTTGCTTCTCTTAGTTGGGCCTTCTATTTATAGAAGGCTGTGTGCATGAATAAACAATAGTTTATTCATGCAATAAGTCCTGTAAAAAGTGCCCAATTGACATATTCATTGAATCCAACGTTCAAGTTGCCTTTTTCATCATGATATCCAATAATGTCAACTTGCTTCGGTAAGTGTGGCAGGATAGAGCTGATTTCAGACAAGTGGAGTTCTTCATCAGAATTTCTGATAAACCACTCCATCAGAAATTCTGGTGAACAAATCATCAGCAAAATTCTGATGATCAGAAACGTCAGATACTGATGATATTTCATCAGAAATATCATCAGATCCATCAGAAGTGACCTTTTCTAATAATCCAATTCAGCTTTTGATCAACTTGTGATTCTTTGAAGTAGATGTTGTGCATTCCAGTTGTCCCATCTGATCTTCTTTTTCTCGTTCGTGATCTTCAGGACTGTGATCTCTTCATAAATCCAGTTGATTGTGATTTTCTTCAATACTTACAAATAAAGTTTCCTAACAGTTTCCCCCTAAGTATTGTAAAATGAACTACCTTATGAACAGAAAATTTCCAAACAGTGGAAACATAATACTTGCAAATTTAAACCAGTTACTGATGTCTTTGAAAAACAAATTACATAAAAGATGAAAATTCAAATAAGCTAGTTCTTCAAGTCAGCTTCAGCTTCTTGTGAATATCTCCTATCTTTAGCTATTTCTTGTAGGAGATATACTTGTTGCAGATGTCATACATGTCTTTGTACCATGTTCTCGCTTGGATCCATTCTTCAACCATTTGCTCAATTTCTTTCCTGTGTCCCTCCAAATTCTTTCCTATTTTCTGAAGATGTTCTTGTCTTTTGTTCATGGTTTTCACTATATACTTCAGAGTTTGATTTGAATACTTGCAGACATCAACACTTCTGAATAGAGCTTTGTTATTATTAATATCTCTGAAGATGACACCATAGTTATGGTTTTCATTTTTACTTGTTAGTACAATGATGTCTCCGGATCTTGCATCTTCCAATATTTCTGAGGGAACTTGTGTCTTTGGTGATCTGACATACACCTTTTTGTTGTGCACATGTTCATAGTTGATGCACAGATCAAAGTCTGAAAAGGCCATTCTTTCAAATAGTAGTATTCCAGCCTTTGATATGCCATTTAACGCCCTTCTGACTTCTTGATTATTTTTCTTTTCCTTTTCATAATGATCCTTCATAAACAGAATGTCTATGGGATGCAACTGGTCAGCTATTTCTTCATCAGTCACCTTTTGTTCTTCCCCATTTTTTCTCAGAAGTGTGTATCTGTTTTGTACATGAGTTCCTCCAACATCATCAATTGCAACCTTCACTTCATCCACTTTTAAAACTCTTTTTACTGGATTCTCATTTTTGGAGTGAATGCTACCTGAACCTCTTCTTATCCTTTCTTCTCTTAAAGCCTTTCTGACAGGAGACAGTGATCTTGGTTGTTCATCTTCTTTTGTTAAATAATAACTCACCAGATTGTACTCAGGGAATATCATTACATCCCTGGCAATCTCTTTAACCATGAAAGACTTAGTTTCAGAGATTTTTCTTTTAACAATCTTTGATTTTCCTGATGAATCACCTTCTTGTTCCCATTCATTCATTGTTTGCATATTCATAAATTTACTTATGGCTGAGTCATCAGACAATGTTGGCTTTGGAACAGTTGCTAGCAATTTCAAATTTGTAATAACTTGAGGTTTTGCAGTTGCTAACCTTTTTAGCATTTCTTTTCTTCGGACATTTGGAGGTGGACCAATCATTGTGGTTTCAGCTTTTGGTGATTGGGGTGTTTGATGATTGTTGAGGAGTTGACTTTGGAGTTTCTTGGTGTGAGCATTTAGCAGGAATTTCTTTCATGAGTTCTTGGGGATCCACTTTGGCCAATCTTGCAATGTTGAATTGCATCTTCTCCATTAGTTGTTGCACCTCTTTTACCTATTTTGAGTTGCTGGTTATGTTTTTCTGAACATTGGTGAATTCAGTTTGTGCTTTTGTCTGAATTAAAGCCCATTCTTTTGACAGCTGCTCAAGGGCATCTGTGATACTGTTGTTGCTTGCCCTTAGTACGGTAACTTCTTCCAAGACTCTGTTTGAACTGCTTGACTGCCTTGATTCCATCACATTTGTAACTTGTGCTTTGATTTTTTCTATTTCTGTGAGAATCATCTGGATTTCTGATGCAGAGATGTTGGATTCTGGTGCCTTTTCTTTCATCTTTTGAAGAGACTTTAGTGCTTCAGTGTTTTCTTCAGTTTGTTTCTTTATTGCCTCCACTAATTCTGACAAAGTCTTCATGTCAGCCCTTTGACCTTGTATTTCTGACAACAACATATCAAGTTTCTCTTCTACTGGATTTCTTTTGCAAACTTTGTAAACATTTTCCAGTACTGTTTCTAAATTTTCTTGGTTCATTGGTGTTTCAGGGATATTTGGAACAACAGATGTTCCTTGTAACATTCCAGCTGCAAACACATTTGCTGCTATTTTGGAAATGATAGGGTCACTTTTGGCTTTACCAGATTTTGGTGCAGCTTTAAGTTTACCAGAATCATCCCCACCAGTGATGAAAAACTCATTCTCATCCTGGATTTCCTTATGTCCTTGAATCATATCAACATATGATTCTCCATAAGTTTTTGAGGTAAACAAATTACCTTTTCCCAGATTTCCTTGATCAGTTTCCTGATCTCTATCTGTTGGGATCTCATCCTCTTCCTCATTTTCTGATTCAGAGTTGAGATTTATTGAGCTAGTAACTTCTTCATCAACATTAGTTTTTCTGTATTCTATCTTGTAAGAAACATTAACTGAACTTTCTGATTTTGTTTCTTCTCTGTGAGATTTAACTGGAATAGTGTTTAAGAGAGATGTACCAGCAATGTGAGATTCATCATGATGTATGACTTCAGTGGCTTCAATTGCAGCAGCATGCGTTTCTCCAGCAATATGTGATTCTGCATAGTGTTCTTGATGAATTTCAAATTCATGATGAGTTCCTGCTTCATGAATCTTTTGACTTTCAGCATGTTCTGTTTTGTTTTCTGGTGAGTTAGCTATCAGAATTCTTTTTCCTCCTACAACCTCTGTTTCTGATGGTGAGGACTTCTTATCATCTCCTTCTTCTGTTGATGAAGAACAGTTCACAACTTTTCTGCTGGGCTCTTCTGTTGGAGAATCTGATTTCATCAGAAGTTTTTCATGTTGTATTATGTATTGTGAGTCTGGTGCAATGAAGTATAACATGCTTTCTGGCAGCACAGGAATATCTTTGTTTGATTCCCATCTATTATTGTAGCTCCAGGCCTTCATGGTTTTTGAACTCCAGATATCTTCCAAGATTGGGATTTCTATGTTCCTTTCAGAAAAAGTTTCATAGATGAAAATAGAGATTAACCTTGGATATGGCAGATGTGAGGTTATTTTTCCATTTCTGGTGATGATAGACCTTTTGAGTAGGTTGAAAATTTCTGACCCATAATCAATTTTGTACCCATTTATGAGTCCATACATGATTGTCAGAATAGCTTGACTGATTTGATCAGTTCCTCCTATCTTAGAGGTGAGACATTTGTTTAGCACTTCCATCATCACTTGCCAGATGGCTGGCAATTCACTTCTTCTAATTGCTCCAATTTTGTTGATATCCTTTTTCTTGTAACCAAGCCCAATGATGAAGCTTATTAAATCTTCTCTGCTTGGAGTTTCTGCATAACTATCAAGAATGGGCAGTTCAAGCCATGCTCTTACTCTTGCTGGGGTTAATGTCACAAAGACACTTCCCCATACATGAGCAGAGACCTTATTTTCTTCAAGTTCATCAAACGTGTGAACAAATTGCTGTAGTAGCCTTTCTGGTACTTCTCTTCCTTTTGTTAGTGCTCCTGAGATTGGACATTTTGTGAAATATTCTACCAGAAGTTGACATCTTACATCATACTCCGAATGCTCTGTATTCATCAGCAGATTGTTTTCCTTCATTGGTAGAAATTTTGCTTCTTCAACAAAAGGTACTTCATGTTGAACAATTGGGATGTTGAGGTTTACTTCCGCCATTGTTGATCTTTGTGAATTAGGGTTTGAAATTTAGGGATTTTGAGTGAGAAACAGGGGATGTTCTGTGTTGATGTTTTTGTGAGGAAGGTGAGTGAGTTTTGAATTTCTGCTAAGTGTATGTGTTATATAGGAGTGTTTCAGCAGAGGATTGTGGGTGTATGTAGTTGAAGGGGTATAGGACGTGGCATGTAATGGTGATAAAGAGATCATTAATTGTCTTTATAACCGTTAGATCGTGTAATCGTGTGCTCTTGGTTCAGAAAGTAACCGTTAGATCGTGGGTACCAAGACATTAATGATGGTTTATCATGTAATTGTGGTTAAGTCCTTTCAACTTATCCCTTCAATTTGTAGTTTCTTCAATCATTTCTTCACGAACGTGTTACACTTATTTTTGATTGGAGAAAGCTATCGGTTCTATGACACCTTTTCATTATTGTGAACCCCATTAGATAAGAGGTCCAATCACCTTCCTTCGTATATATCCACCTTTTCTTGTAAGTCAAAGCCTCATTCTGATGATGTCATCAGAAATTCAACATAAATTCTATTGAGAATATGTATTGCCTTTTGTTCTGTCTTCTGTTGACCTTTTAGATGTGGTCAACAGAAGTCAACAATTTTCAACAGAATTTCTTGGCTGTGTTTTTCCCCCTAAACTTGTGACCTTTTTCAACAGATTTTGAAGTTTTCTTTTTGACAGAAGATAGAGGTTTTTTTTTTTTTTTTTTTTTTTGAGATTAGAGGGAATAAGATAAGATCAGTAGACTCACATTTTTTTTTCTGGTGGCATTCATGTCTCCTAGCTTTTTCTGATATTTCTTAAAACATTTTGTCATTTTGAAGTTTTACCAGAAAAATTTTAGATCCATTTTTGAATTGCCAGATTTTGTCATTTGTCATCAGAAACTTAGTGTTTTATGTCAAATTTTTGATTTCTGATGATCATTTTTCTTATTTTCTTTACCCATTACCCAGACCATAAGCAAGTTTAACTAAGCAAAATAAGCACACAAAAAGTATATATTAACAACAAAAAAAACTACACAAATAAGACCAAAAAAAAAAATCTAATCAATATCTATTCCTTCACCGTGTTCTATCTCGAGGAGCACCAGCAGGTCAGTTATTCTCCCAGAGTTCTTGTTGGAGGGTACAAGAAGACTGATATTCATGTTTTCTTGAAGTATCATGTCAGCTCTAGGATAACTTGCAGGGATGCCTGCAAAGCCTAGCTGGTTTGTGATTATCTTCGTCAGAAAACGAGGATAAACCAAGAATGGCTTTTCTACCCACATGTTACTTGCAAAATCTCTCATTAAATAATGAGAGAAGTTGTAAGGTTCTTTAAGAACAAGTGCACGTATGGGCTCCATCAACTTAAGAGATACTTCGTGATGGTTGATGACCTTCTTTGAAAAACATGCACCCATCTGGGTAACCAGATATTGCCATGGTTTGACAAAGCCATTTTTGTTGATTGCTCGTTGTTGGGTATTTGTATGATAACCCATTTGCATCAAGACATCATCCTTTTGAGCCCTTGTGAACATCAGGACATTATTATCATCATTAAGTTGAAGAGCCGTCCTGATGGTGGCTTCATTTAACAGAATTTGTTGATTTAGGACCATACTCTCGATGGCCATCTGTCCATTCTCAGAAAATGTTGCATTTTTCCAGAAGATTTGAAGAATCTCTGGATGAACACTTATATGAGCAGTGAGGGCATAACCCAAGTTACTTTCCATGAGCATTTTAAGCACAAATTGACATTCTTTCCATTGAGGACCTTCTAGATTGGTCCTCAATCTGAGATTGTGATACGGATGTAGAGTAAGTGGGAAGCATTCTTCTTTGATGGTAGACATTTGTGAGTGAGAGTTTATGAAGAGAAGATGAAAAAAAAGTTTTTGATTGTGTGAAGAAGACAGTTTAAACACAAAGTAGTGGTAATTTATAGTAAATTTAATATTTGCCATAAATGGTATCAACCTACTTATAGATTTTCTTCACCGCAATCTCTGTTATTAAATTGGTTATCAGAGGACAAAAATTATAACAGAGATAAGTTTCTTTTCTACTCCACTTGCATTAAATGGTTTAGGCGGCCATTTTCTGGTGATATATCATGATTGCCTATCAAAATGTCACTTCAAACTCCCTAATACTTGATGGAGAGTAATTAATGAAGGAGAGAGAAAGTTTCATATTAACGAATTCCCAGAAATTTTCTGTTAAATGACGTTATCAACACAAAGAAGGAAAAGATATAATAATAAAAATTTTCTCCTTATTTAAAAAAAATTAAAGAAAGAGAAAAAAAAATCAAAGTACAAATTATGAACATGCTGTTAAGAGATATGAATAAGGATGATGACATGAGTTTGTTTTGATGATCTATGATAATTTTGATTAACCAACATATTTTTTTGATGATTCACCAGAATTTCTGATGATTTATCAGGTGTTCTGATGTTGTATCAGATTTTCTGATGATGTCATTAGATTTTCTGTTGATTTAACAGATGTATGATGAAAAAAAAATTTCATAGAACTGACCATAACAATAGCAGATTATACTTTAAGCCATCAACATAGGCTACTTTCTCTATGGTCAGACATCCATACCTTATGCATCCATATCCCATGATCCTCCCTTTCACTCCATTTCCAAAATTTACCATTCTACCCAGCTTTGGAACAAAGTTGCTGAGTAAGCTCTTATCTCCAGTCATGTGCTTGGAGCTTCCTGAATCGCAGTACCAGATCTGCTGCACATGATAGTCCTGAAATGGAATGATTAGAGGGATTTTGGTACCCAGGCATGCTTGGGTACATTTTCTGATGGAATAATAATTGATTTCTTTCTTCTTCTTCTACTTGGTTTTGCATCAGAAATTATGTTATATGCTGAGCCATTAACAGATTTTTTATTTTTCTTTTGAAGATGGTGTTGAACAAGCTTCAGTATGTCAACACTCATACAAGATTTATCAGAATTTTCTGATATTTCTTCTTGTGATGGATTGATAGGATAATTTTGAAAAGATGAGTGAACTGCTTCTGGAGTCTTTACAGATTCTTGACTGCATTCACTTATGTTTGTTTTGAAGTTTGGTTTTTCAAAAGAGTATTCAGAACAGGTTGTTTTGCAAGATTCAGAATCAAATTCTGATATGAATTTATCAGAAATCAGATGAGTTGCTTTTACAAAGACAGTGGGTTTATTTCTATTTGATCTTGTATAACCTAATCCCTCTCCTTTGTTCTTTGGTGTGGACTCAATAAAATTTATGAATTCTTTGGCTTGTTGAAAACCTCTTACATTGATTTCTTTATCATTGATTTTCTTGTAAAGATCTTTTCTTTCATTTTCATAAAACTCAATTTTTGCTCTTAGATCTAAACTTTCCTCTATAAGTAGTTGATTTTCAAGAATGATTTTATTGAAGGTCCTTTGCAACTCATCAGATTTTCTAATATCTGATTGATGTTTTTCTTGCAGATTTAGAAAATCTGACATGAGCTTGTTTAGCTTGTGTTCAAGATCAAGATTGTCTAAATTTACCTTTTGTTTCAAAGTTTCTGGTAGACCATCAGAGAGTGCCATGAGACAGAAATTTGCCAATTCTTCTTCTTTATCATCAGAAGAATCCATCAGATAACCATGTATCTGTACCAGCAATTAAGCTTACTTGTTGCAGCTTCTTTGCTTCTTCAAGCTTTTTCTCATAATAGGCAACATCCTTCAGCTTTTTGGTCTTGCATTCTGATGCATAATGACCTTTCTGCTTGCATTTGTAACACACAACTTCAGCCTTCCCTTTATCCTTAGATCTAAATTCCTCTTTAGATCTCCCATCCATCCTTCCTCTGTCACTTCTCTGGTACCTTTGGCTTCCTCCCCTCAACCTCTGCTCAAATGTTTTGGTGAGCAGTGCTATTGCGTCAGCAAAAGCTGAAAAGTCTGATGATGTATCAGAAGTTTCAAGATTTTGGCTGTTTGATGGTTGTGGATCATTGGAAATTGTTGATCTTTGTGAGTTTGAGATAAGAGCTAAAGATCCCCCTCTTTGAATGGTTTCTTCAAATATTTCTTCCTCTCTGGGGACCAAGATGCTGTATAAGTCATGAAGACTCATGTTTCCTAGTTCTAAAGTTGATGATAAAGTCATGGTTAGACTTCTCCATTCTTTAGGAAGGGCATCAAGAAATTTTATGTTTCTTTCATCATTTGACTTAGTTATTCCAAATTTATTTAGCTCGTTTAAAAGTTTTGTAAATCTTTGATATGTATCATTTAATCTTTCATTTGGCAAACTTTTAAACCTTTCATAAGATGAGACATTATTTGTTCTCTTGTTTCTTCTCATCCTTTCTCCTCCTTCACAAAGATTTTCCAACTGATCCCATATTTCCTTAGCTGATGCACATGCATCAACTTGTGAAAATATGTCATTAGGATGGCCATAATTAAAAGTGACTTTGCCCTTTCATCCCCATCCACCTTTTCCTTGTCTTCCTCACTCCAAAGTATTTCACTTTTGGGAGCTTGGGAGGCAGGGATAGCAGGTGATTGGTCAGTTGCTGGAATAGCAGGTATTACAGTCATTGGTATATGTGGACCCCTTTCAATGGATTGAAACAGAGCTCGGTCATGACCATTAAGGAAATTGACCATCCTGATTTTCCATTGGGGGTATTCCTCTCTGACCAGAGTCGGAGGTTTGGACATAGAACCAATGTTAAAAGCATTATTCCAGGATTGAAAGCTGGCTATATTTAGAGAAAAGAAGATAAGCTATTGATCGTTTGAAAATAGTTTATTCAATCTGCTCTGATACCAATTGTTGGACCCAATATGGCCTTAACAACTTCTTTTCACGTAATATGGCAAGTGATTTCAGTAGATGTGAAAAAGATGTGCGAAAATGGAAATCAGACTTTCAAGAAACAAGACCTACAGAATTATCAAGTTTATATCACTTTGAAACAAAATGGTTTACAAGGTGATTATAAGGTTATTATCTAATACAAACGAATCTTGAATTATGTGGGTGAGAGGGCAATGGAGTTTGGTAGTATGTATGAATGCTAAGCTTCAAACTCACTTTGCTTCTCTTGGTTGGGCCTTCTATTTATAGAAGGCTGGGTGCATGAATAAACAATAGTTTATTCATGCAATAAGTCCTGCAAAAAGTGCCCAATTGACATATTCATTGAATCCAACGTTCAAGTTGCCTTTTTCATCATGATATCCAATAATGTCAACTTGCTTCGGTAAGTGTGGCAGGATAGAGCTGATTTCAGACAAGTGGGGTTCTTCATTAGAATTTCTGATAAACCACTCCATCAGAAATTCTGGTGAACAAATCATCAGCAAAATTCTGATGATCAGAAAAGTCAGATACTGATGATATTTCATCAGAAATATCATCAGATCCATCAGAAGTGACCTTTTCTGATAATCCAATTCAGCTTTTGATCAACTTGTGATTTTTTGAAGTAGATGCTGTGCATTCCAGTTGTCCCATCTGATCTTCTTTTTCTCGTTCGTGATCTTCAGGACTGTGATCTCTTCATAGATCCAGTTGATTGTGATTTTCTTCAATACTTACAAATAAAGTTTCCTAACAAAAATACTTGAATGAAGAAGATTGTTGACCACTCGAGAAAAGAACTTTGAAAGTATTGTGAAAATTATTTGAAATTACCAAAAAATATCTGCAGTAAGTATACCTTTTACTTCTGTAGATGAGTGAAACAAATTACTACTAATATTTGGAGTAGCATAACCAGGAAGATGATACACATTCCTTCTTTCAACATTGGTGGTTGAAACTTGTAAAATAGAACATATGTAAGGATTCCAAAAACCTAAAATATACATACATATTTCTTTTAAATTTTGTTTGCAAAACTATAACACATACCACTTGAAGTATTTAAAAATGGAATCCTTTCAACAGAATCAGATGTTGATGTACGATGACAACTTGTGTTGTTTCTCTTTTGTTGAAGAACATACTTTCTTTTTTCTCTTTCTTCAGCATAGCTTTGACGTTGACTTGCTTGAAGGAGCACTTCATCCTTACTTGAAATTGTGTTATCTGTATCCATAGTTTAAAATACTTGAATGAAGAAGATTGTTGACCACACAAGAAAAGAACTTTGAACGTATTGTGAAAATTTTTTGAAATTACCAAAAAATATCTGCTGTAAGTATACCTTTTACTTCTGTAGATGGGTGAAACAAATTACTACTAATATTTGGAGTAGCATAAGCAGGAAAATGATACACATTCCTTCTTTCAACATTTGTTGTTGAAACTTGTAAAATACGAAACATGTGTAAGGATTCCCAAAACATAACATGTAAATATGTATTTCTTGTAAAATTTTGTTTGCAAACCTATAAGACATACCACTTGGAGTGTTTAATAATGGAATCCTTTTAAAAGAATCGGATGTTGATGTACGATGAAAACCACTGTTGTTTCGCTTTTGTTGCAGAACACGCTTCATTTTTTTCCTTGCTTCAGCACAGACTTGACTTTGAGTTGGTTGAAAGAACAGTTCATACTTACTTGAAATTCTATTATCTGTATCCATAATTTCAAATATCTGAATGAAAAAGATTGTTGAGTACTCAAGAAAAAGACTTTCAAAGTATTTTGAAAATGCTTTGAATTATTTGAAAATGATTTGAATTATTTGAAAATGACAGCTGTATTATTAGGGGGTCAAATGTAACTTCCTTATCTCAATGGCGGTAAAATGTAATTTATTATTCCAATGGCGGTTTACCTTTTTACATAGAGGCAGATAGAAACATACTTTACCTTTTTAACGACTCTCCAAATCCCCTTTACAAAATTGTTTGTCTGATCTCATAAAAAGTGCTTCAAGTTTTAATCACCGGTGTCCATTTCAATATTGAATCACTCCACTTGAATTCTTCTTACTTTTGACTTCATCAACAACTTCGATCAAGGTATAATAATACTTATTAAAATTTGTATATACATTAGCTTCATATGCACATGATTAACAACTGTTATGAAGACTGTTCTCAATGTATTGCATGTTTTAGATGATATATCAATTTAATTTTACAAGCGTTTTTATTTTTTATAATGTTTCCGATTTGAAGTTTTCTTTGATATGGTTTTACATTTGGATTCTTGAAAGCAATCGATAAGGTATATTTTGTTGTTTTTCTTACTTGATATTAAAGAATATGATTAAATGACAAATCTTTTATTTATGGACTTGCAAAAAAAAAGTTATTGACAGTGGTACTCGATTCTACAGTTTTTAGAGGAATCTTTATTTATTGATATACTCTAGATAAATCGATAAATATTAAATGTGTTATCTAAATGACATAGATATGTTAAACATTGTTGGTTCATATTTGTTATCATAGTCTTTATAAATAATGAAGTATCTGATAAAATACATTGTCTCATTTTTTCTTTGATTTTTAACCAGAAACATCATATCTTGGAAGATGTCTTTTTATAAATATTTGGACTCTCTTAATTCCAAAATCTTGGTAAGAATATTATATTAAAACCATTTTCTACAGTTTTATTGTTAACAATTAATTCACATATAACACTTGCCAATACTTAAATACTTGAACTCAACAGATAATACCACAAAACTTTGCAAACAATCATTTACTCAAAGAAGTTCCTGTTAATGTTGGCATTATAGAGTGTGTAAACGGTATGAGATGGGATTACCGAATCTCAAAACACAATGGAACTTTTGCTCTAAAAGAAGGATGGTCCTCAGTTGTCTCTGACCTTTCATTGAAAAAAGGATGTCTGTTGGTATTTAAAAAAAACTGCACCATATACACATCTGCTGACACCTTTTGAAAAAGTTCATCATTATCCAACAAAACTCCCAATGATTTCTATGTTCACATCAATATCGTTTGAGAGGAAGTTTGGATGTATGGATTCATTCTCCCATAGTTTTACTGATGTTTGTAAGGACGTGTTGGTAAGTTTTGGTATTTTAATCCAATACTTAAATGTTACTATAGTAATTAGTCATATAGTTGTTAATTTTACTGTACCTTTGTTGATTTCATAATTTTATATCTTTTTGTTCAGCTAATACCCAAGGAGTTAGTTAACGTCAGTATTGGAGTTGGTAAACTTAAAGAGACATTTAAGACCTATGTGAATCAGTGGGACTCTTTTGATGTAGTACTTCAACGTGATCCTCTTCGGAATTGTTACTTTATAACCGATGGATGGGAAAAGGTTGTACACTACATGGGTATGCAAACAGGAATTGTACTTGTTCTAAGATACGTAGCGGATTACATCTTTCTGCTTACTGCCTTTGATTTGAATGGATGTGAGATTGCTGCACCCAAATCCAATGACAGTCCGATAGACGATACTTCCTCACCTAATTTAGAAGTTGCTCCAATTACCGAGGATCTGGATCACCAGTCGGATGTTGAAGAATCCAGTGACACAGATTCTGATAGTGATTATGTTGTATCGAATGAATCATCCGATGATATCGACGACGCAGATTTTGATGCCGCTGTCTCAGATTATGAAGCTGATCCTGATGTATACCCCTTACAATTCGTATGGTACTGCAGCAAACATTTTGTAAGTTTATTCTGTTAATATATTATTCCTCACTCTTTGGATGTTAAATGTTTGTTACAATTAAGCTGTTTTTTTGTTACTTTACCTAAATACATTATTTATTTCTTATTAATTATTGGTATTTTATATTTATTTTTAAGCGTATGAATGTGAAAGTAGCGTCTTTATCAAGGATTCATAGAACATTGAAGATGACAGTTGAAAATCTGAATGGAGTTGACACTGTAATTGACTTTTGACGGGAGAAGCATGGCAAGGGATTTAGATACGCGGCTTGTCAATTCACCAAGAAGTTCACGAAGCCCAATGGTATCTACAGAAATATGAGATGCAAATTTGTGTACTCTGAAGAAAAAGCCAAGCTGATCTTAAAGAAAGTCTACAGATAGTTGTGGTTGTTGGTATTATCTCATTTGAGATAAATTATGGGATGGTGATGTATCAAACTTCTATATTTTGAAAACTTACGACTTACGAATATTTAAATTATAATCATCTATGCTTATCTTGTTATTTATATTAGCTTAAACCTTTGTTGTACATTCTCCATATATTTTAATTGGCTCTTCATGATACCTTACAACATGAATTATACTCTGTAAATTTATGGGCAGTCATGGATACTTAAAAGGCTTCAACAAATTTATGGATAGTTATCGACACTTGAAAGGCTTTTCTTAAAAGGCTTTAACAAATTTATGGGCAGTCATCGACACTTAAAAGGCTTCAACAAATTTATGGTTGATCATTGTCATGACTTCACTTGAATTAACCTCTGACTACAAACAAATTTATGCACTCGACCTCTATTTAGATAAAGTCTGACAAACCAAAAGCTCTGTCAAACAGAAAATCTGTTCAAGCAAAGTCTGTTGTTCTAAACAACCTCTGCTGATAAACACAAAGACTATTATAGCAAATAACCTCTGCTGATAAACACAACCTCTACTGCTGAATATGAATATGAATACAAAAGCATCATAAAGCTAACATCTGCTGTTACTTAACAGATGATACATTCTTTAAACATTTTCACATCTGCTGTTGAAACAAAGGTCTGCCAAACATAACATCTGCTGATCATTCCACAGTATAGATTGCTAACATCTGCTGTGCCTTAACAGATGATGCAGTTCAACAAAGGATTTCAAACATCTGTTTACACACACATCATGATAAGGTCTGTTGAAGCGAACACTGCTCAACAGATTCTAACAGTTTTCCTACTAACCAATTCATTAAAGCAGTACTCAGTCACTAAAAATGAACATTAACAATAATATAATAACAATAATATTCAAACTATAGCAATTACATAACATACCATTAATCGAATCAACATGGGGAGATTGTATATACATAAACTCTAGGGTTTGTCTCGAGAGATTGTATATACATAACATACCATTAATCGAATCAACATGGGGACCAGTCAATCATGGAAGCAACATAATTTTCATCATAGACACTGAAGTATCATAAAAATGTGAATGAATATACCAAATCCGAAATTGTTAGACATTTTCATAAATCTAACAACCATCATCGAAGCTGTAACAAAATCTAAACACTGATACACTAAACACTGTTACATAAGAAAAACTGATACATAAATACTGATGTTGAATCTGCTGTAGATGTTGAACCACTGCTGTTACTGACCAGTGGTTTTCCTTTGGTTGATCAGGCCTTAGGTACATAAGTGCCTGTCTTTAACAGGGCTTTGTCTTCAACAGTGGATAGGTCTCATCAGTCTTTAAGTCCATCAGTCTTTATAAGGAGCAGTGGTTAGTTATAACAGTCCTTAGCATGATCAGCTGTTATAACCACTCCATAACCCTTTGAGAGAAAGCAAGTGTCCGTCTATTCAATTGAGAGGAATCATTGCATTACATCCCTGTTGAAAAACAGAATCAATAAATTTAAGGAAAATGGGTTTGAAAGATGATAACCCAGCAGTGGAGAATCTCATTCTACAGCTCCGATAAATTCAATGGTATTCTCAAATGATGCTTCCTAGATTTTTGAAGACCGACAAAGACCGACAAATGTCCACAGTGATGCTTCTTTGGACATTTGTCGGTCTTCAAAAATCTAGGAAGCATTATTTGAGAATACCCTTGAATTTATCGAAGCTGTAGAATGAGATACTCAACTGTTGGGTTATCATCTTTCAACCCCATTTTCCCTAAATTTATCAATTCTATTTTTCAGACCTCCCAAAGCCACCTATCCGCCTCCAAAGAGATTGAGATAGCTTGAAGCATAACCTGGACTTGTTGTCATTCCACCAGTTCAGTATTTAATCCCAATATACCAACTCAATACAAATAACAAATATTTGGTGTGCTACAACTGTAAATAACTCAGGAAACAGATTTGAAACCAAAAATATGGATTATAGAGATCTATGAATGAAACATGGGTGAATAAACCAACAAAACAGATTGTGAAAAACAAAAACTACAAACATATCAAAATCAATCTACTCGTAATCACATGGTACACCAATGCAAGCATCTGAATAAACAATAACAAATCAAAGACAAAATCAAAAGCTACAAACATATCAAACAAATTTCAAAGAATCATGAAAGAAATTAGGTCACGGATTGTTACCAGATTTAGCGAGAGAAGAATCGATGGAAGCATTGGAGAAGATGACGATTTGAAGAAACTTCAATCTAGAAAACATGTAACAATGCTCAAGAAGAAGAAGAAGAAGAACTGATTACAAAGTGTATTAACAATTACCAAAAAAATAAAAATTACCTGATTTATTTTAAACACATATACATCTATTTTTAAACACAAACAGACATTACCTCTTCATCAATAAAGTTGAGATCCATTTTATAACCTTGATTACATTTCGAAGTTCGGCCAACGAACTCAAGACTTCCACACCAAATAACAAATCCAGCAAGATCTACCTGAAGAACATTTAGCATACAAACCTTCAGTTTGTGATAAAAAGAAAAAAATCAAAAAATATATGTTTTTAAACTACCGTTGGTCTGCATAATATTCAAATCGATGTTAAACATGATGAATAAACAGACATCACCAGCAGCGCCTCTGTCGTCTTCATCCTCTTTTCTGTATCTAGAGTTTTAGACATGGAGAGTTGAGAGAGAAATGGATTGAATTTTGAAAGTGAAACCCATATTTTCAATTTTTGATTAGTGAAGAATGGAGAGAGAGAGTAGAGAGAGAGATTGAAATGAGTTTTTGAAATTATGATCGGGTTTGGATTTGGGTTTGAATTTATATTTGAGAGAGAGAAAAATTGAAGCTCTGATGACATTAAATGCAAATTACATATCCCTATAAGTTTTAAATTTCAAATTACCCTCCCATTTTAATGAAACATCAGTGGTTTGAATTTTGAATGAACATCAGTGGTTTCATAATTAAATGTGGGCCAGACCTTTGAAATTTGAAAGTGGGGCAGTGGTTTGATGGCAGATCTTTGAATTATGATGTCACTATGCTCCCTCTATGGCTGCCACCTCATCGTTGATGACATAAGAAAAGCCTTGTTGGATAGCCTCTCCTGCTGACACATCAGCTTTTCTTATGTCATTGGGATTTCTCCTTTTATAGAAAGTATAGATAGATTCACGTCATCAAATCTTTAGTTGAGTTGGGATTGAGATTGCACCCTTTTAAACCTTAAGTTTGTTATGAGCTATGACTTTCTTTCCTACCTGAAAAATAGCTTTGGCAAATTCTAAATCCTTCTTGAAATTAATATAACATTTATTTTATTAATAACATATTAGATTTAAATAAACTCAACTTTCGTCAATTGGTCGATAGCGCTTTTAACTTTCGATTTGTTTCATAACACTCCCAACTTTCAACTTATTTTCCTCTTGCATTCCCTAACTAACTGAACTCTAATACAGTTAGCTGACGTAAGATACCACGTCATAAAAAATGTCACGTTAGCTGCCACGTCTGCTGTCACGTCATAAAAACGTCATGTCAGGTGCCAAATCAGCTGTCACGTCACAAAAAAATGCCACATTAGTTGCCACGTCTGCAAAAAAAGGCCATGTCATCAAATAAAGTGTCACATTAGCAAAAAAAAAAAAAAAAAAAAACTAATTGGGTTAGGGTTTAATTAGTTTGGGAGTGCCAGTGGAAAATAAGTTAAAAGGTGATAGTGTTGTGGTACGAATCGAAAGTTGGAGTGTTAACGACCAATTGGTAAAAGTTTGAGTAATTTAGATTCAATATCCCATTATTAATTTAGAAGGTAATTGACAAAAACTGGCTGTTCTTAAATTTATAAATTTTTAGAATGACGGCTCACACTCTCTCTAATTCTACAGTTAAACTACATTTTTCGTTAATCGCGAGGATTAACTCTCCATCACTTGAAAAGATAAAGCCTTATCCAACACATAAGTACTGCTAGACAGTTGTCCCTTATATAAAAGTTGATCCGTGGTGCTAAAAACATCGAGTATTGATCTGTTTCTGCTTTTTGGTGTTTTTGTTCATGAGCAAACCAAAACTTGTATTCATAGATTGTTTATTCTTGGAAAAGATGGTAAGTTGGTTAATGAGATGTTTGAGATGGTGAATTGATAATGATATTAGTTAATCACTTTATCATTTTATTCCAAGAATTGATGGATATGTATGTATGTATCCATGAGCTATTTATGAATGTTTATCTTTTTTTTTCTAAATTTAATATAAAGGAATTTATCCTTATCCTAACTCACGATCCGCATTAGAGAATAATTTAAAATTA
Source organism: Helianthus tuberosus (assembly GCA_030545235.1). Lineage (NCBI taxonomy): Eukaryota > Viridiplantae > Streptophyta > Magnoliopsida > Asterales > Asteraceae > Helianthus > Helianthus tuberosus. Next base: position 9,478,639 of record CM060398.1, on the reverse strand, counting down.
TTGGTGCAATAGAGTAGGAGCTAGTGTTATTATTATAAAAAATAGTTAAACCAAGACAAACTAAAATAATTTCGAGATAAGTTCAAGCTCAAGTCGGAGTTTGTTTAATAAACAAGTTCATGCCTAACGAGGTTAATTAATATAATTATGTCGTTCAAAAATAATATTGATATTATATTATATGAGTGGGGTTCCTGCGCTAAGTGTGTTTTTCCTACAAAGTGTAAGAAGCGATCCTAGCCATTAGATGGGTGTATTTAATGGCTGAGATCAAGTTGGTGGCATTTTTGTAATATTTGTGTGTCATTAATTAATTGTTATAATAGGTTAGGGGTAGTCTGGTCATTTACCTATTTTAAATCAATCGAATAACTGCCAAAAATACACACCTCCTATAATCTCGCACATTTCCTTCTCTATATCTAAAACCCACTATCGATAACCATCTCGTATACCAAAATTAGCTAGAATCATGGATCAAGATTACAAATTCGGCATAAAATACTAGCGTAAGAGATGATCATAGTACTGTTTTTTTATTGCACTTGATGTTGGATACTAGATGTGTTCATAGTAGTATGTTTTAGTGATAAAACACAATGTGACGGACAAGTGACTAACTTGGTAAAGGTGTTGTTTTTTGCATTGATATTGTTTTAAGGATTGATGTGTTAAAGCTACATTGTGATTAGATCCTGCATATACATGTATTCAGTGTGTTTGTTAAAAACGTGTTTTTTTTTAAGTTTGATCATAGTAGTGTGTTTTACTGCACTTGATGTTGGATACTAGATGTGTTCATAGTAGTGTGTTTCAGTGATAAAACACAACGTGACGAACAAGTGCCTAACTTGGTAAAGGTGTTATTTTTTACGTTGATATTGTTTTAAGGATTGATGTGTTAAAGCTACATTGTGATTAGATCCTGCATGTACATGTATTCAGTATATTTTGTTGAAGACAACGTGTTTTTTTAAAGTTTGATCATACTATTGTGTTTTACCGCACTTGATGTTGGATACTAGTACTGTGTTTTACTGCACTTGATGTTGGATATTAGGTGTGTTCATAGTAGTGTGTTTTAGTGATAAAACACACTGTGACACCATGGTTTTTTTTCAGCGAACCACTTTAGAAGAAGAAGAAGAAGAAGAATTGCGACTTGAATGATAAACAATGAATCGATCCTAATATACGGGATAGAGATAAGGCTGTCTACATCTTACCATCTTCAGACCCTACCTTAGCTGTGCTATTGGTGTGATTTACTGAGTATGATGATGATAATGGTGATGATGATGATAACTGTCAATTCGGTTTCAATGTGATATTTGGTTTCCTTAAATTTCTCATGCGTTAGTTATAATAAATATATACCATAAATAGAATAAATATAAAATTATCTACTTGTCATTTTCATTAAAATAACTACTTGCCACATGTTATTATATGGTCGTTTCCTACCCTTTGTAGGAAAAATTGTCTTTGTAGCCAAGTCATACTCTATATCATATAACCATAATAAAAAATATTAATTTTTATTTTTTGCTATATATTTTGCTATAAATATATAAAATAACTATATATATAAATTAAAGAGTGAATTTCAAGGATTGTCCTTTATCTTTATATCCATTTTCAGGCGCTGTCCTTTATGTTCAAAATTGACGAGTTTTGTCCTTTATGTTTTCATATCATACGCGTTTTGTCCTTTAGGCCTAACCCAATTAGTTTTTTCAGTTAAATTTGGTCATGTGCTTTGCACATGAGGGCATTTTTGTCAATTCAAAGGTTGCAGAAGCTTTGAACTGTAAATCGATTTACCGTTGAACTTACCTTTGAATTCACAAAAATGCCCTCATGGGCAAAGCATATGACCAAATTTAACTGAAAAAACTAACTGGGTTAGGCCTAAAGGACAAAACGTGTATGATATGAAAACATAAAGGACAAAACTCGTCAATTTTGAACATAAAGGACAACGCCTGAAAATGGGTATAAAGATAAAGGACAATCCTTAAAATTCACTCTAAATTAAATTAGTTAAATAGTAAACGAAACGAAGTCAAACTTCAAGATCATAGAAAAGATGAGACAGAGTTTATTTACATCTTACACGTTGTTTATGGATTATGTTGAATTTCATGAACAACTCGTTTTACGCCATTTTAGACAATTAATTCACAATTCGTTATAAATATTTAGCGGCGTATCAAGAAGTTATTTTATGAATGATTGAACCAAAGGTTCAATCAAATTTTAAAGGAGTGTGATCGGATTTTAACCTATAAAATACACTAAAAAGATTTTTTTAGGGGGTGCCCGCCCACAGAGCCCTCAGTTAGGTGAAGGTCCGTCCCTTGCCAATCGTGTACGTACAAGATAACCTCTTATTTGACTCGATGATATGAAAGTAGGCGGTTCATATACAAGATTTTTGGTTCACACACAAAAGATAACATACTTTATAGTAATTGTTTAATTTGGAAATAAGTTAGAAGCATGCAAAATGGTCTTTCAAAATATAAGTAGTTTGGGGTTGACGGCTTAACCTCTTCATTGATGGTTGCAAGCCCATATAGATAAAGACCTTACAATTTGCATAGGGTGCACGCATGTTTAACCAACTTTAATATTGTGGGTGAGATTCTCTTTTTAAGTTGACAAGCAAACAAAGGCATCTCCCTAATTGCCTTATACAGATTTATCTTTAACTAATTAAACTCCTATGTTTATCATATTTAACTAATTAAACTCCCATGTTTATCATATTATTATTCTTGAATCCATCACTAATCATCACTGATTGACAAGATGAATATATTGTTCTATGTTTATTTCGAGCCAAAAAACCATAGAGTAAATTGCCATTTTAGTCCCCGAGGTTTGGTCCAAATTGTTATTTTATTCCAAATAGTTTTTTTTCTCCTCTGAGTCCCTGACTTTTTCATTTTCTTGCCATTTTGATCACATTGCCTAACTCAGTCTAAAAATATGGTTATAACCAGGGGTATTTTTGGCATAACTGTTGTGTAGTGATAACCAGGGGTAGTTTGCAACATAATTTATAAATCTCATAATAATTTAATGCCAAAAATTCCCCTAATTATAACATGGTTTTTAGATTAAGTTAGACAATGTGATCAAAATGGCAAGAAAAAAGAAAAGTCAGAGACCCAGAGGAGAAAAAAAAAATTATTTGGACTAAAATGGCAATTTGGACAAAAACTCAGGGACTAAAATGGCAATTTACTCAATAACATAGTTCTCTACATAAAATTTAGAGTAAATTACAATTTTGGCCCTTGTGGTTATATCACTTTTACCCTATTCGTCCAAAATATAAATTTTTTAACATTTGTGCCTCATGGTCTTTATAACTAACTAATCTGGCCCCTGTATTTAACTTAACCCATTACACTGGTTAATTAATTGTCACATGCAACTCACATGATAGGTATATTAGTAAATTCACCTCCCACTTTACTGACTTTATAAACAAAACCCTAGCCTTTTCTTTATCACTTCATCTTCTTCACCATTCCCTCTCAAACCCTAATTTCACACATGGTGATCTGCATATTGTTCAGAAGTCTCACATATACACACACCAAAGCCTTCACCAAGACACCAACTACAGCCACTAACAGTTACTCCTCCACCTTCTCCAATGTCCGCCATCACCACATGCCACCTGTAACCACCACCCCTCTTTCTCCTTCTAAACTCAAACTCCACACAACAATATCACCCAGCACCACCACACCACCATCATCACCCACCACCACCAGTAACGACTCAAAATCCCAACTCAGTAACAACTCGTCGCCGTAACGCCTCTTCAAACAACATTATTTGTATTACCGTCGCCGCATTGTCGATTTTCCAATCGACGTCTTGCTCATACACTGAAATAGGAACAATTTGGTGGATGAAAATTGAAGGTTTTACTGTTTTAGGGATGGATGACTACAAATCTGTTGAGTGAGATTATGTAAGTTTCAATTTTTGGCAGAGGTTGTGGTTTGATTTGGGGGATGGATTTTAGGGTTGAAAATGAAATTGGGTTTCGTAGGAACACTTATTCTTGCTTACGGTAAATGAATTGGGGAAGGGTTGAAGAATCCGAGGGATGAAGGTGGTGGAGGTGGGTGTCAGTGGTGGAGGTGAGTGGTAGAAGTAGCTATGGCGGTAGTGTGGGTGGTGGTGGATTTGGGGATCTGAACGTATTATATGTTATTATATACAGTAAATAATTATTTATATATATTATATTAAACATACACACCTATATTTAAATGAAAATAAGTTATTTGATATTATATACAATTAAATGAAAATAAATATGTAAATGGCATGCTTTAGGGAGGTGAATTTACTAATATACCCATCATGTGAGTTGCATGTGACAATTAATTAACCAGGGTAATGGGTTGAGTTAGATTCTGGAGCCAAAATAGTTAGTTATAGAGACCATGGGGGCATAGATGTTAAAAAATTCTATTTTGGGCTAATAGGGTAAAAATGATATAACCACAGAGACCAAAATCATAGTTTACTCTAATTTAATACAACGTATATTAGTTGAAGTTATTTCTTGATAGTTTTAGAAGTAAATGTTCAAAAGACGGTAATTGGATTTTAATTTTTTTTAATGGTCAACAAAATAAATGTTTGGCTACCCGGGGTAACTCAATGGCAAAAGATGACCACACACGCCTACGATCGTAGATAGTGCTAGGTACCTCAAACCCACCATCACCAGTCTCGGGGAAAACCCGCCACCCAAAGCCCACTGCAGCAAAACCCGGTTGGAATCAAATTCGAACTTGAGACCTCTGGCCAGAAACTCAAATATTCACTTCCCCTCCAATGCTAATTGAGCTATAGCTCATTGGCCGAAATTGGATTTTAATAATCTCAACTATTACCTATAAGTCGGGACTAAACCCAAATCAGTAAATGTTTAACTTTAAACGTATTTTTCTCCATTGATCTCATATAAAGAATACATGCCATCAAAAAGCTGGCGGGGTTAACCTTCAGTTAGTATGGGATGATCGGGGGAGTATACACGTTAAAGTTTGGACTGTCTGTAAACATTTCCAGAGCTGAGATTAATCTCAACAAATAGGTGAAGTTAAAATTTTTAAAATTTAATTTTCCTTAAAAGGTAAAAGAAATTTATGACATTTTTAATTGTGATTTTAGTTTTCGGAAAAACATAAGAAATGCTTTTAACTACTAATAAGTTCAAGTACTCAACCATGATAACTCCGATCAAAATATTATTGTTTCTCTAATTATATTTACTCTAATCATATTTACACCATACTCTTTTTCAAAAAAGGTTTTCTAAAGACTAAACTTCTATTTTGCTCCCTACAGTTTGGTCCTTTTAATGGTTTTGTCTCAATTTTTTTTTTAAATAGTCATTTTATTCCCTGATCTATGAAGTCCATCACGATTTCACTCCTCGCCCCCAAACAACATCCATTTTAAACGTTAAAAATTGTAACGTGCATAACACATGATGGACAATTATGACCATAACTAGACCAATACCTAGACTGAAACCTGAGAGTTTTTAAGTTTAAAATGGATGTCGTTTGGGAAGGGGGGTGAAATCGTGATAAGCTTCATAGATCAGGGAGTAAAATGGTTATTTTTAAAGGACTGAGGTAAAACCATTAAAACAACCAAACCACAATGAGCAAAATGAAAGTTTTTCTCTTTTTTAAAATAATATTTCAAATCAACCTAAACCTTTTGTATACATACTAAAAAGACACATGTTTTGGTTCGTAAACTCGAGTAACCAATTAGTTTCACCGTCTAACGTAAAAAGATGAGAGTGGTTAAGGAGGAAATATGTGAATGGTCCTACATGCCTCCAAAACGACGGACATACACGTCGTATTGTGACATACGAAGCCAATTTCGAAATGAAGTTGGTGTCCACAATTTCATGATTTCCTTGTCTCACCAGTGGCGGATCCAGGATTTTTATCCACTGGGTTCACTTTTTTAGGTTCTCGAATTTCGGTCGACTCGATGTTAGAATTTTCGGGTCGGGTCGGGTCGGGTCGGGTCGGGCAACTTTATCACCTTTTTTTTCTATGAAGATTCGTAGTATTCCTATCCCAAAAAACCTAAGGATGCGTTATGCCAGATTTATTGTTTGTTAACATGCTAACCGAGCAACACACAAACAACACAAGCAGAGTACAAAACACGTTCGACTTCTGTATATGACTGATGCCTGCTACTAACCCTAATTTCTCAAATCATTGTAATTATTAATTATTACGTATCATTAGTTCAAATAAGCACACACCCTCATAAACATATCAAATTCAGTAACTTTAGTTCCACTTTAATTAAATAAATGACATCTTCATCATACAATCAAGCGAAAAAGAAAAACCTGATCTCACCTACATTCAAGAAGATTCCATATCAACCACATTTGTCACCACAAACTATTAATGACCAAAAGGGGCATAACTAGCACACTTAAGTTCCTCTAACATAACCAACCATAACCTAACTTCCAAACAGATCTGATTCACAAACATTCATCATCTAAAACACATTCAGGGTATTATTAAACCAAACAACACCATCAAAACCCCACCAACATCAATAAAACATCAAAAGTTGTTTCGGCAGCAATAAAACATCAAAAGTTGTTTCGGCAGCAATAAAACATCAACAAACAGATGAAACTTTCAGCAGGCCAGCAGCAATATTAACTTAAAACCACTTAATCGAACTACTTTCAGCAGCAATAAAACATCAAAAGCTGTTTCGGCAGCAATAAAACATCAATAAAACATCAAAAGTTGTTTCGGCAGCAATAAAACATCAACAAACAGATGAAACTTTCAGCAGGACAGCAGCAATATTAACTTAAAACCACTTAATCGAACTGTTTCGGCAGCAATAAAACATCAATTAATCGTATAAAACTAACCTGCTGATGAGGAGCTGCCGGGGGCGGAGGCGGAGCAGCCGGAGGGCGGAGGAGGAGCTGCTGCTGTTCGCTGCTTGTTGTGCTGCTGTTCGCTGCTTGTTTGTGTGCGGTGTATGTTTTCTGATATAACCCTAAATGGGTTTTAATGTTTTATTACTTTAAAGAAAAAAATTTAAAAGAGAAATTAAAAAAAAAACGGACAAAAAACAGCAGCTACGGGATTCGAACTCGGGTGGGTTAGAAAGAAAAGCGCGAACATAACCAGTGGAACCAAGGCATTTTATGTTTATGGGTTTCTTTTATAATATACTTATGGGTTCCTTTTCAGCTTCTTATATATATTTACACTAAAAATTAAAAAAAGACTGGGTTCCCGGGAACCCGTAGTTTGTACGTAAGTCCGCCCCTTTGTCTCACTATCTTGGATCATATTTCTGAATATGCCACATTTAGCTACAATTTCATCACTTTCAAAACACTTGTTTGTCATTTATGCTTTATATTCCTACCCTTTGCAACTCATCATAATTTCAACTATAAACCATTAATTAAATTCCATACCAATTATGTAATATCATGTGTTCTAATTTTGTAACCATCTAACATCATTTTGAAACAAATACTTTTGGGTCTTAAAAAAATTATTGGCTAGATTTAGTTGTCCTAAACGAATTTCTAAACTCATGATTAATTATGTTTATATCATCTGAAAATGAGTAGTTTATATAGAAGTGATCATTCCATCGATATAGGTAGTCATGAACGTATGGTTGAAAGCAAGGTATAAGAGCATGTGTAGTGGTTACATCAAATAATGCCCTATCCTAGGGCATTTTGCGCCACGTGTAATCCTAGTCATCAAAGGGGCGTTATTCACAAAGGGACGTAGTGGTGATAATGTCCCGTCAATCATTACACAATCATTAAAATTCTTAATTAAAACTAATAAAATTTCATTAAATAAAAAACATTACATTCTTAAAAAAAATAAAAACCGGAATTAAGAAAAAAAAAATCCTAAAAAAAACCGAAACAAATAAATATATATATATATATATTAAATGTTGTTACCGTTTGACAACGATAAGATTTCGAAAAAACCCCAGGGCACAAGCGTTGTTTTTACAACGCCAAACAGCAAAAATTCAAAAAAAACGCCCCGGGGGGCCATGGTCGGGCGTGTTTGGGCGTTTTCGGTCAAAAAAACGCCCCATTTTGGAACGACTACACATGGTCTAAGTGTAACACCCTGCGTTTTCATACTTTCCATATTTAGAAACCATTGCTTGAAATTCTATTTTTTTTGGAAATCTTGTATTCCGTGTAATCGTATTTCGTTGTATCGTTGTAAAATCCGAGACTATGATCGTAATGAAACGAATCTTTTATACATCGTTTATACATGTTTATACATTGATACGTGCACTCGTTTGATACATGGTTCGTAATTCGTATAAACGTAAGCTTAACTCGTAAACAATGATCGTGTATTCGTAATCCTTAAAACTTCATACATTTAAACACTTAGTTATTCGATTATAAGATTAAGTTGTATGTTTTTTTTTTCACTTTATCATACCAAACTATAAACCATATATACTTGTTACATTTCATGTGTTATACACACCTATGTTATCACATTTTTTGCTAAATTAAAACATCTCATTTATGCATTTTGGACCTTGTTACAAGTTACATACATACTAGACACCATGTAACACTTTATTAAACCTCAAATATATACCTTCTAATGTCAAAAAAAATAAAATAAAATAAAAATTATAGGGCTGTTAACAGCCTTGCATCAGCACACTTAATTTCCTTGTTTTGAGTTATTTAGCCCACTAAACACTTCCAAGGCCTAACCAAATGAAACCCTAATCCATCCCCTATATAACCCAAGCCTCCTCCAAGCATTTTTCACTTTCTAAACACTCTCCATTCACTCTCAAACACTCCAAACCATAGCTGATTGCAGAAGTTCGAGCAAATTTATACCACTTCACTAAAGTGAGCATAACTCACTCAATTCTTATCCGATTCACTCGATTCTTTTTCCTACTACTTTGTATTGACCTTAGCTACGTTTCCATGGGTTTTCCCTGGAAAACCAGAGCCTTGAATGTTGCCAAAAGGGCTCCAAAGTGGACTGATTTTTCTATTCTTGTTTCAAACTTTGATAAACTTGTTTAAACTTGAGGAAACTCATCTCAAACCTATGTCCTTATGCTTATAACCACTTCTATGGTTAGTTAGGCTTAAAAACAAGGTTGAGACATTCAAAATCAGTGGTATAAACCTCACAAACTTTCTGTTTTGTTCAAGGGTTTTAACCCACAAGTGATGCTCAAGTTCAAGACTTGATGATTGTGTGATTTAGGATTAGCTTGGGCTAACCTACTTGAAAATCCACACATTGCTTGATGTTTTCTCATAGATTAGTTGTTCATATTCTATTATTTCTTGTAAGTTCATGACCCTCCTTGTTGTTCATAACAACAAGTGTAGTGGTGAACAATAGAGGTACCTAAATGGAAGCTTTGTTCTTCCTACCTCATGTATGAATTCCATGATACTTAGAGGTGCCTAAATGAAGACTTTAATCTTCTACCTCATGCTTGACCTATATAACTATATGAACATTATGTAATACTATTATATTATCCAAATAATCAAACCTTTGATGATGAATTAGTGTTCATATGTCAAGGTACTAGGTTATATCATCTTAGACTTTGATAACTTGTCACGATTCTAATGGAACCTTGTTCCATGAAAACATTTAAACTCCTTGGAGTTTCCTAGTGTCAAGAACAAGTATCATATGTGCTAGATGACTATTTTCATATGCTTACTTTCATGTCCTTAAGCTTCGAATCCCTAAACCATATGTAAACCCCTCTTAAACTCCAAATCGAACATACTCAACACTCTAATCTCAACAATTCCGTCACATTGGATAATCGGAAAGCATATGCAACTTTGTGAGTATACTCGAATCCCCCTTTTTACATTTACCACTTTTTGGGGTGTAACATATTTACTTACCAAAACTTACACATGAACATTTTACTTAAATGCACAAACATTCCTATAACATGCTTGTATACGTGATTGCTTGATACTTTAAACTTGGGTTAATAACATCTTGTGTTAGACTTATCATTAACTTCGTACGAGCCTATCCGTGACATATATAGCGCTATAGGATTAACGCACCGCCCGTAGACTTGTGGTTATGTCATGAGCATATTGTGTTTCATCATTGGTTTGATATGTTAGACACATGCCGAATTTAAGGTTGTGCAAAAAGCTCGCAGCTAAGAACTCGTGCGAGTTTAGCTTGAAAAAAACTCGTTTAATATGGTTCGGTTTGAAATTGAGCTGAACGACTCAGCATGGTTAGAAAGTGAGTCTAGCTCGGCTCGGTTCGTAACGTGCCAGTTTGGCTCACTCGTTAGCTTCACTTGGTTTAGTGTCACACCCCGATATTTCCACGTATGACCGGTGGGCCCGGCGGGGAGTATCTTGACGTAATTGATATCGTCATAGTCAAATGTATACAGTTTAATGCACAACGGAAGTCTTGGATGAAAATAATATTACAAACCAAAATTTGAAAGTATAATTAAATATTATACAAGCGGTTGTAAGTGGATCCACAGGCGGATCTTAAAACAGAAACATAAATATTGTTCAACAGACTTTAGACGTTCAGAACTTGCAAGATTCTTTATTAACGCCCCGAGCTCCCAGCCAATTACGTACGGTACCTGTCACTTGAAAATAAGGTGTCGGGTTATGGAAAGAATGGTGTGAACCCAATCGTTGCAGAGGAATGTAAGAATGGTGAGAGTCGTTAGGCTCGTTCTCCTGCTGCGGTCCAAAGGAATGATGATAAGACGGTGAGGAGCTGAGCGAGACAGAGCGTCTCGTAGGCTCGAGGTATGTCCTCCAGTCTTCGTGAGGACTTGATCCAAATGATGCTGATGGCGTACACCGGTGAGATCTAAGGTTGTGCAAAAAGCTCGCAGCTAAGAACTCGCGCGAGTTTAGCTTGAAAAAAACTTGTTTAATATGGTTCGGTTTGAAATTGAGCTGAACGACTCAGCATGGTTAGAAAGTGAGTCTAGCTCGGCTCGGTTCGTAACGTGCCAGTTTGGCTCGCTCGTTAGCTTCACTCGGTTTAGTGTCACACCCCGATATTTCCACGTATTACCGGTGGGCCCGGCGGGGAGTATCGTGACGTTGTTGATATCGTCATAGTCAAATGTATACAGTTTAATGCACAACGGAAGTCTTGGATGAAAATAATATTACAAACCGAAATTTAAAAGTATAATTAAATATTATACAAGCGGTTGTAAGTGGATCCACAGGCGGATATTAAAACAGAAACATAAATATTGTTCAACAGACTTTAGACGTTCAGAACTTGCAAGATTCTTTATTAACGCCCCGAGCTCCCAGCTAATTATGTACGGTACCTGTCACTTGAAAATAAGGTGTCGGGTTCTGGAAAGAATGGTGTGAACCCGATCGTTGCAGAGGAATGTAAGAATGGTGAGAGTCGTTGGGCTCATCCTCCTGCTGCGGTCCAAAGGAATGATGATAAGACGGTGAGGAGCTGAGCGAGACAGAGCGTCTCGCAGGCTCGAGGTATGTCCTCCAGTCTTCTTGAGGACTTGATCCAAATGATGCTGATGGCGTACGCCGGTGAGATGGTCCGGTTTAATGATCGTTCCTAGTCACAATTGGTGCTTTTCCTCGTCCACTACGTCCTCTCATTCTAGGTGGCATGTTTGCAGTAATCCTGTCAAAACAAAAGATAAAAACCAATTAAGATTAGGATTAATCCTAGGTCTTTTGCCTAGACTCGGAAGTCAAAGAATGTGCAACTGTGTCATTGAGATTAAACACAAAAGGCTAGTGTTTAATTCACTCCATGTTGGCTCTGATACCAACCTGTCATACCCCGATATTTCCACGTATTACCGGTGGGCCCGGCGGGGAGTATCGTGACGTAGTTGATATCGTCATAGCCAAATGTATACAGTTTAATGCACAGCGGAAGTCTTGGATGAAAATAATATTACAAACCGAAATTTAAAAGTATAATTAAATATCATACAAGCGGTTGTAAGTGGATCCACATGCGGATCTTAAAACAGAAACATAAATATTGTTCAACAGACTTTAGACGTTCAGAACTTGCAAGATTCTTTATTAACGGCCCGAGCTCCCAGCCAATTACGTACGGTACCTGTCACTTACTCTTTTTGGAAAAATACGTTAGTTTACACTGGTAAATACAATTAACCGACTCTTTTGAAAACATTTATGAAAATTGGTTTAAATGCACAAGGCACAAACATTTTATAACTTGGGACAATTATATTAATAACAATCTTGTATCAGATTTACATGTTTGTCCAACATTTAGGGCCGGTATAAAAGCCGAACAAGATTAATCGACACACCACAAATATAAACTCACAAGAAGTTTCCTCATGAGTGAGTATATCTTTTACATACGCAACAGTCAGGTGTATGCCTACACCCCGTGCTTAAGTAGTGGCCATTCACGCTTTTTTAATGAGCCAAGGATATCCAGGACATGGTCGTTAACCCCCAATGTTATTTGTTATCAAGCAACACTGATTAAAGTGGGATTATACAATTTAAACATATACGAATAAAAGGTTTCTACACCCGACCAAGCGGTAATAATTTACCGTATCCCAAGCCAGTATAAGGGAAAATAAGTTAAAAGTATTTACCTGAGCTAAATGTAATTTATTCTCAGTCGTATATTCTAATCAGCAAGTGCAAATACTTCTACCGGGGCTCTCAATCTGGAACGAAGGTTTAATTAACCTATTAGATTCCTAACGGGTCTTATTTAAGTTGTAACTTAGACCGGTTAGTTTTAAAGAAAGGTTTACGGTACGAACGCTAGATTAAGCGGTGACCGGATTGGAATGTGATTTAGACCCAACAAGTATGAAGACTTGTATATAATGGGTAAACTAAATACATTCTGGATTTTGAAGTAAAAATGATAAGGTTGGACCCATTTCGGCTAATTTATGCAATTTAGTTACATAAACCGTACCGAACGCGTATAAGGACAACGGGTAACCGGATGAGTCAAGAACAAGTTCCAATAGTGTTATTATGCTTAGAATATGTTGTGATATCAGTAGGATATCAACAATTATGCCCCAAGTGAATTTAAGACCAATTTAAGTCCCGTAAGGGTATTTTGGTCATTTTAAAGTTTATAAAAGAGGTTTAATGATAAACTGAGATTCTGGTCTAAAACATTCAGTAAAAATATTTATTTTATAAAGTTATAACAGTAAGATATCATACATATGTGTGTTTAATCATTTATGGCCAAACTATGCACCGTAGGGGCATTTTGGTCATTTCACATATGCTTTTAAGGTTAAACTTGGAAATCTGAGTTCAAGACTTATACTTACTGTTAAAGTATTAAAATTTATTTTTAAAATCAGTAGGTAACAAGTCTTAGGTGCTAAATATGGTTTTAAACCATACTATGCGCCTAATTCGCATAAAAGTCGGTATTTGACGATTTTTGAGATGTTTAAGTAAATCTGAGATTTTGATCAGCCTTAACTGTTTAAAATATTTTATTTAATATATAAAATCAGTAGAAAAAGGTTTGACATGTAAACGATGTGTAAAACTCATTTTATTAGTGAAAAGGGAATTATCGTCAATTACCGAGTCCATGCAAGAACTCTATGTTATGGTCAGTATAAAATTTGACCAAAAATTATAAAATTTCCTAAAAATTATATTAAAACAGTAGGTAATGAGTTTGGTGCCAAAAATTGGGTTTAAATATGATTTATGCTAAAAATGCTATTTAATTAACAAAAATTTCTGTTTTACGATATCTTGCATAACTTTAGTTTGAGACCAGAAACTGATGTCAATTTTTTGTGACATACTTATATATCAGCAATAAAACTTTTTGTCCTTTCACATTTTCAAAAATCTCGTTTTAATAACAGAAGGGCATATTAGTTAATTTTAAGCTAAATAACGGAACATGCAAATAACTCGGATTTCTAAGGGACCATGTAGTATAACTTCAGAGAGTTATACTAACATATCATATGGTCACAAAGGAATCCTAAGGCATAACTAAACTAAGCTAAATCAGGTTAGAACTGAAAGTCAAAGCAAAAGTCTACTTTTGCGACTTTCGGTTGCGAACCGAGCCTAAACTCAGAATTGTCGGGTTGAACTTGCCTAAACATGTTCTTACATTATTTACCAAGTTGTTTATGTGATAAAATGTAATTTGTAGCTTCTACATTATCAGTTATGAATTTTTTTTGTAAAACTGACTCGTTTGACTTTTCTGTTAAGTAGTTTGACCCGACAATTGACCAAGTAAATGTGATAATTAGGAGGTGCCCTTGCAGCTATATAATTACCAACACATAGCCACTTTCAATTCGAATAATGGCTGGACCGTTAGTGATTAATCACAAAGTCAAAGCGAAATTACGATATCTTTGACTTTCGGTCATTAAACTAACAAAAGCTTAACTATGGAAGCTAAGAACACTTACAATGGTCCTTAGCACGAAGATTAGACTAGAGAAAGCTTCCTAGATGTCCAGGATGCTTCAGAGATCAAGTGTGAATGAAAATTTGAAGTGTGCAAGTTCAAGAACTAAAACATGGCCCTTTATATAGGAAATTTGGGTGTTCTAAGATCATTACAGCTGTTATGGGAGGTCATCAGATGTTAACAAGTGTCCCCATGGCAGTAAAAACCACTTGCACAGTCCCTGGTAACGAAAAACTAGCATGCAATGGCGGTGGACAGGCTGCAACATGCAGCTGTCCAGTTTTTGGTCGCTGGTGCTTCAGTCGCGGCCCGCGTAGACTTCAAAGAAGGTCTACGCGCCCCGCGAGGACCCTGAAATCCGGTAAAAAGTTTCCCAGCTTTGCATTTTCAGTCCCTGGTCCATTTTAAGTTTAATTAACTTTCTTTTATTGCACTATTAACCCCCATAATTAACTTTTAAGAGTCTTGGGTCAAAAATTAACTTCGTTAAGCTCCCGGTTAGTTATGAGATCACCCAAAAAGTCTTGTTTTCATCGAAACTCCATGAAATTAATATCCTATACTCGTGAGAGCAAAAATAAAATATTACAATGCTTCGGGGTCGTTAAAAGGTCACTCAGAGGTAACGTTTAACATGTTGACACGTTTAACCCCTGTGCTTTGTAAATTCTAAATTTTAAGCACGAACGGCTCCTTACGTCAGATATTATATTCAACAAGGAATACGAACATCGTGTAAGGTCAATCAGAGGCACATGTTTAGCATGTTGACACTTTTGGTCCTTCCACATACATCTTTACACTGTTTGACAACTTTAGTCCCTCAAGTTATCTTTTTAACATGATCAGGGTTTATGACACGTGTCACCACTGTATTGGACTTGATTTTGTGAGATGTTACATCCTCACCCCCTTAAAAGAAATCTCGACCTCGAGATTTACTGAAATAAATGAGGGTATTTTTGTTTCATCGTGGATTCAACTTCCCACGAATATTATGGGCCTCTACGGGCATCCCATTTTACCTTCACGATTGGTACATTCTTTCTTCGAAGCTTCTTAACCTGTCGATCCTTGATCGACAAAGGTTTTTCCACAAGCTTTCGTCAATCTGTACGTCCTTATGTGACATTGCTAGCGATTCATCGGCTAGGCATTTCTTTAAATTGCAGATGTGGAACACATTGTGAATTCCCCTAAGCTCTTCAGGTAGATTTAGCTTGTAGGCTACAGTTCCGACACATTCGATAATCTCGTATGGTCCGATATATCTTGGGCTCAGCTTGCCCATTTTGCCAAAACGCATCACCCCTTTCCAGGGTGACACCTTGAGTAATACTTTATCACCTACCTCGAATTTTAGAGGTTTACGCCTCTTGTCTGCGTAGCTTTTCTGCCTATCCCTGGCAGCTTTCAAACGATCACGGATTTGAACAATCTTATCCGTCGTCTCAAGGACTATCTCAGGTCCTGTCAGTTGGGTTTCTCCAACTTCTGCCCAACAAACTGGCGTTCTACACTTTCTTCCATACAAAGCCTCAAAAGGCGTGGCCTGAATACTCGATTGATAACTATTGTTGTATGAAAACTCAATCAAAGGAAGATGGTTATCCCAACTCCCTCCCAAATCAATAACACAAGCACGCAGCATGTCTTCCAAAGTTTGAATCGTACGCTCACTTTGCCCATCCGTCTGAGGATGATAGGCAGTACTGAAATTCAAACGAGTGCCTAGAGATTGTTGAAAGCTCTTCCAAAAATGAGATGTATATCTTGTATCCCTATCAGAGATAATAGATACTGGCACTCCATGGAGAGATACGATCTCATCCACATATAGTTAGGCTAGTTTATCGGAGCTATGCGTCTCCTTTATGGGTATAAAATGAGCTGACTTCGTCAGTCTGTCGACTATAACCCATATTGTATCATTTCCATGTTTCGTCTTTGGTAACTTAGTAATAAAATCCATAGTTACCATTTCCCACTTCCAAGTGGGAAGTTCAGGCTGTTGCAGTAATCCAGACGGCTTTTGATGCTCAGCTTTAACCTGTGCGCACGTCAGACATTTAGCCACATACGTGGCTATAGATTTCTTCAAACCTATCCACCAATAGTTTGCATTCAGATCCTTGTACATCTTATCACAGCCTGGATGAACTGAATATTTAGAACTATGGGCTTCTTGGAGGATTACATCTCTAAGTCCTCCATAAATTAGAACCCAGATTCGACTATTCAATCTAAGGATTCCATCTTTTCCATAAGACAATTGATCAGCAGTGACGCCTAACTTCTCATTCGGATAGTTAGCTTCCAATATAGCTTCTTTTTTAGCAGCTAGTAGCTTTTCATTCAAGTTGTTCCTTAGTTCAATGCTTTTAGCATTGATCCTAATAGGTTTGATCCTTTCCTTTCTGCTTAGCGCGTCAGCAACAACATTTGCTTTGCCCGGATGATAACGGATTTCACAATCATAGTCGTTCAATGTTTCCATCCAACGACGTTGCCTCATATTGAGATCTTTCTGGTTAAACAGATGTTGAAGGCTCTTGTGATCTGAATAAATCACACATTTGGTCCCATATAGGTAATGCCTTCAAAGCTT
This sequence comes from Helianthus tuberosus, assembly GCA_030545235.1. Lineage (NCBI taxonomy): Eukaryota > Viridiplantae > Streptophyta > Magnoliopsida > Asterales > Asteraceae > Helianthus > Helianthus tuberosus. The sequence continues at coordinate 9,461,440 of CM060398.1, read as the reverse complement.
GAGTGCAAATACAATGGCACCTAATTCAAAATCATGGGTGGTGTAATTCTTTTCGTGCACTTTTAATTGACGTGAAGCATAGGCAATAACCTTGCCTCTCTGCATAAGCACACAACCCAGACCTGTGTGCGATGCGTCACAATAAGCCACAAACTCTTCAATCCCTTCTGGTAATGTCAACACAGGAGCATTACTTAACTTCTGTTTAAGAATCTCGAAAGATTCTTGTTGCTTGGGTCCCCAATCAAATTTTATATTCTTGCGAGTTAACGAAGTTAAAGGCGCAGCAATCCTAGAAAAGTTTTCGATGAAACTTCTGTAGTATCCTGCTAAACCTAAGAAGCTGCGTATTTCTGTAGATGTTTTTGGTGCTTGCCAATTCATAATCGCTTCAATCTTAGCGGGATCCACCTGGATACCACGCTCGCTTACTACATGTCCAAGGAATTGGACTTCTCAAAGCCAAAACTCACATTTAGAGAACTTTGCGTAGAGCTTTTCTTGTTGCAGAAGTTTAAGGATACACCGGAGGTGTTTTTCATGATCGGCTTGACTCTTTGAATAAATAAGTATGTCATCAATAAAGACAATGACAAACTTGTCTAGATACGGCTTGCAAACGCGATTCATGAGATCCATGAATGTTGCAGGTGCATTAGTGAGCCCAAAAGGCATCACTAGGAACTCGTAGTGGCCGTATCTTGTTCTGAACGCAGTCTTGTGCACGTCTTCGGTTCTGACCTTCAACTGATGATAACCTGACCTTAGATCGATCTTTGAAAAGTAACTTGCTCCTTGCAGTTGATCGAACAAATCGTCGATCCTGGGCAATGGATATATGTTCTTGATTGTAACTTTATTCAGCTCGCGATAATCATTGCATAGACGCATTGATCCATCTTTCTTCTTCACAAACAAAATGGGCGCTCCCCAAGGAGACGAGCTAGGCTGAATAAAACCCTTCTCCAACAATTCATCCAACTGTGTTCTTAATTCCTTCATTTTTGTCGGTGCCAACCGATAAGGAGCTCGTGCTACTGGGGCTGCTCCTGGAATAATATCGATCCTGAATTCCACTTGCCTGTCGAGAGGTAACCCAGGTAATTCTTCAGGGAAAACATCTGAATATTCAGAAATAACAGGAATATCTTCAATCTTGGGCTTTGGCTCATCTATAGTCACCTGTGCCATGTAAATGACACAACCTTTCTTTAAACACTTTGATGCCTTAAGCATAGACACTTGCTTAGGCAATCCATACTGCGTATCCCCTTGAATAGTAAGCGGCTCACCATAAGGAGTTTTGATAACCACTTGCTTCTTATCACACACAATTTGGGCTTGGTTAAAACATAACCAATCCATGCCAATAACTATATCGAATCCTGCTAACTTCATCGGCAATAAGGACAACGGAAAAGGGTGGTTCCTAATAGATATGAAACATCTATCTAAAATTGTTGAAGCAGTCTCTAAGGTACCATCGGCCAATTCTACCTCATATTTTATGTCTAGAGTTTTAACAGGCGGATTTAACAGTTTACAAAATTTATTGTCTACAAATGACTTATCTGCGCCAGAATCAAATAAAACTCTAGTATAAACATCATTGATGAGGAAAGTACCTGCTATAACGTTATCATTCTGTACCGCTTCCTGGGCGTTCATCTGGAAGACTCGTTCGTTTGTCTTTTTGGCCTCTTCAGGCTTCTTTGCAAGTTTTGGGCAATTGGTTTTGATGTGCCCTTTCTCGTTACAGTTGTAACAAGTTGCGTTTTTCAACTCCTTGCATTCTAACGTCTTGTGTGTCACATCCCAACCGATGGCGGAAACATCGGGATGAGACGAACAAATCGCTCAAAGCATCATAACACTATTGTGACAATATAATTAAATTCAAATTTCATAATGAAATACTAAAATGTCATACATCGTTCAAATAAATCAAACATGTAACAATTGTTCAAACATAATTTATTTTATAGGTGAGTTTCTATTCCACCCTAATCTTGTTTCTTCAACATCTTGGCTATCAACCTGCAACATGTATTAAAATAAAAATCAACAAATATGCAGGCGAGTATACAAGTTTGACACATAGCATAGTAGAATAAAATGTTTAAATGTGCTCATATCCAACATGAATAAGATGATACTAGTTAACAGTTATGCCGAAACGATGTTACTCTACATGCTCAAACCAATGTTTACGCAATTAAAGTGCCTATCCCAAGAGTTTAGCGGGAGGTTAACATGTTTAACTTAACAATAGCCAAGGATAGCGGGCGGGGCGTTACAACCTATAGCGCTATAATTGTTAAGGTAGGTTTGTACGAAGTTAATGAGCATATAGTCATTAAGTGTTTACATTAGCATCACATGTATAACAAGAATCAAACATTTCATGTGTAATTTGGATAGAGTGTGAATAAATAAAGTTTAACGTGTTTGTGAATTTGAATATGAATACAAGTTGCACCCAAAAGTGTTTAAAATGAAAATGGGATCATGTATACTCACATTGGTTGCGTTGGAGGATTTCTTGTAAGTAACGTACGAGTAAGGATTGGAGAAAATCCAATATATCGAATGAAATGGTTACCCTAGATATGGAATAACACAATAAACGATCTAATTATTATAAGTTAAATTGTTGTCTTAATATTCATGGTGTACCATTTAATTACCCCTTTACTTAATTAGATTTATAAACTAACCTCTTTAAGATTTATAAGTTACAAGAAGGAAATTAATTATAACTTCGTTAATATTATTATTGACTTTTAATTTATAAAAATAAAGGAAATCCGTTAAAACAATTTATGGTTATAAACAGAATTTTATTTGATAATTTATTTATGGTATTAATTAATCAATTAAATAAACATGTTATAAAAAGAATTAAAAATAAATTCTTATTTTATAATAACTCTAAATCTTAGTTTAACTTCAACAAGAAAAGGAAGTAACAGCAAAAGAAACAGGAATTTATTAACAATATTCATAAATAAGGGTTTTATTTTGAAAACAAAGAAAATGATTAGAACAAAATGCATCAACAGAAGGTTAAACAACATAAGAAAATGATTAAAACCAACTGGACGACCACACTTGTTTGAAAGAGTTCGTATGTTTAATTCGTTTAGAAGCAGAATTCGATTGTCATCTTTATTATAAAAAAAAAACCATTCGACTAAGATGCAAGTTTTCATGCTTGCTGTTTTATTTGAATGTTTATGATATCAAAATGGTACTACTTTAACAGTGAACTCAAACGAGGCAACAAAGAAATAAGAAGGGTATACCGAATACGTGTGGCGCGATCCCCGTTGGCTCCGGCGATCTCTGGCGAAGTGTAAGGATGTTCAATAGCGTGACTACTCGAGGCCAACGTATCTCCGGCGGCTTGTGCAAGCGGTTCGAGAGTCCTCCGACTCCGACGAAGGTGTTGGTGGTTCAAGCAAGATGCGGTGAGTGTTGTTTGTGTCGAAACAGAATGAGATGAGGCGTTAGGATATCGAAACGGGTTGCGAGTGTGAGGGTTTTGAGAGTGGCTTGTGGTGGAGAGGGTGTCGATATGTGGGGGTATAAATAGGTGGTTATGTGAATGCATGCAACCATGTTTCTGGATCAAGTTCTTGGTTGGTAAACAAGATGGAATTACGGAAAGATTGAGCCATAAGTTTGGAAACGCGGAGTAATCGAATCCCGAACAATCTGCGCGAAATCAGAAAAGAAAAGGAAGGTTGCTGATTTCGTTTTGGGCGGCAAAAGCTAGAAAGGAAATTCTGTTCTTTTCGCGCGTATAAGATTAAAGGTTGTGCTCTTGGTATCATACGAAACGAATGGTTGAGTGGTTGCTGCGTTGTTGTTTACCCGCGGGATCCCGATTTCGAATCCCGTTTCATGTGGTTGATATTTCCTATTTACACTTTAATTCATTTCAAGTTCCTATTATTACACAAAGGCCCTTGAACTTGTATTTTAACTATTGAACTTATGTTTTAACTAATATAACCTAGTTAACTTTAATTAACTTGGTTACTTGTTATTTAACCAAAACTAACTAGATTATTTTAATCTATTATATATAATAAATGAAAGTTATTTGGGTCACGTGTCAGTTGATTAGGGCATCGTTTTTTCCCTTTTCCCGCCCAACAGTACCACTCTCCTTTATTCTCACCTTTTAACAAACCCTATTTCATTCTTCTTCTTTACCTTTCCATAGAAGATCCCATTTCTTTCTTTTTTTTCTGATGTTCATCCTTCTCCTTCTTCACATTTTCATCTCCTCAACAACGTCCGGCAGAGGTTACTTCTATTGGATACATCTGCGTTTGAAACCCTAAATCATGTACCGTCGAGTAGTTGAAGAACATAATAATGATGTAAGATCTATTTTCTCATTCAGAAATTTTATTTGGTTTTATCTATTTTCTCATACTGAACACGATGAACCCTTTTGTACCCTCAGAAGAAGAAGAAGCTCTCCTAGGGTTTCTTATCGTATACGATGAACCCTTTTGTACAAGCTCCTGTTAATCGGTGACACTGGTATGTTGTAATAATGTTTTTATTATTGTTTATATATATGAATAACTTTTTGTAGCTTTTGATTTTTGTCTTTTATTTGTTATTGTTTATTCAGATGCTTGCTTTGTTGTATCATGTGATTACGAGTAGATTGATTTTGATATGTTTGTAGTTTTTGATTTTAACAATTAAAAAGTGTTAAAAAGATATCCAACCCAACTTGAACCAATTTGATTCGACCCATAGTAAAATATGACCCATTTTCACATAAACACATTTGACTTGTTTCCTAAGCCACCCACAACCTACTTATCTAGCCACCTCTATAAAAGATTAATCGATTAGAACTTGATCTATACAACTGGTCTCGGTTCGCTTTGATCATAGTAGATCACCCACATACCACAACCATGGCACACTCAGTTATTAGAAAGACAGAAAATGGAAATAAAAAAAGTAAGTGTTAAAGAAAGCCAACGCAACTTCAAACAGTTTGGTTCAACCAACACTAAAAATGACCCGTTTTAACGAACTCATTTTGACGCATTTCCTACGCAATATAGGATTAATCAATTAAAAGTTGACCCATAAAAATAGTATCGGGTCAAAACGAATTCGAGTTAAAGCATATTTATAAAAACATGTCCAATTGTTTGGTCTTATCTCATTCTATTCGGTGCATGCACGGAAAATTAATAAAAAAGATGGATAAAAACAAATGAAAAAGAGAACTTATTTTAGAGGGCTTAATACATAAAAAATATTATAAACGTTTAACATTATTGCTACAATTGTGTGATGTTGAAGTCAAAGTGTAGAAACATTACTTTCACTAAACCAAAATGGAACCGATTAAAAATTTAAGGATGCTTTCATGTGGACGAATAACTTCAATTTTAACTACACAAAAATATCACCTCATACTTTGCACATGGCAATCTAATAATGTGACTTTTAAATTAGTTACCCTTAGCTTACAAACTAAATTTGTGTATAGCTTGTCTTTGTGTCATGAAAACATGGTATATCTTCAAAACATTTAACACCTTCCGGTCACTTCGTATGCTTTTAAGCCTTTAGATAGTTTCTTGTTTTAGAGACTTGAATTTTGACCGAACTATAGATTATAAGGCACCTCTTATGCTTTCAAGCCTCTACGCTGAAGTGATAAACAACAATACAAGATGTTCCCCTAAATATAATATCGAAATTTAGATTACAAAAAATAATAAATATGTCTAAAAATGATAACCGGTCCTTAAGAATAAAAATCATTTTATTACAATAGAGATAATAGTAGTAATCAACCAAACACCAATAGGTTGGTATCTATTGGAAGATTAATAGATGCATTCAGTTTTCATCCAAAACTTAGGCAAGATCAGCATGACGTCATCCAAAATAATAATAAGTATATTAGCCGGTTTAATGCTTACAACATTATCTACTTTACGAACTTCCTGCAAGAACTAACATAACAACAAAACTTTTAAACACATTAAAAGAAGATAATTGAGAGATATTTCCTTTTTTAAACAGCCAACAAATCAAATTTTATTAAAAACATATTAGCATTGTGTTAATTCACATCCAAAAATAACCAGACAACAAACTACATCATAGACCCAAAAAATTAACACGAAATTTCGCCAGTTTTCCCATGATAAACCAACGGCTTTTGACTGATGTTTAACACATAGGTACGCCAAAACTCTAATTTCCTACTTTAAACTCTCCACCTTAGGTTGTTTACGGTTGAAGATAACATTGTTTTGACTTCGCCAAATGCACCACACGACCGTTAGAATAATGGAGTAGACAACCTTTCTCTACTTCACAGAGCCTCTCGCTTGCTTATAAAACTTCAACAGGTCCTCGAATCCAAAGAAAAAGAAGCCATAAAGCACTGATCTGCCTAACAACTGTTGGATATAAAGAATGTTGTACACAAAGACTGATGAGGATCATCCACTGTTGAAGACCAAAGCACTCATGAAGACCAAAGCTCTGTTGAAGACAAGCACTGATGAACCAAAGCCCTGATCAACCAAGGTAACCTCAATTGGTCTGATTTATTTTTTGGTATTTGTAACATTTTAATTTACCGTTTATTGATTCATTGATTCATTTGTAATCACTTGCAGATCACCCGTCATCTTAATTTGAGCAATTAATCGGAGTTTTCTTAAACAGCACCGTAAGTTTTGTTCACTAATCCATGCATTTTTAATTCCACATGTTTTTTTTATTCATAATCGTCGATTCTGTTTCAGGTACACTTTTTGCTGTTAGTTCCATGTGTTTTTTTCAGATTAATTGTTACTATATATATATATATATTGGTTTTGTTTTGCTGAAAAGGGAAAACGTTCGAGACGTATGATCCAATAACCGAAGAAAAGATAGCGGATATTGCTGAAGGAGATCAAGATGATGTTGATATGGCTGTTGAAGCTGCACGTTGATCCACAATAAGCACTGCCCATCTAAGTTTCCTCCAATGACAGTGGTTATAACAAAGACTGATGGATATAAAGACTGTTGTACACAAAGACTGATGAGGATCATCCATTGTTGAAGACCAAAGCACTCATGAAGACCAAAGCTCTGTTGAAGACAAGCACTGATGAACCAAAAGCCCTGATCAACCAAAGGTGAATGACTGCCCAACAACAACAGTGGTTCAGCATCAACAGCAGGTATTCTACCTTTGTTTATGTTAACAGTGTTTGTATGTAACAATATTTATCACATCAGTGTTTTATAGTCTGTTAGGTTGTTAGATGTCATCACCTCAGTGTTTATATGTAACAGTATATATGACATCAGTGTTTATATGTAACAGTTTTTATCACAGCAGTGTTTATATGTAACAGTATTTATCACATTACCTCAGTGGTTTGATCTGTACTATAAATTGAACAGTTGTTTGATCTTTATACTCATAAATAAAAATGAAGTACACTTGGATTATTATTAAGCTCCTCGTTTTGATTGTTTGGGTATAATATTCTTGAAATTGGTCTTTTTTTGAAAACAGATGTTTATGGGCAAACATCTGTTTAAGGCCAAATATTTGTTTAAGGTCAAACATTTGTTTATGGCCAAACATCTGTTTAAGGTCAAACTTTTGTTTAAGTCCAGACAACATATATATAAGGCCAAACATCTTTTTAAGCCCCAACATCTGTTTAAGTCTAAACAGATGTTTAACCAGATCCACTGTCTTCTCATCTTTTAACACTTTTCAAAATACTTAAAAATGATAGTTTTAATTAATCCTTAAAAGTATGTTACAACCACTGTGTTGGTTCAAACATCTGATTGTTAAAAGTTATCCACTGATGAAAGACAACCTCTGTTTCTTCATTCTTCATGTTGAGCACTGACTTACCAAACATCAGTGTTTCAATCACTGTTGGCTATCCACTGATAGTCCAAAAACAGCCACTACTCACATTTTTATTGTTGACATCCACTAATATTGACCATCAGTGGTTTCCCTAAAGACCCGTTTTGCAAACAAGGCCCGTGTGCAAACATAAGAAAAGTTGTTTTCTATACTTTCTATTAAAGGAGAAATCCCAATGACATAAGAAAAGCTGAGGTGTCAGCAGGAGAGGCTGTCCAACAAAGCTTTTCTTATGTCATTATTACATCATAAACCTTAATATTAAAAGACTTTAAAATTCAAAGGTGGCCCACATTCACCTTTTCAAAGGTCTGCCCACATACAAATGGGCAAACCTCTGCCCTCATTCATAAGCAAACCTATGCCCTCATTCATAATTTAAAGCACTGATGTTCATTCAAAATCATGGCTCCAGATTCAAAATTTAATCAAACATTTTATAATCAAATATCTGTTCCCAATAAACATTTGTTCCCAATAAACATATGTCCAGATTCAAAATTCTGGCTCCACATTCAAAATTCAAACCATATATTCTAATCCTATAAATAAGATATAACTATCTGGCTCCACATTCAAATCTCTCACGCTCATATCTGTGAGCGTATCTCTCTCTCTCTCAAATGCATCTTTCTCGTGATTCAGCCGCTAATCTTCGATTAAACTTCTTTGTTCGAATATTTGTTGATTCTGTTTACATGTTATCGTTCAAGTATCATTGTTCCAACATTGCCGTTTCAATGAAGCTTCCCATCACACATCAACCTTTCAATATTGATGTTGCAGTATCATTGTTGCAACATCGTGAAAAGTTGCATGTGCTACCATCTTTCATGGGAGAGTTGCATTGTTCGGTTTTCGTTAAATCGAAAGTCAGGTTTTCTTGTGTTAGTAAGATTTTCTCCTTTTATAGAAAGTATAGATTCGTGCAAAATCGTGAAAAGTCAGATGTGCTACAATAGGAGAGAGGAGACGTTTGCATTTTAGGTTTTTTTCTTATTTTGATTAACTGTTGATGATGTTGAGAGTTTTTATTGACACTGACATTTTAAAATATGTTAAGATGCATGTTGATATTATTAAAATGAACTACTACATAGAAAAATAGAAATTTAATGAAATATATATAAAGTATTACACGCTAGAGTTAACACTTGCTAGGATTTCATAGACTCTGCCCTTTCTCCATGTGATTTCATGCTCTCTTTTGAATTTCAGGGCAGTTAGCATGTTGCAGATTTGCTGAAGGAGATAAAGATGATGTTGATTTAGTTGTTGAAGCTGCACGTTGATCCACAATAAGCACTGCCCAGCTAAGTTTCCTACAATGACAGTGGTTATAACAAGTTAATCAGGCAAAGCACTGATCTGCCTAACAACTGTTGGATATAACGACGGTTGTACACAAAGACTGATGAACATCATCCACTGTTGAAGACCAAACCACTGATGAAGACCAAAGTCCTGTTGAAGACAAGCACTGATGAACCAAAGGCCTGATCAACCAAAGGTGAACCACTGTCCAACAACAACAGTGGTTCAGCATCAACATTAGTTATTCTAACTTTGTTTATGTTAACAGTGTTTATATGTAACAGTGTTTATCACATCAGTGTTTTATAGTCTGTTAGGTTGTTAGATGTCATCACCTCAGTGTTTTATATGTAACAATTTTTATGACATCAGTGTTTATATGTAACAGTTTTTATCACAACAGTGTTTATATGTAACAATATTTATCACATCACTTCAGTGGTTTGATCTGTACTATAAATTGAACAGTTGTTTCATCTTTATACTAATAAATAAAAATGAAGTACACTTGGATGATTATTAAGCTCCTCATTTTGATTGTTTGGGTATAGTATTCTTGAAATTGGTCTTTTTTTGCAAACAGATGTTTATGGGCAAACATCTGTTTAAGCTTAAACATTTGTTTAAGGCCAAACATCTGTTTATGGCCAAACTTCTGTTTTTGGGCAAACGTCTGTTTAAGGTCAAACTTCTGTTTAAGTCCAGACAACTGATATATAAGGCGAAACATCTGTTTAAGCCCCAACATCTGTTTACTGTGTTGGTTCAAACATTTGATTGTTAAAAGTTATCCACAGCTGAAATACAACCTCTGTTTCTTCAATCTTCGTGTTGACCACTGACTGACCAAATATCAGTGTTTCAAAAACTGTTGGGTATCCACTGATAGGAAAAAACAGCCACTGCTCACTTTTTTATTGTTGACATCCACTGATATTGACCATCAGCGATTTCCCTAAAAAACCCCCACTGCTCACATTTTTATTATTGATGGTGTTAATTAGTGATAGATTGAAATTATCAAATGAAATCTAGAATTACAATTAAATCACCATTTTACCTAATCGTTACATTCCAATGAGATAAGAGTTCTTCCAGCATTGTTTTCATGATAAAATTTAAAGTTAAATTAAAAATAAAAAAAAATCTTGATGACTATTTGTTGCAAATCAAATCAATAATTAATGCTAATTTCTTGAGCTTTTGAGATTGAAAATATGCAAAATGTGAATTTCAAATTGACGGTTATTATCTCTTAATTAAAGTTAAAATAAAAATTAGAAAAGTCATCATGACAATTGCTTTCAAATCAAATCAGTAATTACTGCTTATATCAGTAATTTTGAAACTCAAAATATGCAAAATGGTAATTTAAAATTGACGTTCTCTTTTTTCCTACTTTGCATATCATTTCTAATATTTAATTACTTTAATAAAGCAGGATATAAGCATATACACTACTTACCTTTCAAATTACATTTGCCACTTCATTCAATTAAAATTTTGAATGGAGAATCGGTAAGCTTGAATTCGAACCTTGATATTTTTTTTAAGAACATCCATGCTTATTGTATTATCATATTACGTTTATCAATAGATATATTTTGCTTATTCTTTTTTTATGTACAGTCTTCAAATGGAGGTTGCAAAGGTTAGCATGCTTAACGATCTTAATACATTCTCAAACAACTATTCGATTAGAGTGAAGATTGTTAGCATGTCGAAGAAGATGATGAATGAAAACAAAAATGAAATATATCGTCTTGATATGATCTTCATGGATGAGATGGTACCGTATATATTTGTCTTATAATTTTTTTGGACATATGAATACACAAATGTTATATAACACGTTTTTTATTTAATCGGATCTTTCATATTCTTAGGAAACTATGATACAAGCCAGCTGTCTGCATAAGATGCTAGGAAAATTCAAAGACTTCCTTCAGTTGGATGAATGTCTTCTTATCACCAAAGCGTCTCTTGCTGCTAATAAGTCCTCTGCTAAGTATACCAAGAGAAATGACAAAATATCACTGTATTTCTATACTTCTGTTGAGAAATGCCTTGACTGGTCTGGACCGAAATACCGTTTTAATTTCGTTAACCTCAAGGATGTTGTTCAAAATAAAATTGAAGTTAATACAGTTATTGGTATGTAAATCACTACATGATATCTATGTAATGTTTTGTCTTATTTTGTCTTATTGTTTTTTTTTCATGTTATCGCTTCTTAATGTTGTTTTCTTTTAACAATATATTTTTGTTTATAGATTGGATTGGTTATGTGGAAGTATGTTTCAATCTAGAGGATACAACAAAGAAGGATGGGAGCAAGGGCAAGAGACTTAATCTTAGAGTTGAAGACCTTGAGTGAGTTCTTTTTATTAACTTGTTGCATTTTGACTTTTAAAGCATTACAAGGTTGCTTGATGTTATTATGTTTTATGTTAATATTTTAGAGGCCAAAAGTGTCCGGTTACTTTGTGAGATGCTTTTGTTATTGACATGTTTGCTTACATGAATGATAAGAAACGAGAGAAACATGTTGTTATCCTTTATCATTTTGGTATGGTCAACCTTTACAAAGGTACAATTTAAACTTAATTAGTTTAATTTTTATTTATTTAGTAATTTATATTTATATGTATTTATATGTTTTAAATTTGACACTGTTTATATTGATCTACATTTGGTTTTATTTTTAAATTCAGGCAAGCGTGGAGTTGCAAACGGGTTTGACCTTAGCAGACTTTTTATCGACACTGACATTGAAGAGATGTCCTCTTTTAGGAAGAGGTATAGTTAGTAATATGCATATAAACATTAAACAGTATTATTTTGTACCTACATTTACTTTTTACGTTTTAATTTGATCACATGAATCTGTTTAGGTATGTAGAGAAAATTTCTGCTTCATCTTCATCAAATGAGAATGTTGGTTCAAACGTTATCTCAAGTGTTGAAGATGAGTTCCTTAATAACCCTGATTTCATGCTTATTGGTTTCCTTGGAACCATATCAATGGTGTGTATTTTCTTATAAGTACTTTACATGCTGAGTTTTTTTATAGTCTTTTCTAAGTATTATTATTTTTGTTTGATATTGATAGACAAAGAAGGTTTTGGTTCTTGGCACAATCACAGCTATATGCACTGATAAACTTTGGTATTACAATGGTTGTAACCACTGTAAGTCGAGTGTGGAGGAAACATTTGTAACGAAAGAAAATGTGGATGGTTCATTTGATATTGATCATGCAAAATCTTTGGTGTGTACAAATGATAAATGTGAAGGAGTCGACATCTATTCTATTCCGCGGTTTGAGATTACAGTTTTGTTTCCTTATACTAAATACTAATATGAACCACACTTCTGTTATTAGTAATACTAATGTTTTCATTTGTTTTTAACTTTGATAGCTTCAAGATACATATCAGGGTGCAAGACTCTTCCGGTACTGTGTCTTTGACACTGTTTGATTTCGAAGCTTACAAGATTCTTAAGAAAACTGCCAAAGAGTTACTTGCAATCCAAGATCAGGTAACAAATACATGCATTCAGTTATTTGGCCATGTAGTAAATATAATTTAAAATTAATTTTTATAAAATTGTAGGTTCTCAATTATGGAATCATTGTGCTCATAGTATTTTATATTAATTTTTATAAAATCATAGGTTGTTAATTCTGGAGAGATACCGAACCCATATCCTGAGATTTTTGACACATTGGTTGGAAAGAGGTATGCGTTCATCATAAATGTTAAAGACTATAACATTGAGCATCAGGTTGAAAACTATGGTATTTCAATGGCCACTAACGATGATGAGATCATTGCCGCGCTCTGCGCCAAATTCAATCTTAACCAGGTTTAAATCTTCATTATGTCATTCTTTTCATTTCATAGTCATATCGTTTTGAAATAGATTTATATTATTGTATGTATTTTATGTTACGGTGTATTATGTACTTAAAGCATGAGCAGTCCGAATCGTTGGATGTTCCAGATCCCTGCAGTTTGTCTACTCCTGTTGACCTTATGAAGGTAATATAAGAATTTGGTTATTTGTACTAAACTTTTCGAAACGTTAATACTTATCGTCTTTTTATATCAGGATGAGATGTCATGCAGCGGTGACAATGTTACACCTGCATCCAAAGCACTCGTAGGCAATAAGAATCCCTCTTCCGATGAAACAAAAAGTAATATTCGTGAAGTGTGCGACGTAGATGATGCATTAGGTTGCTCCTCGACAAAGCGCCGCATGAGTGATGAACTGTCTCAGGATGAAGATGTTGGTGTTTCGACGCTTTTGATTCCCAAGATTGGGAAATAGTTTTCTCTGTATTTTCAAATACATTTACGTGTTGATTTCATATGCTGTTGCCACGTTGAACTTATGGTTTTCGTTTTGTTGGTTTTGGGTGTTTGGTGCTGTTATGTTTTGGACTGATTGTGTGGTTTTTAATTCCTGAAAACTTATCTGCTTATTATACTGTTATGTTCTAATATTATAATGAGTATGACCTTTCTTTGCATATTATAATGTATATGTTAAATAATTATTGAGATGTTCAACATTCAATATTTATGTTTAAAAGTTATGTGTATGAAGAGGAGCAACAATTTATAATATATATTGTATAAACCCAAATAACAACTTTTTTATCTACAAACATTTGTAATCTTTAAGCAATTTTAATCTTATTATCTTATATCATAATTTATATAGGATTATCAGTGGATGTGGTTGTTCTTTATTGGTTTTTACCGTTATCCCTGCCCACTAAGGTTTAATAAGTATCCGTCATATATTACAGTTTATAAAAAAATATTTAATTTATGCATGTTTCTCCCATTAATTTATTTAAGTAATCTCATTCAATAGCTTATTTATATACTTCAAATTTTGTCTAAGTCATTCAAAGTATGGTGTTCAAAAAAACCGTAACCAAGTAAGAAGCGTAAACCCAAACCCAAACCCATTTTATTCGGTTTTTTGTTCGGTTTATGGATCCACGTTTTATTTTATTTGTTTTGTTTAGTTTATTTGGATAACTGAATAAAAAAACCGTTTAACTTAATTATTTATTAAATAAAGATAATAATATTTTATTTTAAAAATCATATACAAATAAACCATAAACCTAACCGATGAACAACCGATTTACATTCCACAAAGATTACAAAATTTGTTGTTAAGTTTTTTATCAATGTAATAGATTGCTTGAAATAATTAATTCAATAATTTGAAACAATTCTATTTTGCTTTTCATGAAATGATTTTTAATTACAAATGATAAAATGAAATATTATAATTTATTGAGGATGTGTTAATCCCTATGTATGACATATTATAATTTAAAATTTAAAAACCACTGTTTGGTTCTATTTTTTTAATGTTCCTTATCTTTTACTCTTTCTTCTTTTGAATCCTTCTCCTTCTCTCATGTATGCAATGTCAAAGAATTCACGCTCATCTTCTACAGCTGCTAATTCATCTCAACGAAATTTACACAGTAAGTGAAATTATAACTTCTTAACTCATCATTTGCCAAATCAAAATCAGCTTTCAGATTGAAATTATAATTCTACTTGGTTTTTTTGTAGGTCCTCTTATGAGAACTCCTCTTTCAGATATCTAAAATAGATCTCCTCTTTCAGATATCACAAATAGTAATAGCTCTTGAATTTGATTATAAGTATACTTTTTCCCGTTTTATGTGTTCCAAGTGGACTGATTCTTGTGTTTCGTACATATTATACTTTCTCTTTTATTTAGTTACTTCACCGAATGAAAGGCGTAAGCTTCGAAAATTAATACTTGATAATAAGAAATCAAAGAATGCATCGTCATCATCAACGAATGTTCGTAACATCTTTTCTGACAATGCAAATTTGCTGGAATGTTCTGATACTACGGATCAACATATGTACTCCATTGCATGCCGAGCAGTTAGAAATGCTACTGGTTCTTTAATTTCAACTACACCAGGTTTGTATTTTGTTTCTTTATTATTTCGTTTGATAAATACATTAGTAAACAACATACCGGTACTAACATGTATGTTTTAATATTGAATGTTCATATAATGGCATAAACATAGGTACACCTCTAGATAGCAACCGTCGATATTCCATTACTTCTAGCATCATTAGTAGTAACAATCAGCCGATATTGGGTAGTACCTCTATCCTTACATGGCTGTCTTCTGGTAAACGTAACCTCGAGCGCAAGAAACGTGATAATACTCTTGTACCTATGCTGACTTTGGATTCAGATGAAGACGATGTGTTTTTGTGCACTGATGAAGATCCTTATAAAGGGATATCTAAAGGTTTTAATCTATTTTACTGTTTTAGGACATTTGTTGTGTTCCACCTGTAATATAACTATCAATCGTTTTTTAACAGATTATTTGGACCATGGTGACCAAGTGCTTACATGTCAGGTTTGTGTGCAAAGTTATGGACATCAGAAGGTGGAAAAGGTCGTTTAACTATAAATAAGCTGTGTTATAGTATGTGTTGTGTGTATGGTAAAGTTCAGCTACCGCCTTTAAAGGATGCACATCCGTGTTATCAAAATTTGTTTTCTTCCTCAAATGCAAAAAGCAAGTTCTTCCTGAAGAACATAAGACGATACAACTCTATGTTCTCTTTTACATCTATGGGTAAGGTTGATTCTAATATCAACAAGGGCAATGCTCCATTTATATATCGTATCAGTGGCCAAAACTATCATTGCATGGGGAGTCTCAAACCTCCAGATGGAAATTAAGCTAAGTTTTGTCAGCTATACATACATGATACCGAAAATGAAATAACAAACAGACAGGCGTTATTCAGGTACGAGTGATTTCTAAGTTCCATTTTTATTCTATTAAAGAACAACTAGAAATTGAACCATTTGTAGTTCACTATCAGTTGTTAAGTACCATCACTTAATCCTTAATCACTGATTCTCTATCCACTGATTACTACAACAGCAGTTGTTAACCATTAGTAGTTCACTATCAGTTGTTAAGTACCATCAGTGTTTTAATCACTAGCAGTGGTTACACGGTTTTCATCAGCTGTTTGACTTAACAGTAGTTTGCTTTATTCATTTTAAATTCATAACTGGTTGTAGGTAAACTGAAATGTTACTTTTTCTCAACATATTCTATAAGTTTTGGGCTAGTATCAGTAGTTTTTAACCATTGTTCTTCCTTAACACTTAATCCTTAATCACTGATTCTGTATCCACTGTTTACTACAGCAGCAGCTGTTAACAATCTGTAGTTCACTATCAGTTGTTAAGTACCATCAGTGTTTTAATTACTAGCAGTGCTTACAAGGTTTCCATCAACTGTTTGACTTAACAGTAGTTTGCTTTATTCATTCTAAATTCATGACTGGTTGTTGGTAAACTGAAATGTTACTTTTTCTCAACATACTCTAAAAGTTTTGGGCTGGTATCAGCAGTTGTTAACAACTGCTCTTCCTTAACACTTAATTATTAATCACTGATTCTCTATCCACTGCCTATTACAATAGCAGTTGTTAACCATATGTAGTTCACTATCAGTTGTTAAGTACCATCAGTGTTTTAATCACTAGCAGTGCTTACAATGTTTCCATCAGCTGTTTGACTTAGTACTAAACAGTAGTTTGGTTTATTCAATCTAAACTCATCAGTGGTTGTAGGTAAACTGAAATCTTATTTTTTTTCAACATATTCTATAAGTTTTTATAAAACGAGATACTATTATAGTTATGTTATGTTAATGTTTTGTTGTTTTTTTTTCTTTTAACAGCAAAGGAACCAAATCTTCATCGCCTACTGATAAAGAACTTGATGTTGAAATGATAGAGTATTTGAGGGCTTTATTAGATTCACAAAATATGTTGGTTAAGACATATAGGATGGTCAGAGACCATTTTCACCAATCTCCAGAGGCCAACCTTAGTCTGCGACTTATTTATAGAAGAGAAAAAGACAGCAGGACATATAACTTACCCACCACATCTGAAGTTGCTGCTTTGGTTGTCGGAGACATAGATAAAGCTATAGACAATCGTGATATTGTTGTCGAGACTCAGTCGGGAATGCTGCAGCGTATTAGCGAATTACACCCATCGTATCTTGCTCTTCAATATCCGTTACTTTTCCCATATGGTGATGATGGTTATAGAGTTGATATTCCTCATAGAGATTTTATGTCCACACAAAAGAAAATAAAACCAAAGTGCACAATGAGAGAATTTTTTTCATATAGGATCCAAGATAGAACTTATGGATTTTCCTTAACTTTAAATGGGCGAAGGTTGTTACAACAGTTTTTGGTTGATGCGTACACAATGATTGAGAGCAAAAGACTAAAGTACATCCATAGGCAACAAGCGAACCTTCGCTCTGAAACATTTGAGAATCTTCAAAAGTATAAATCTAAAGGTAAGGAAGTTTTAACAGATACTGGAAAGCCTGTTCTACTTCCTTCTTCATTTACTGGTGGTGCAAGATTCATGCAACAAAATTACCTCGATGCAATGGCCTTATGTAAGTGGTATGGGTTCCCTGGTTTCTTCATAACTATAACGTGTAATCCTAAGTGGCCTGAAGTAAAAAGATTTCTAAAAGATTCAACCATCAAAGCCGAAGACAGGCCTGGCATATTGTGTCGATTGTTTAAAATGAAGCTTGATTCCTTACTCAAAGATTTGAAGGATTCTAAGTATTTCGGTGAGATTAACGCTGGTATGTTATTTCGTTTTCACATCTTATCCTCTGATATATATTTTGTAATCAAGGTTATCAACTACTAAATCTATTTATTTTTCCTTTTTATTTAGTTGTTTATACAGTAGAATTTCAAAAGCGTGGTCTTCCTCATGCACATGTATGCTTATTCATGAAGGTCGATCACAAACTTCCAACCATAGATCACATAGATCCATTTATTTCTGCTGAGATTCCCGATAAAAAAGAAGATCCTGAACTTTATTCTCTTATGACTGATTATATGATTCATGGTCCGTGTGGGAATGCTAATTTGAATTGTCCTTGCATGGTTGATAAAAGATGTTCAAAAAACTTTCCGAAGAAATTCACACCATATACAACTATTGATTCAAGTGGTTTTCCTGTATACAGAAGAAGAGATTCAGGTCATACAGTTATAAAATCTGGTGTTAGATTAGACAACAGAAATGTTGTTCCTTATAACAAAAGGCTTTTGAAAAGAT
The DNA here is from genome assembly GCA_030545235.1 of Helianthus tuberosus. Taxonomy (NCBI): domain Eukaryota; kingdom Viridiplantae; phylum Streptophyta; class Magnoliopsida; order Asterales; family Asteraceae; genus Helianthus; species Helianthus tuberosus. The sequence continues at coordinate 9,442,948 of CM060398.1, read as the reverse complement.
ATCAAGCATACATTAATGTTGAATGGTGTAATCAAGCCGGTTCAGTGAAATATTTGTTCAAGTACATTAACAAAGGCCCTGATATGGCTACTACTGTAGTTTCTGGTGATACAAATTCAACCATCAAGGAAAAGCCAAAAGGCGAGATCAAGGAGTATTATGATTGTAGATATATTTCAGCGTGTGAGGCATCCTGGAGAATATTCTCTAATGAGGTTCATTATAGGTATCCTACTGTTATGAGGTTTCCCTTTCATTTGTCGGGCCAACAGAATGTTGTGTATGGTGCGGATGATGATATTGATAATGTTTTAAGCAAGCCTTCTGTTGCTTCTTCAATATTTGTGCAATGGATGAAGTTGAACGAGACAAATGAAGATGCTAGAAAGCTGACTTATGTTGAGTTTCCTTCCAAATTTGTTTGGATACTTAAAGATAGATGTTGGCAGGTACGTAAGTCGTACCAGTGTGTTGGCCGGATTCATTATGTATCTCCTGCATTGGGTGAACCTTATTTTTTGAGGATACTACTCAATAAAGTTAAAGGGCCTAGATCATTCGAAAAGATACGTACAGTTAACGGTCAATTATTCCCGACTTTTAGAGATGCTTGCTATGCGATGGGACTCTTAGATGATGACAATGAATACGTTGAGGCCATTAAAGAAGCAAGTTTTGAAGGACATGCTGGGTATCTTCGAGCGTTATTTGCTACCCTGCTTTTGTCAAATACTCTTTCACGGCCAGAATTTGTTTGGGAGAACACGTGGAAATACTTAGCTGATGATATTGTTTATAGACGTCAAAAAGAAACAAATATTTCAGGTTCTGAACTATCTTTTTTATTTCACATACTACATTTTGATTTTTTAATTTGTTAGGTTTAGTGCTTCCTGAATATCAGATTAAGAACCTTACTTTGTTGAAAATTGAAAACTATTTAATTTTCAATGGTTCATCATTACGAAGGTTTGTCACTATGCCGTACCCTGATGACGATTCCTTACGTGATGCTTCTAATCGTCTGATCAATGAAGAGCTGTAACATGACCTAGATGAAGTACAAGCTGAGTTTAACAGGTTGCATCAATCTCTTACAGATGAACAACGAGCGGTTTTTTACGAAATAATGGAAGCAGTTGTAGGCCGTAAAGGAGGCCTTTTTTTTGTCTATGGTTATGGTGGAACTGGAAAAACCTTTTTATGGAAGACTTTGGCTTCAGCTGTTCGATGTAGAAATGGAATAGTTTTAAATGTGGCTTCAAGTGGTATTGCTTCGTTATTACTTTCCCGTGGAAGGACAGCTCATTCTCGGTTCCATATCCCTGATTAATCTAACAGAAGATTCAATATGCTATATTAAGCCAAATAGTGATATTGCCAGATTATTAAAGGAAACCCAATTAATCATATGGGACGAAGCACCGATGGTACACAAACATGTCTTTGAAGCTTTAGATAGGACGATGACCGATGTATTTTCGAAAGGTAGGAGTACTCGTTCGGATATTCCTTTTGGAGGTAAAGTTATTGTATTTGGTGGTGACTTTAGACAAATTCTACCTGTTATTCCTAATGGTACTAGATAACAAATTGTTAGTGCATCTTTAAGCTCTTCATACATATGGTCAAAATGCAGACTGTTACGGCTGACTAAAAACATGCGTCTAACTATTGGAGCTGAAAGTTCAAATATGGAGTCTATCAGAGAATTTTCAAAATGGCTTATTGATATTGGTGAAGGAAACGTTGGAGATGATAATGATGGTGACGCCATTATTGAGATACCAGATGATCTACTAATCATCGATATTTGTGACCCGATACAAAGTTTAATTGACTTTGTATATCCTTCAATTATTGAAAAATTTAGGATTCCTGGATTTTTTTTCGGAGCGAGCAATTCTAGCACCCAAAAATGAGGTAGTTCATGAAATTAATGATCGATTGCTTTCGTTATTTCCTGGTGATGCGAAAGAGTATCTGAGTTCTGATAGTATATGTCAAACTGAAAAAATTCTTGATTCTTTTCAAGAAAGCTTATACTCAACAGAAAATTTGAATGCTCTTAAGATTTCTGGCTTGCCTAATCACAGATTAGTTCTTAAAGTTGGTGTTCCTGTGATGCTTCTTCGAAACATTGATCAACAGAAAGGGTTATGTAACGGTACAAGGCTTCAAATTACTTTTCTTGGTAAACGAGTTATAGAAGCTGAAGTAATATCTGGTGGTAACATTGGCACGAGAGTTTTTATTCCAAGGATTAATATGGTCCCGTTTGACAAAAAAATACCTTTTCAATTTCAACGAAGACAATTTCCTTTATCAGTTTGTTTTGCCATAACAATTAACAAGTATCAAGGACAATCGTTATCAAAGGTTGGTCTTTATTTGAAAGATCCTGTCTTCACTCATGGTCAGTTGTACGTTGCATTATCAAGGGTCAAGACCAGAGAAGGCGTTAAAATACTAATATTCGACGCTGATGGAAAACCAACAAATAAGACTTCTAATGTTGTTTACAAAGAAGTTTTTACTAGCTTGTAATCATTGTTTTTTCTGAGTTTTAACTTTCACCGTTCTAAGTATAGTTGTATATATATTTTCTTAATTAGTATTTTCTTTAAATTTTATTTGGTTTAAACTTTATAAACTCTATTGTGTTTTGCATCTCAGAACAATGTGTGATAAATTTATTCATAAGTAATTTACAACGCAGACAATTCTGAAGATCCCCGTGTTCACTATCAATATGGAAGAAAATTATACCGGATTTGGACTGCATAAGAGGCTACGAACTGATCAATTTCAAACCTACACCAGCCAAAAAACTGTTTCACCAAAGTCAAACCACTGTTTGACCAAAGTGAAACCACTGTTTGACCAATGTCAAACAACTGTTTGCAAAAATATGATTCTTAGTGGTTCGAAAGTCTGTTTTACCAAAGTTAAAACACTGTTTGAGCAATGTTAAAACGCTGTTTGACCAAAGTCAAACTACTTATGTTAAAACCTAATTATAATAGATAAAACACTGTTTGAGCAATGTTAAAACGCTGTTTGACCAAAGTCTATTTGACCAAAGTCAAACTACTTATGTTAAAAGCTAATTATAATAGATAAAACTAGATTTTCACCCGGCATTGCTTCCTGAGCTCATGATACTTATGTTAAAAGCTAATTATGATTAATACATGATTTAAAGCATAGAAAAAATATGATATGTTAATGGCTTTGCTATAAGAAAAATTATTTTTCTTTTTTAATTTGAATACCAAATCAATTCAACTAATCATCCACTTTACTCTTCTATCTCAATGTAAATGTAAATAACAAATTAAATAAGGGGTGTATGTGTAAATATTTTTCATCAGTTGAAAATATGGGAAGACAAAAACACAACCGTCATTATTTCTTCAGCATCATTACACATCAAACATCTATCATCTCTTCTTTCAAAAATCTCTTCTTCCCAGTCTTTTTCTAGGGTTTCAACTTTTTTTATTCTCCGTCTTCTACACTTCAATCACCTGAGGTTTTATTGTTTTTTCTTCAGCAACTGGTATGTATATTCATATTGTAATGAACTTTATATTGTTTAACCGATCTTAATTCAAATCATATCTTGCTATAAATACGATTTTAAACGTTTATTGCTATACATTCAAGAATGGTTTAGTTAGGTGTTTGAATCATTTGTTGAGAACATATTAAAATAGTTATTATTTGCAGAAAATTTTTAACTCATACTCTGTTTCTATGATTAATTTCAGTAGATATTCTGTTAATACAAAAAGTTAATGTTCATCTTCGAAGCCAACTTTTTAATTACAATCTTTTAACATCTTTACTAATTCAGGATTTATGATGTATACTACATTTGTCAAGTTTCTTGATAACCCAGAATCTTTGAAACTGGTATGACATGTTTTTACATACATAATTTATTTTTATTGAGATATATATTTAACAGTTCTTATGGTTTATATTTTCTTACACTACTTAAAAATTATATACAGGATGTACCTATAGCCTTTGCTAATCAAAAGTGTGGAGACTGTTGGCAAAAAAATAAGTTGCGAATATATCATGAGTCTGGTAAAAAAATGGGTTGTGAGGGTCAGAACAGAAAATTCAACGCCAATAATAACTGACGGTTGGGACAATGTTGTTAAAGATCTCAATCTGCCGAGGGATACTTTGTTGGTTTTCAGACCGTTAGGTGATTTTGGGCTTGAACTTTCATGTTTTGTTGATGGCATGTGTGGTGAATCTTATTTCACATTTAATCGTTATGCAAGATTTGGTTTTACCGTATGAGTATTGATCTTAACTTGAATTCTTTTGCATCTTTAACGTGTCAACACTTATTCTCATAACTTACATACTTCACGTATAGTATTCATTATTTTGAATTTTATGCAGGTAATCGAAGACTGCTTCATTAAACAATTTTACGTAAACAGCCCACCAAGTGGCAAATTTCAAATCTGTTATAAGGGTTCCTATTGGAATGTTGAGGCGTCTAAGGTTGATACCAACTTTGTATTTGCTAGAGGATGGCTGGAAATGTGCAACGATGTTGGGATACTGGAGGATGATTTGCTTGTGTTTAGCAGAATTGATGATGTTGTTTTTGAGGTAGTAGTTTATAGAGATGAGACTGAGATTTGCTTTTTGAAGAAACCTAAATCTGACGATGACAGTGTACTTGAGATATCGAAGGCTGATTATGTTGAGAATGCATTCAAGGTACGTAAGTATTTAGCATTAGCAGTAAAAGTTTTAATTTTTTAGCATTATATTAATTATTTTATTAATGTTGACCAGGACATCTATGAGGATGAAGAAGTTGTGTCTGTAGGTGAAGGTAGAACCGTTATTCAGGTACTTACTAAATTATTAAAATTATTTATTTTTAATTTAACACATATAAGAATTTAATGTTTTTACAACTATTAGTAATGTTGTTTACTGATGTTATATTTATCAAATAATGTATTATTTAGAAGAAGTTACCAACCAATGCCGAATGCACGTCGAAGAGACGCATGTCTTCACGATTGAACAAAACCCAAGATGTAAGTTTACCATCTTAGAGATTGTTATATTACTATTGTTATTAAAGTTACTCTATGACAACAGGTTAAGAAGAAAGGTAAAGTTACTTCTGAGAGAAATGAGATGGTCAAGAATAGGACTAAGGGAAATGCTGCCTTACCTGTCGACACAAGTGATCATATTGGATGTTCTTCATCTGCTCATAAAGTTAAGGTATCTATACTTGCCACTTAATTAGTATATGTTATATAAACTGTTTTTTTTTTTTTTTTTTTTTTTTTGTGCATATATTCAACATTCCTTTAATTCACATGTATATGTTTACTTTTTCATCAAGAGGAAGAGAGCCGCCAACGTTCAGAAAAAGCTTAACCGTAGAAATAAGATTGCAAAGACTGCAAAAAAACATTCTGGACATCTTCTCGACCCTGAGTTCTTTCATTTTGATCGCAAAGGAGACTATAGGCTGGTATACCATTTTTTATAACAAACTAATGATTTATGTTTATTTATCTGACTATTATTTTTTTCCACACAATACATGTAGCGTCTTCCTGCTGAAGTTGCCAGACGAGCAGGTCTTTCTCTTGATCTTCATCCTTTGAAAGTTCAAAACATGGTTGGAGTTGTGGAGGTTTATGATGTTAAGTCGGAGTTAAATGAATTGAATCCACGTTATGCGTTGGACGGTTGGCGAAAGTTTATGACTGACAATAACTTGAGGTTTGGTGATATGTTGCACTTCACATACGTGTCTTCGCAATAGAAGATCGTATTAAATCAAGTTACGTCAGTTTAACAAAGACATTTAAGTATGTTTTGATATCAGATACTACAACTATGAATTTTTTGATGGTGATGTTGTATGTTTTTTTTTTTTTAATTATTAACTTGATGGTTTGTTGCTATGTATGGCTAACATGATAAAACACTGTTATTAACACTTTATGTTTTATATATAGATGATATGATGTTTCTTTTTGCTAATAGTAACTGCAATTAGTAGAAACTTGGTTTATTAATTGCAAATGTGACATTCTTCTGCATTTATGGGTTTATGAATTCAGAATAATGGATGGATATATATGACTGTATTTGGCATGATGATGTTGTGTTTCATGTTGTAAAAACCAGGGAATTGTCAGATAATAGATTCCTTTGCCCGATTAGATTATGTGTTAAATTATAGTTCTTTAAGTCATTGTTTCATTTTCTTGAATTCTATGTAATTTTGTAAAGAAGTACAATAACAAACAGTGGTTTGAACATCTGTTTGCCTTTTGGTCAATAGTTAATGGAAACCCATGTTAGGTTGAACAGTGTTTTGAAGAGGAAAACAGTGTGAGAAGACAGTAGATCTTATTAATTAAACATTTGTTCAGGCTTAAACAGATGTTTGGCCTTTAACAGATGTTTGGCCTTTTATATCAGAGGTTTGGACTTAAACAGTTGTTTGACCTTAAACAGATGTTTGGCCATAAACAGATGTTTGACCTTAAACAGATGTTTTGCCTTAAACAGATGTTTCGCCTTCTATATCAGATATTTGGACTTAAACAGATGTTTGGCCTTAAACAGATGTTTGGCCATAAGCAGATGTTTGGCCTTAAACCAAACATCTGTTTAAGGTCAACATTTGTTTGACTATTAGTCAACATCTGATTGAGTTTTGGTCAACATATGTTTGAATTTTAGTCAACATCTTATTTTGTAAAGAAGTACAAAAACAAACATTTTTACAAAATCCCAAATCACCCTATCATGTAAGTGCATTGAAGTAAAAGTGGAAATGATATTATTTATGTGGTCCTGTTGTGCTTTTGTTTGACCTCTAATATGGGTTCATGATCTAATCCGGTGATTTGAAGACATTGTTGTTGAATCGAATGAGATGGTTGATATAATGTGGTCGTATTAATAACAAATAGTAATTAATATAACTAAGTTTCCCGAGCCCGGAAGCAATCTCGGGTAAAAACCTAGTTGTAATATAAGTAAAAATAACAAACTTTTTTACGGATGTTACATTGTGACCCTTGGTCTTGCAAATCCCACATAATTTAGCATGTGGGTCGATCGTACACTTTCCAGAATGACGCTTTATGCAGTTCCTGCACTTGGGTCTGTTATCAGACTGACTCGAGTTTTTCTTGAACTCGGAACCTTTCTTGTGCTCGGAATTCCCCTTTTTCTTCTTGTCAGATCGATGAGAGCTCTCCTCTTCTCTTTTCCTTTTTCCCTCATCAGAAGTCTTAACAGAATTATTCCTTATAGCATCTAATGTGAGAGATAGAGACAAATCCACCACGGACCTGTATGTGGTAGGTCTGGAAGCTTTCACATTACCCTTGATTTCTGGAGCCAGGCCTCCAATAAAACGTGCTATGCGTTTTGGTTCCGGTGTGACCAAATAAGGAACCAATCGGGACATGGTGTTAAAACTTGTAACATATGCCTGACAATCCAAATTCTTCATGACCAGAGTCAAGAAGTCTGTTTCAATCTTTTCTACCTCATACTGAGGACAGAAGTTTTCCTTGATCAGTACCACAAATTGTTCCCAAGACAAGTTATAAAGAGGGATTTTCCTCGTGGCTTGGATCAATGATCTCCACCATGCCAATGCTTCTCCTTTAAATGATTGTGAAACAAACTTCACAATATCCTGTTCCGCACAACCACTGATATCTACTATAGTATCCATCTCATCAAGCCATGTCATACAGTCAATGGCTCATTTTTCTCCTGTAAAGTCCCTTGGCTTGCAAGAGACAAAGTATTTGTAAGAACAAGTTTTGACACGTGGCTCCTGATTAAGCACAATTTGTTTGGACGGAATACTTTTCTGATTCGACGAATGATGAGAATCGTCCTTATGAGATGTATGTGTCTTGGAAGGTGGTTTTGTATGAGGTACAGACTGGGTCCTAGTGCGAGAACCACTTGGTTCTTTGAACTGTCTGTCAATGGCTCGAGTGACAGCATTGTCTATCATTGCTTGTAAATCTGCACCCGTTACATTCATTCTAGTATTGTCATTCCTTATACTGGGATGACTGTTAACCTCGTCTGATTCAGGCATGCTGAAGCTTGATTGCTATAAAACAATTGACAATAATTTGTTTAGAGGTTTATTATGGAATCATCATTTTCGATGATTCATTAACCATGGTAAATATAAACCACATTTGGTTAATTTGGTAATCAAATTTATTTAAACTTTTTATTATAATTGATTCCTGTTATAAATCATTTAGGAATTTAAAGTGGCACAAAAGGCCTTGTCACAAGAACAGTTTTAATTTATAAGCCATGATCTTATAGGATCGAGGCATTAAGGTTTGAATATAGTTCATTACCTTTCTTGACAGGGAGTCATAGACTGCAACTGTCATTTGTCTTATTGGGCAATAAATATGGCCCGTAGGTACTTCATCTCTAAAGGATGTTTATTTTATAATCATCTTATTGGATGATATAAGCCATGATTTCTAGATCATTAGGCTGAAACAGGAATTGGAAGAATCCAATATAAGGATGACTGGTGTGATTTTCTCGAACCACACTTGTCAAGAGTGCTAACACGTTCTTAGGTGTTAACAAGGATTTATTATCTTAAAAAGGTTATACCATCATGGCCATGTCTTAATGACACATAGGCTAGGTTATACCTTTAAGATTTTCTTTTAAAATTTAATGGCAGATCAATTAAAATTGAATTTGATATTTTTGATTTGTGATTTTAATATATATGTATATTTTAATGCCAAATGTAGTTTCAAAAAGGAAACTTCATAACAAGTCCTAAAAATTACAATAATACCCTAAACGGGTCTTTAAAGAAATAACATTGTCCACGCAGGGACTAAAATAAGAAAGACAAGTCCACGCAGGGACTAAATACATAAATAAATGTCCACGCAGGGACTTAATTGAAATTTTTTTTTAATTCAAAACAATAAATAGGGATTTTTAATAGTCCCTCTTCTTCTTCCCTTTAATAAGGCTTGCCAAACCCTTTAGTAGACCGCGGCGGCTCCTGCGCTCTTCGTCTACCCTTTGTTCCACCTCGTGCAACCTCTGAAGGATTTCTTGCTGCTGCGGTGGTTGAATTTGTGGTGGCTGCGACGGCTGCTGCTGCTGAGGTTGAGGAGGCGGTGGGTATTGATACCCATATGCAGGGTACCCAGTTGGGTATGTAGCTGGAAAGGGTCCAAGGTAGAGAGCATTGTAGTTTGCTGCCTCGACGTATGGGTCAACGGCAGGGGCATTGTTGTAATTGTAACTCGAGTAAGCTTGCTGCTCAAATGGGTTATACCCAGCTGCACCTGGGTATGATGGAATTGGGTTTTCATAACCCATGGGGGATGCTGGTGCAACTGGTGCAGAGTCGACTTCAGAAACTGCATTTGAAGGCCCATCCATTTGCGGGTCTTCATAGAGCGGTGGGTAGTTGCTGTTGCTGGAATGTTGGGGGTGCTGGAATGTTACCTGAGCTAAATGTAATTTATTCTCAATCGTATATTCTAATCAGCAAGTGCAAATACTTCTACCGGGGCTCTCAATCTGGAATGAAGGTTTTATTAACCTATTAGATTCCTAACGGGTCTTATTTAAGTTGTAACTTAGACCAGTTAGTTTTAAAAAAAGGTTTACGGTACGAACGCTAGATTAAGCGGTGATCGTATTGGAATGTGATTTAGACCCGACAAGTATGAAGACTTGTATATAATGGGTAAACTAAATAAATTCTGGATTTTGAAGTAAAAATGATAAGGTTGGACCCATTTCGGCTAATTTATGCAATTTAGTTACATAAACTGTACCGAACGCGTATAAGCACAACGGGTAACCGGATGAGTCAAGAACATGTTCCAATAGTTATTATGCTTAGAATATGTTGTGATATCAGTAGGATATCAACAATTATGCCCCAAGTGAATTTAAGACCAATTTAAGTCTCGTAAGGGTATTTTGGTCATTTTAAAGTTTATAAAAGAGGTTTAATGATAAACTGAGATTCTGGTCTAAAACATTCAGTAAAAATATTAATTTTATAAAATTATAACAGTAAGATATCATACATATGTGTGTGATCATTTATGGCCAAACTATGCACCGTAGGGGCATTTTGGTCATTTCACATATGCTTTTAAGGTTAAACTTGAAAATCTGAGTTCAAGACTTATACTTACTGTTAAAGTATTAAAATTTATTTTTAAAATCAATAGGTAACAAGTCTTAGGTGCTAAATATGGTTTTAAACCATACTATGCACCTAATTCGCATAAAAGTCGGTATTTGACGATTTTTGAGATGTTTAAGTAAATCTGAGATTTTGATCAGCCTTTACTGTTTAAAATATTTTATTTAATATATAAAATCAGTAGAAAAAGGTTTGACATGTAAACGATGTGTAAAACTCATTTTATTAGTGAAAAGGGCATTATCGTCAATTACCGAGTCCATGCAAGAACTCTATGTTATGGTCAGTATAAAATTTGACCAAAAATTCTAAAATTTCCTAAGAATTATATTAAAATAGTAGGTAATGAGTTTGGAGCCAAAAATTGGGTTTAAATATGATTTATGCTAAAAATGCTATTTAATTAACAAAAATTTCTGTTTTACGATATCTTGCACAACTTTAGTTTGAGACCAGAAACTGATGTCAAATTTTTGTGACATACTTATATATCAGCAATAAAACTTTTTGTCCTTTCACATTTTCAAAAATCTCGTTTTAATAACAAAAGGCATATTAGTCAATTTTAAGCTAAATAACGGAACATACAAATAACTCGGATTTCTAAGGGACCATGTAGTATAACTTCAGAGAGTTATACTAACATATCATATGGTCACAAAGGAATCCTAAGGCATAACTAAACTAAGCTAAATCGGGTCAGAACTGAAAGTCAAAGCAAAAGTCTACTTTTGCGACTTTCGGTTGCGAACCGAGCCTAAACTCAGAATTGTCGGGTTGAACATGCCTAAACATGTTCTTATATTATTTACCAAGTTGTTTAAGTGATAAAATGTAATTTGTAGCTTCTACATTATCAGTTATGAAATTTTTTTGTAAAACTGACTCGTTTGAATTTTCTGTTAAGTAGTTTGAACCGACAATTGACCAAGTAAATATGATAAGTAGGAGGTGCCCTTTTGAGGGTTTAACACCTATATAATTACCAACACATAGCCACTTTCAATTCGAATAATGTCTGGACCGTTAGTGATTGATCACAAAGTCAAAGCGAAATTACGATATCTTTGACTTTCGGTCATTAAACTAACAAAAGCTTAACTATGGAAGCTAAGAACACTTATAATGGTCCTTAGCACGAAGATTAGACTAGAGAAAGCTTCCTAGATGCCCAGGATGCTTCAGAGATCAAGTGAATGAAAATCTGAAGTGTGAAAGTTCAAGAACTAAAATATCGCCCTTTATATAGGAAATTTGGGTGTTCTAAGATCATTGCAGCTGTTATGGGAGGTCATCAGATGTTAACAAGTGTCCCCATGGCAGTAAAAACCACTTGCACAGTCCCTGGTAACGAAAAACTAGCATGCAATGGCGGTGGACAGGCTGCAACATGCAGCTGTCCAGTTTTTGGTCGCTGGTGCTTCAGTCGCGGCCCGCGTAGACTTCAAAGAAGGTCTACGCATCCCGCGAGGACCCATAAATCCGGTAAAAAGTTTCCCATCTTTGCATTTTCAGTCCCTGGTCCATTTTAAGTTTAATTAACTTTCTTTTATTGCACTATTAACCCCCATAGTTAACTTTTAAGAGTCTTGGGTCAAAAATTAACTTCGTTAAGCTCCCGGTTAGTTATGAGATCACCCGAAAAGTCTTGTTTTCATCGAAACTCCATGAAATTAATATCCGATACTCGTGAGAGAAAAAATAAAATATAACAATGCTTCGGGATCGTTAAAAGGTAACTCAGAGGTAACGTTTAACATGTTGACACGTTTAACCCCTGTGCTTTGTAAATTCTAAATTTTAAGCACGAACGGCTCCTTACGTCAGATATTATATTCAACAAGGAATACGAACATCGTGTAAGGTCAATCAGAGGCACATGTTTGGCATGTTGACACTTTTGGTCCTTCCACATACATCTTTACACTGTTTGACAACTTTAGTCCCTCAAGTTATCTTTTTAACATGATTAGGGTTTATGACACGTGTCACCACTGTATTGGACTTGATTTTGCGAGGTGTTACATTTAGCTCGTATTATTGTACTTTTGATATATTTTATTTTAATATACATATAATATATTATAGAAAAGGGAAAATTTCACAGAATAGTAACCAAGTTTTAAAAGTGTTCTAATTAGGTCACTGATGTCGTTTTTGTCACAATTAGATTACTTAACATTCAATTGAGTCATGTTTTTTTTTCACGTGTCAAGAAAAAAATGGAGCATAAGATGTTGGGGTCGAATTATTTTAATATATGAAATTATATTTATTAAAAATAAAAACTATTTAATTACATTAAAAAAAAAAACAAGTTACAATCCACGTCATCACTCGACGTTAGCATCAAATAAAAGAGAAAAAAGAAACAAAAATTCACATTACCACGGTTACCTATGGAATGAATGAAAAAACCCTTAATTTTAATGAAGAATGAATGTTGAGTGACCTGATTGGAACACTTTTGAAACTTGAGTATTGATTATTAGTTACATTTATTTAGGAGTGCAGTTGGATATATTTATGACATATTTGAAGATTAATTAGAATGCTAAAAAAATTTAAAATTTATTTTGTTAACGGGTAAACTTGATTTTAACTTATAATGTTATAGGTTAAACTTATCATGGATATGTTCTTTGTGTTATAAATAAGTTATATTATGGTGACTATCCACATTCTAACTCCCGTCTCTTCATGTCCTTTGTATTAATGTAAGAACACTATATATAGAGGTTCTTTGTATTGCATGTTCACATGTCAATGAATAATAATTATTTATTCTATCTTTCTCTCTGTGTTCCTTTGATTATGTTCATATACCAGTCGCTAGTAGGCCGTTGTTTTACAACACGTTATCAGCCCGAGTCGCTTTAGCACGAGTTGGTTTTGATGATGGATCACATTATCATGAGGTATGTCATTAACTTGTTATTGTTATCATCTTCAAAAGAATCCATATTATAATTCATTCAATTTTGGATAGATGGAGATTTAGAATATAGAAACTGCTTCATATGAGTCGACCGACCAATTGATTTATATAGTGGTGTATGATATTCATTGTTTAAGTATATGCTGAAAATGTAGGTTAATTACTAATCTTTGTATAGTCTATTAATATTATGATATTTATCTGATTGTGTGTGCGTATGTTATTTATTTTTCGATTAAAGTATGAAACGATTGTACACATTCTTATTCATAAGTGTGATTGCTCTAAAGTATTAGTTGTGTTAAGTTGGTTATGAGTGAATTTTAGCAATTTCGATTAAAAAAATGTTGTGATTTCTTTATACTCTTTCTTAAAAATTAAATAATACCAAAATAATTGACAAGTGCATAACTGAATTTTGTTATATATAATAATAATATTCTGATGAAAGTGTTAAATTGTATTTTAACGGCTGTAAAATAATGTATTGTATGTTTTGTATAATGAGGTGATGAAATTAAATTGTTAATGATGGTGAACTATGTTTTGTATTAAATAACAATTTGTGATCATAAAAATATTTGCTAGAATTTGGTTGTGATGCAATGATTAGAAGACTTTGCGAGTAACAGTTTGTTGGAAATGCTTGGAAAATGTGATAATAATCAAAATGATACTTAATAATTCATAGGTAATGTAGTTTTATTTTGTGATGATGTTGACTCATTTATAATGTTTTAATAATTGTACTTATTAATTATGTAGTATGTGTACCAGATCAAGTATGTGTAGACAATGCTACAGGTTGTTGAAGTAAAAAAAATTGTGCAAATAAGAATTGTCAAAGAAGGAAATAGTTTGTATATTGATGATAAACTTATAATTATATGCATACCTTTGCATTGTTTTTTTGTGTTTCTAGAGTTAGATTAAGGTTAATTGCATATCTATATCACTTTGCATTGTCTTTATTATTGTGTTATTTTGATCAGTGATATGATGTGGGTTTCTTTACAACCATGAATATTTATTGTTCCATCGGTTTAAAACCCACTCAAATTTCTTTTAAGTTTTCTCATTGGAAAATCTTGTGGGGCTAGGCAATCGATTTTGGTTATCTTAGGTGGTTGTCTTTTGATCTAAAATATGGAAGATAAAAAGTTACCATTAATATTTATTAAATTGGATTTATCACAACACATAAATGAATATTCATTATCTTAGTTTTTTTATTTAATTGTAGTATTAGTATGAAAAGTTTCGATGAAAGGTTTCAATTATTGAATTTTATTATATTATTAATATGAATGAATCTTGCTTTATGTCTATATAATTAAGTTATTTATGTATGTGATATAATTCGGTATTTTGTTTTCAATATATACTTTATCTTCAACTTAATTACTTTATACTTTTAATTGTGGGATAGGAACTCGCTATCAAGCTAAGCAACATATTTATTTATTGTATACAAAATTAAATCAGTATATTATTTTAAAGGTCTTTGCTTAGATAAACATGGAGTTGTATTTTCATACATATATTAGTTTCTATCATATGTTTAGATAAAAGATATAATTTTAGAAAATTATCACATTTCATAGGGAACACTTAGTCATCAAGGTTTCACCATATTCTTTTCTTACGACATTATAGAATATATAATTATGAAAAGAAATAGAACCATCAGACCTAAAGAATTGTACGTTGGAGTTATAATATTTGCTTTTTATGGTTCTCTGATTCATTAAAGAACAATTCTATTCGTGGTAGTTTGATATGCATAAAAGGAATTAATTGAGATTTCAGTATGAAATCTATATGCATGCATATATAATTGCAATTTAAGATTTATGATGCCTTTCATTTTATATCCATTATCTCCTTTATGGTAAAAATATTATATTGAAAAACATATATGCCGCTGCCTAATGATGTCTAATGATTTTCATTTGGAGATTATCATTTATATAGATATTATTGAATAAGGCTAATAAAGACCAAAGTTGTGTATTGTTGTCATTCCTATGAAAGTTTATAAGCATGCTTAAAAGACCCGTTTATTTGAAATAAATTGAAGTAAAGACATGACATATGAAGTGTGGGTCTCACATAAGCTCATTATAAATTTATGGAAGCTCGTAAGATTTTCGATCGACAAATTTTGTTGTCTCGGTCATATAACTACTTCTTGATTTACATCATCTAATGAGATATATAAGAAGGTTGAAAAAAAAAATTCACTTGTCAAACCTCAAATGCGCTCTAGATATATAAGGTTTGAAACAGTCACCATGAAAGTTTTGTGACTCTAATCCATTCGTTGAAGTGAATGTGATGATATACTGATTAGTATAATGGTCGTGATTATGTACATAGTGAAGAAATTGTAATGATGCGACCATGAAAGTTATAATCCATTCCCTTAAGAGAATGTGATGAAGAAAATATCAATTTAAAGGTCATGATCATGTACATAAAAAAGGTTTAATGATGCCCATGTTGATAATGAGATTAAACATGTTAATAATGAAATTGATAGCAAGAAGTAGCGCACTGTGAGATTGAATATACGAGAATAAATGAAATGGGAAAATATGTAAAACATAATAATGCATTATCCTCTCGTATTTAGCGTCGTGTATTAAACAAACATGAGTGCAAGTAAAGTATACGTGATCATAATTATTTAATGATTGGCATGACCGGCCAGACCATACCGAGTCATTAATGATGATGTGAAAAGTATTGAAGAACCAGAAGATTCGTCTTGATAAGTATACATGTCATATTTGCTCTCATGTGAAGTTAAGTATTGATCAACAAAAGTAGGGTGTGAATCCCCAAATATTCTGGAAATGATAATGAAAATAATTATACAAACATGATACCATTTAGTGTTTTAAAATCGATGTATCGTCTAAATGGTTATCAAATCCACAACCTGAAGCTTGTGTGATTGTGGCTTAGCTAATGTGATAGCAAGCATATTAATCCAGATTAGTATATTTATTTGATAATAGTGAATTTAATTACCAAGTTATTAACGATCATTGGAATAAGTATTATTGTTGAGATGATCACTAAACGTCTACTATTGGTTACAAACCCAATGATCATGAGAGGAGCAAAAGTTCATTTAGGTACATGTAATTTTATATATAGTACCACCAATTCACATCAAGCCAATAAGTTATAGTTCTCCCTATACAGTTGGTTTTTGGTCAGGAACCAAAGATGTCTCATCAAAGATTTTGGTTGTGCGACGTATATTGAAACTCATCCACCACACCGCACAAAGATGGGACTTCAAAAAAGTTTGAGAATATGTTGTGTATAAATAATCTTTTATAATTAAATACTTAAAGCCATTAGTAAGAAATTAGTTTATGCCTCATTGGTTTTCACTTTAATGAATGAATGTTCCTAACATTAGGGGATGATAACAAGCAGTTGGAAAGAGAAAAGTGAAATGAATTATCATGTCATCTTGATCCTCAGACTATAAACTATGAACTAGAAGTTTAAAGTATAATTCATTTACCAATATTAAAGAACAAATTACCAGACAAGTTCACTGACCTAAATAGAGTGACTAAGTAAGTCACATATTCAACTGCTTATACTCCAGTTTTATTTGTGTCCCAAGAGGACAACTACATATTTTTGTAATGAGTCTATTTCACGCCTAAAAGCGTGGTAAACTAGTTGATTCCAATAATAAACTTCCTCGAAAATTGGAGCAAGTAATTAAGATGGTCAAGTCGAGGTTTGTTAGTGCATGCGTCTGTCGACTTCGTCTTGTATCGAGTCTTAGTTTGTATTAGATAGATCAGGACACGTTATACGAGAAACATGTAAAAAATAGGCTTGGGGGGTAATTTCGCACGAAATTACCACATGGTAATTCCGCACGAAATTACAGTCTAATTCCGTACGGAATTTGATTCCGCATGAAAGTTAATTTCGTGTGAGGTAATTCCACACGAAATTACAGGCCTATAAATAGGGGTGTCTTGATTTCATTTGTAACTTTTCCGGCTTGAGTATCGAAGTGCTGCCGAAGTGTCGTCTCGCTGTAAAACATTATCAAATCAAACAAACGACAGTTTAAAGTGATATGCTAGCTGAATTGAACTCGATACGTCTGTTTCCGCCTTTCGTATTAAGAAAAACTCTTCTGAACGACTCATCAGGTCGTGAAAACGATCCTACAAGTGGTATCAGAGCTCAGGAGGAAGAGTTCTTACCAATTTAGCTGCAAATACTGATTTCTACACCTTTTCAAAATTAAACTTTTTTTCACGGTTAAAATGACTTAAATTTCTCACATTATGTGCGAAACTGTGTTTTAACAAAGCCTTGAAAGTTTCAGAATTAAAATCAGCTTAAAACTTGATCAATTTGACAAAATTCAGCTCGACATGATGACATCAGCATAATTTCGCACGAAATAAGCTTTTAATTTCGCACGAAATTACCTTATTTCGCTTCAGATTGTGATTTCGTTTAAAAGGTTCGCACGATATTAGTAATTTCGCACGAAATTACATTTCGTTTGGTGATTTCGCACGAAATCATTATTTCGTTTGAAGGAGTAATTTCGTTTGAAAGTTTGTTTTTGGTGAAGATTGTGTTACCGAATCATGGAAGAGGAATTTTACAACGCATTCGCTACTCCGATTACCCCGATTACTCTTGCACATAACACAATGTTGGAAAATGAAACAGGGACTATGCAAAAACGTTTGAAAATTTGAAAAAATAAAAAACATGATAAAATCAAAAATGAGTTTTGTTGTGAAAAAGAGGAAATGATAGTACATCAGTGGACATTCACGACATGCTAAAGATTTGGAAAGTCAAATGTGATAAACGGTCTCACTGATGATGTGCCAGTAGGTTTTTTACACATTTAGTAGATTGTGATGAGATATAAACCTAAATTTCAAACTTGCTTATATCGTGGGGAACATCTCTCGGATATATGGGTAACCCTCGAAATCTTGTTTGAAAGGTCCCTCTTTCTGAGATACTAGGTCTTTATACTCAGTGATATCTGGGGTATTATCCCGGGACTTCTGATATTGCGAAAGCAATGGCCTAGTCCCCGTATAATACTTTACGCTTGCTTGAAACATAGCACCACCCTCAGTACAAAAAACGATGAAACATTGAAAAATGCTAATCATGTGCCGTTGAAGAAAAGATTCTCTAAAGGGAACACACCAAAAGTCGAAGTCATCATCTCTCTGCTAAACGGAAGTTCTGACCTGAGCTCTCATGGCCCTCGCATTTTTTACAAATATCATCTGTGGTATACTCACCTGTAAGACTGAATATTGGGATCTGGATACGGGAGTATATTCTGAGGTGGGACACGTGATTAAGTTTAAGTCTCTAAAACATTAATCCGTATCTCGAAACAGTTAAACTTTGTGTGAAAATTTAAGTGGATCAGTATACTGACAATCTAAGTGAATCGTTTAGAACTTAAAATGTTTAAAACTTAACAGTGTTGGTGATTTGTCTCATATACTGATATGATCCTCTTACACAAACTCACAAAAAATTTTGTTTGTAAATATTTCTTTACTGTACTTTACTGCTTTTTAATTTCATTTCTGCAAGTAGTTTAGTTTAAAATTTGGAAAATCTAAAAAGGATTTTTATTTCATCTTACTTTCGACAACTGGTGTTGGAAAGCTGATTTTCAAAATTTCAAATGCTAAACATGATGACAATCAGTGAGGGGGAGTTTGTTTGAGATGAAAAATTGTTTGAAAATAAAAATGACATGTTTACAAGTGGTCATCAGAGATTTATATTGTAAAATCATTATTAATATTGTTTCTACAAGTGGTAGGTAAAGAATAAATCTGTCAAATGTTAAATTTGTGAAATTTATTTTGAGGTAGAGATTGAGCAGGTAAGCCAGGTTTTGATTCTGAGCAAGATGTGAGCCAGGCAATGATCCTGAACCTGTGAAAGCCAGACTACGATCCCAGCACAATTTGAGGGGAAGTCTGTCAAGCAAGGGGAGTCTAAAGAGAGTAGAGCCAGATTCAGATCCTAAAAGTTCACGCAAGCTAATGATGCTGATGAACTTAAGGAATCAAGAGATCTGATCAAGAGAATTAGAGTGATATAAGAGCCAGGTGAAGATTCTGGAGATGAGAAAAAGAGACAGAGATTGAGGATGCTTTACATTGTTAGATACTTTGGAAGATTTCGAGAAGACTGATAAAGACTGAAGATGTTGAAGACTCGACACTTAAGACCCGTCAACATTCGAGGGGGAGTCTGTTAGTGCATGCGTCTGTCGACGTCGTCTTGTATCGAGTCTTAGTTTGTATTAGATAGATCAGGGCACGTTATACGAGAAACATGTAAAAAATAGGCTTGGGGGTAATTTCGCACGAAATTACCACATGGTAATTCCGCATGAAAGTTAATTTCGTGTGAGGTAATTCCACACGAAATTACAGGCCTATAAATAGGGGTGTCTTGATTTCCTTTGTAACTTTTCCGGCTTGAGTATCGAAGTGCTGCCGAAGTGTCATCTCGCTGTAAAACATTATCAAATCAATCAAACGACAGTTTAAAGTGATATTCTAGCTGAATTGAACTCGATACGTCTATTTCCGCCTTTCGTATTGAGAAAAACTCTTCTGAACGACTCATCAGGTCGTGAAAACGATCCTACAAGGTTATAGTAATAAGATCTCCTGAAGAGATAATATACATGATGGTTCAAGAAGAACCTCAGGTACCTGAAAATAAAGAGATCTCGATAAGTTGAATCATGTCTAAGATATGTATGGAATCGAAATAAAAATCGGCTTCGTTATACTTTTGTATATAATGTAGCGTTTAAAATGATTAAATGATGAGGATCAAGATTTAAGTGTCACACCCCAACCGATGGCGGAAACATCGGAGTGAGACGAAATAGATTGCTCAAGATATCATAACACTAATAATTGTGACAAGTATTTAAATAGTAGATTTCATTTCATTTCTAAAGAATCAATTACAAGAATTTGAAATAAATACAACATCATGAATAAAGAAATACAATACAATACAAATTTAAAGTGTGTATCTAAGCATCCTACTATGTTCCATGCATCATCAACATCATCTCAAAAACTTGCAACATGTTTTAAAAGCATAGTTCAATACAAAGGTATTGGCGAGTACACAGGTTTTAGACTCGTGTCGTGTGTATAAAAAGTATTTTCAATCCAACATTGCATTTGGTATACAAAGTCAAACTATCATGCAATACAATATGTCAACTCTAGTGTCCACTAGTATTTAGTATTTAGCATCCCTCGCCACAAAAGTGACGAGACCGTTATGTATAATAGATAGCATCCCTCGATACCGAAATAATCGAGACCGTATAGTATAAAACTTAACAAAACCCCGTCGGGTGGTGTGCTACTCCTATAGCGCTATAATTGTTTAAGCCGAGTTAACAAGTAGTATGTATTCTACCATGAACCTAAGCATAACAAAGCATGTATACGGATCGAATGAATAAAAGCATGTTTGTAAATTGTGCGGTTTAACAAGTAAAACATGTTGCACCCAAAGTGTATTAAAAGGAAAATGGGTCAAGTGTACTCACAAAATTGCTAAGTCTTCCGATCATCCGAGTGTTGACGAGTGTATGAGATTAGGAGGATGGAACACCGAGGTCACCCTATATGGGCAAACGAAGGTGGTATGAGTAATCGGGATTACGACGGAGGATTTGAATTGGAATTTCGAGTAAAACCAGTTGATATAAATATGTATGTATTCATATATATTTTATAAAGTTTATGTAAAAATTATAAATTAAATCTATCAAAAGTATTGTTGAAATGTTGACAAAATAAATAAATAAATAAAAACAAATATACATTTATATCCATTTCATAAAAATTAATCGATTTAGATAGGTTTCGTTTTATAAAATTTACTCGTTTCGTTTTACGAAATTTTACGAAAAACGGGCAGAGTTCACTCTGTTTTCGGACAATCCCGACAACACAAGTTGTCGATTTATTTGTCAAAACTCAACAATCAACGAAACATTGCGTATTTAAACGAGTTATATAACGAAAGTATGTATATTAATACAAGATTCAAAGGCACGATTAGTGAGCTAGTTCGAGTACTAATAATAAATAAAAACAGTAACTATAAATAAACAATAATAATAATAAAAATTTGTGTCGTTAAATTATCAAGTCCCGTGCTTAACCCGATGATTCGAACCCAAAACAAGAGGTTTCTGCTTTGATTTTTGTTTGCTGAATATAAACTTCATCAAGTTTATTTAAACAAGAAAACCACGAAAAGGATTTTAATAGAAAACGAAACTCAAATGAAATAAGAAAGATTATATACCGATAATGTAAACACAAGTAGCGACTTCCATTCCGGCGACGACTCGTAACTGAACCATCGTGCACCCGAACCTGAACCAACTTTAGACCCGAAAACAGATCGAAATGAACTCAAAACTGACCGAGACCGACCCGAACCTGCTCCAATCTGAACCAAAACTTAAGCAGCCAAGACGTTACCACCACTTGGTGTCTCCGGCGTCGATGTGGCTCTGACCACCGCCGGTCAGACGTCGACCACCACTACCGATTCATAACAAAAGAAAACAACCTGTGTCGATTAACACTTGACATCGAAGAAAGAATCTCAAACGAGACGAGGGAGGTAGGATGTGTTTACCGGAAATTAAGTCTGATAAACGCCACCACATTCACCGCCGCTGCCGGCGGCGCCGCCACCAGACCGTCGCCGGTCCGCCACTCCTGCTTCCCTGCGTTTCACTCTCTCTCCTCGCATTCTCTCCCTCTCTCCTCGTGGTACCAACGCCACCGCCACCAGACTATGGTGGTGGTCGACCGTCCAATAGCTCGGGGGAAGAAGAGGGTGTGCCTGCGAGTTGTGTGGTTTGGATGAGCTCGAGATGAAGAAGGAGACACAGCTCCATATGGCTGTAAGTATAGGATTGTAGAAGAAAAAATTAGGGTTGTGATGTGAAGGGGAAAGAGATGGAGGTGAAAGTATCCTGTGGTGTGCGGCGAGGTGGGTGTTAGGGTTTTGTAAAAAAAATGTAGATGTGGTGTGCGGCGAGGTGGGTGTTAGGGTTTTGTTGTTGTTTGTGTGATGTCTGCACAAATAAGAGAGAGATATAGAGTTTGCATTTCAATTTTAGAAAAAAAAGAACAATAAAGCCCTTTAACTTTGAAAGATTTGATTAACTTGGTTAACTATACAAACTAGCTTTAACTTTAACTAAAACTAACTAGTTTAAATTAAAAGTTAATTTTTTTAAATTTGCAAATGGTTATTTAAATAAGTTAATTAACTAGATAAATAAATAACTTATATTGAAAATTACATGCAAAAACTTTCAACGATATTTTAATTCGCGAAAATTTTCTGAGGTTTCAAAGGGTAGGATTCGGATTTCAAAACGGGTTGGATTTTGGATATCCGTTTTTTTTTTTAGCTCGGTTTCAAAGGGTAGTATAATGGTCGTGATTATGTACATAGTGAAGAAATTGTAATGATGCGACCATGAAAGTTATAATCCATTCCCTTAAGAGAATGTGATGAAGAAAATATCAATTTAAAGGTCATGATCATGTACATAAAAAAGGTTTAATGATGCCCATGTTGATAATGAGATTAAGCATGCTAATAATGAAATTGATAGCAAGAAGTAGCGCACTGTTAGATTGAATATACGAGAATAAATGAAATGGGAAAATATGTAAAACATAATAATGCATTATCCTCTCGTATTTAGCATCGTGTATTAAACAAACATGAGTGCAAGTAAAGTATACGTGATCATAATTATTTAATGATTGGCATGACCGGCCAGACCATACCGAGTCATTAATGATGATGTGAAAAGTATTGAAGAACCAGAAGATTCGTCTTGATAAGTATACATGTCATATTTGCTCTCATGTGAAGTTAAGTATTGATCAACAAAAGTAGGGTGTGAATCCCCAAATATTCTGGAAATGATAATGAAAATAATTATACAAACATGATACCATTTAGTGTTTTAAAATCGATGTATCGTCTAAATGGTTATCAAATCCACAACCTGAAGCTTGTGTGATTGTGGCTTAGCTAATGTGATAGTAAGCATATTAATCCAGATTAGTATATTTATTTGATAATAGTGAATTTAATTCCCAAGTTATTAACGATCAATGGAATAAGTATTATTGTTGAGATGATCACTAAACGTCTACTATTGGTTACAAACCCAATGATCATGAGAGGAGCAAAAGTTCATTTAGGTACATGTAATTTTATATATGGTACCACCAATTCACATCAAGCCAATAAGTTATAGTTCTCCCCATACAGTTGGTTTTTGGTCAGGAACCAAAGATGTCTCATCAAAGATTTTGGTTGTGCGACATATATTGAAACTCATCCACCACACCGCACAAAGATGGGACTTCTAAAAAGTTTGAGAATATGTTGGGTATAAATAATCTTCTATAATTAAATACTTAAAGCCATTAGTAAGAAATTCGTTTATGGCTCATTGGTTTTCACTTTAATGAATGAATGTTCCTAACATTAGGGGATGATAACAAGCAGTTGGAAAGAGAAAAGTGAAATGAATTATCATGTCATCTTGATCCTCAGACTATAAACTATGAACTAGAAGTTTAAAGTATAATTCATTTACCAATATTAAAGAACAAATTACCAGACAAGTTCACTGACCTAAATAGAGTGACTAAGTAAGTCACATATTCAACTGCTTATACTCCAGTTTTATTTGTGTCCCAAGAGGACAACTACATATTTTTGTAATGAGTCTATTGCACGCCTAAAAGCGTGGTAAACTAGTTGATTCCAATAATAAACTTTCTCGAAAATTGGAGCAAGTAATTAAGATGGTCAAGTCGAGGTTTGTTAGTGCATGCGTCTGTCGACTTCGTCTTGTATCGAGTCTTAGTTTGTATTAGATAGATCAGGGCATGTTATACGAGAAACATGTAAAAAATAGGCTTGGGGGTAATTTCGCACGAAATTACCACATGGTAATTCCGCACGAAATTACAGTCTAATTCCGTACGGAATTTGATTCCGCATGAAAGTTAATTTCGTGTGAGGTAATTCCACACGAAATTACAGGCCTATAAATAGGGGTGTCTTGATTTCATTTGTAACTTTTCCGGCTTGAGTATCGAAGTGCTGCCGAAGTGTCGTCTCGCTGTAAAACATTATCAAATCAATCAAACGACAGTTTAAAGTGATATTCTAGGTGAATTGAACTCGATACGTCTGTTTCCGCCTTTCGTATTGAGAAAAACTCTTCTGAACGACTCATCAGGTCGTGAAAACGATCCTATAAGTGGTATCAGAGCTCAGGAGGAAGAGTTCTTACCAATTTAGCTGCAAATACTGATTTCTACACCTTCTTTTCAAAATTAAACTTGTTTTCACGGTTAAAATGACTTAAATTTCTCACATTATGTGCGAAACTGTGTTTTAACAAAGCCTTGAAAGTTTCAGAATTAAAATCAGCTTAAAACTTGATCAATTTGACAAAATTCAGCTCGAGATGATGACATCAGCATAATTTCGCACGAAATAAGCTTTTAATTTCGCACGAAATTACCTTATTTCGCTTCAGATTGTGATTTCGTTTAAAAGGTTCGCACGATATTAGTAATTTCACACGAAATTACATTTCGTTTGGTGATTTCGCACGAAATCATTATTTCGTTTGAAAGTTTGTTTTTGGTGAAGATTGTGTTACCGAATCATGGAAGAGGAATTTTACAACGCATTCGCTACTCCGATTACCCCGATTACTCTTGCACAGAACACAATGTTGGAAATTGAAACGGGGACTATGCAAAAACCGCCTAAACTCATGAACATCGAGGAGTATAAAGGTTGGGAAGGACGTTTTGAAAACTGGGTACAAGCAAATTATTTGGATGCTTGGGAATGTGTTGAAACAAAATATGTTAGATCGACGAATGATGACGAAGAGGAAGTTGCAGTTAAAGATATGAGTGCTGATGATAAAAGGAAATACAAAAATGAAAAAATGATGTTAAGTCTTCTACAACAAGCTGTGAAAGAAGATATTTTGGTTTTATTGCAACATAATGGAAGTGCTTATTCAATCTGGAAAGCTTTAAGATCGAAGTTTGTTGGAAGCCAAGAAATGGTCAAGAACAAAAAATCACTTCTGAAGAAAGAATTTGATATGTTTCGTGGTTTGAAAAATGAAAGCACAAAGCAAATCATTGAAAGATATTGCAATTTGTTAGCAAACATGAAGAGACTGAGCATCAACAAAGATAATGATGAGTTGATCGAAAAATTGGCTGACACGTTGCCACATGAGACTTAGGGCACATATCTCATGATGCTAAGGAACAAGAAAGGGTTTAGCAGTCTGACACTGAGCAAGTTCATTGAAAAAATTGAAGCTCAGGAGATGGAACAGAGAAAGGTCTTAAGAATGAAAGATTTTGATGGTGAACAAGACATTGGGCTTTATTACAAAGCAGGGTTGAATGACAAAACTATCAACATGTCACCAAATGTTGAGACTGCATTCAATGCAAAGAGTTCATCAGGAAGTTCATCCAAAGGATCAAATAGTAACACAAGTTTTTCATCATATCCATCTTTTGATCCGAACATTTCAGCTACTAAAAATGGCAAGAGGCTACAATGCAATATTGTACTGAATCTTGAAAATGATCAGGATTACTCAGAGGAAGTTGCTAAAAGTCACATGTCTTTGTTGGGAACTGTGTTGGAATCATACGGTAGTTTTGTAGCAGGTCGGATCGGAAATCCAATGTTGACCAAAGAGGATTACGATCAGATTGACGCTGAAGAGATGGAATTGATAGATATTAAATGGTGCTTAGCAAGCGTGTTGAGGAGAGCTGAGAAGTTCAAACAGATCACAGGAAGAGATGATTTCCGTGATGTATGCATTTCTAATTTGGGTTTTGATAAATCTAAAGTTACTTGTTTTCGTTGCAGGGAAAAAGGACACTTCAAGAGGGAGTGCACAAATCGCGAAGCAAGTGGAGCTCAAAATCCATTCAACAACAATGATTACTACCGGAAGGCCATTTATCATCAAATTGCTCAACAAAAACAAGAACCACAAACTGCACATGCTAGGAAGACAATTGAAGATTCATCAAAGAGAGCTTGCATGGTGAATCAAGATGATAGAAGGTCTACAAGTGGTTTCAGTTGGGACAAATATGTTTCAGTTAATAGTAAAGCATGTCTGATAAACCAAGATGATGAAAAGTTACCAGAAGGGTTTAGCTGGGAAGGTTTTAGTTGGGATGATTACTGTCCGGATAAAGAAATTTTAAAAGCCAAAGCTTTTGTTGCTCGTATTGAAGAAGACAGTGATGATGATAATGATTATTATGCAAAAAGAATGGCAGCTCGTTTAAAAATGATGGCAGAAAGTGATAGTGAAGATGAAAAAGCTAAAAAGAAAAAGGTCAAAACACTGGTTAGCAGTGATGATGAAGAAGTTCCTGTGATAAGAAAGAAAATAAAAGACATTCTAGTTTTTAAAGTTGATGAAGAAGTTGATGTAAGAAATATTCCAGTGAATTGTGAAACCTGTGAGATTTTGAAGAAGAAAAACAGTGAATTGATTAACAACATGAACAGGTTGAAAGAATCTTATGATGTTCTAAACAAAGCTATGAATCAATATAATCAAACAAGTGAAGAACAGGCAATAGCAATGAGGACACTTCAAGGAGCTTTCATGACAAAGCAGAAAGTTGTCAACAATTACATTGAAAAGTGTGCTGTTCTGGAACAAAAACTGGAAACACAAAGAATTGAAACAGAAAGAGTTAATCGATTGTTAAAAAGTTACTCATGTACTTCTTATATCATTGACAGGATTTATCCAACTGTGGAAGGCTTGAAGGCATTTGAAGAAGATGAAGTATCTGAAAACAAGAATTCTGAAAAGAGAAAGGATACTGAAGTGAAGACATCTGGTAAGAAACAAAGTGCCAGTTACAACAAGTGTCCACCTCCACTTGAAAATGGATATTCTCCTAGAAATCCAAATTCAGAAAGAGTCAAAAAGGCAACCAACTTACAGTGGGAATATGAGCCATCAGATAATTTGCCCGACAACATTGATGTCACTTTCACATCGTCTGATACTGATCATGAGTCAGAGTTAATAAAGAAAGTGGTCGATCATGTGTTGGATAAAGATGAATCCGAGGAGTCAAAGTCGGAGTCAAAATCAGAGTCAGAGTCAAAATCTGACAAGTCAGAGTCAACAGTCAAAAAGGACAAACGGGTTTACAATAAAGAATTCTTGTTATCAAAATCTAATTTGAATGATGAACCGTTCAAAGTTGCATACACTTTGAATGATTCTGACAAATTATATTCTGATGAAGAATTTCCAATAAGAGGTGTTAAAACTGAATTGATAAAAAAGGTTTTCAAACTAACAGAAATTAATATTTCTGAATAAAAGATTTAAATCTTTCTGATAAATCTAAAAAATACACCTCAAGAGTTCAACAAAGGTTAAACAAGAAAAAGGGTTACAGTTCTGATTCAGGTTTTCAAAAGAAACTAAATCATAACAGTAATTTCAAAAAGAAAGGAGTTGGTTTTATTCCACCGAAAAACTATAAAAATGAGAAAAATTATAAATCAAAAACTGTATTTGTTTCAGGGACAAATGCAGAGGAAGAACAAAAAAGTCCATTCTGGAAGCAATCTAACAAAGAATTCCTTGCCAAGAAGCAAGAAGAAATGAAGAAAGAAACTGTTCAGAGAAAGGAGACTCGAACCTGTTATCAATGCTATGTAGTTGGTCATATTGTTCACAATTGTCCAAATGCAATCAACAGAAAACAGGGAGTTTCTAAACTAAAAGAAAAGATGGTTGAAAATGAACCACCAACCAAACCTTTTATAGTGTTCAAAAACTCAAAATTTGAGGTTGGTGAAAGCTCAAAAAGGTTTTACAAGAGAAGAGCAAATCTTGACAATCAAAAGTGGGTTGTTAAGAAATCTGATGAAAGTTCTAGCAATGATTCTGATTCGTCAAAATCAGAGAAACTATTTTCTGGCAATGAATCTGATTCCACAAAGTCAGAGGAGCCTTGTGTTGAGTTAAAAATAGAAAGTTCAGTTCCACCAATGGATGATGTTAATTTTCCACCATTGAAGGCTGAAAATTTTAAACAAAAAGTTGGTAAAATTGAGATTTCAAATCAATTCTTTTCTGAAAAGAAAGAATTTGATGTTGAGAAAGCCTTTAACTCCAAAGTGAAACACATTTTTGGAAAAATGGTTGATGGGAAGGTAAAAGGAGTTAAAGAATTTTACGAGAAAAAATTAAAGAAACCAGGTAAGAATGTTACATCTCAGGTTTGTGAATGGGATGGAACATACTATGATCAGTAAAAAGTATGACTTGCCGGAGCTCCCAGGTTGGTAAGAGTGGAGCAGGAATCGGCATCTTTCTTGAGAAATTCATGAAAGTGATTTCGATATATGGTAGTGGTTGATGAGAACCTACAAGTGGTTCCTGATCTTACAAGTGGTTAATCAAGAACATTAAGTTGTACTTGATTTTCTACAAGTGATATTTTTGATTAAATTTAAAATTGTTAAATTTTTCAAGTGGTTGAAAGAACAAGGTGATGAATTGACCCCTAACCTACAAGTGGTTACAAAACTAATTTTCTAGAAAAACCATTTGATTAAAACAAACTTAAGTGTTTTGAAATCACAATGGGAAAATAGTTTGTTGAAAGGGGGAGTTCTGATTGTTTATGCCTAGTGGATGGCGAATTGAAGCGATTTGATATCAGTTGTTACTTTATTTGTACAGTTTGTTTTCAAATTTCTTTAAAATGATTTTGCATTTTAGGGGAGTAAAAATTTTCTGAAAATCCAAAAACATTTGAAAATTTGAAAAAATAAAAAACATGATAAAATCAAAAATGAATTTTGTTGTGAAAAATAGGAAATGATAGTACATCAGTGGACATTCACGACATGCTAAAGATTTGGAAAGTCAAATGTGATAAACGGTCTCACTGATGATGTGCCAGTAGGTTTTTTACACATTTAGTAGATTGTGATGAGATATAAACCTAAATTTCAAACTTGCTTATATCGTGGGGAACATCTCTCGGATATATGGGTAACCCCCGAAATCTTGTTTGAAAGGTCCCTCTTTCTGAGATACTAGGTCTTTATACTTAGTGATATCTGGGGTATTATCCCGGGACTTCTGATATTGCGAAAGCAATGGCCTAGTCCCCGTATAATACTTTACGCTTGCTTGAAACATAGCACCACCCTCAGTACAAAAAATGATGAAACATTGAAAAATGCTAATCATGTGCTGTTGAAGAAAAGATTCTCTAAAGGGAACACACCAAAAGTCGAAGCCATCATCTCTCTGCTGAACGGAAGTTCTGACCTGAGCTCTCATGGCCCTCGCATTTAACCCTTTACAGATATCATCTGTGGTATACTCACCTGTAAGACTGAATATTGGGATCTGGATACGGGAGTATATTCTGAGGTGGGACACATGATTAAGTTTAAGTCTCTAAAACATTAATCCGTATCTCGAAACAGTTAAAATTTGTGTGAAAATTTAAGTGGATCAGTATACTGACAATCTAAGTGAATCGTTTAGAACTTAAAATGTTTAAAACTTAACAGTGTTGGTGATTTGTCTCATATACTGATATGATCCTCTTACACAAACTCACAAAAAATTTTGTTTGTAAATATTTCTTTACTGTACTTTACTGCTTTTTAATTTCATTTCTGCAAGTAGTTTAGTTTAAAATTTTGAAAATCTAAAAAGGATTTTTATTTCATCTTACTTTCGACAACTGGTGTTGGAAAGCTGATTTTCAAAATTTCAAATGCTAAACATGATGACAATCAGTGAGGGGGAGTTTGTTTGAGATGAAAAATTGTTTGAAAAGAAAAATGACATGTTTACAAGTGGTCATCAGAGATTTATATTGTAAAATCATTATTAATATTGTTTCTACAAGTGGTAGGTAAAGAATAAATTTGTCAAATGTTAAATTTGTGAAATTTATTTTGAGGTAGAGATTGTGCAGGTAAGCCAGGTTTTAATTCTGAGCAAGATGTGAGCCAGGCAATGATCCTAAACCTGTGAAAGCCAGACTACGATCCCAGCACAATTTGAGGGGAAGTCTGTCAAGCAAATGGGAGTCTAAAGAGAGTAGAGCCAGATTCAGATCCTAAAAGTTCACGCAAGCTAATGATGCTGATGAACTTAAGGAATCAAGAGATCTGATCAAGAGAATTAGAGTGATATAAGAGCCAGTTGAAGATTCTGGAGATGAGAAAAAGAGACAGAGATTGAGGATGCTTTACATTGTTAGATACTTTGGAAGATTTCGAGAAGACTGATAAAGACTGAAGATGTTGAAGTCTCGACACTTAAGACTCGTCAACATTCGAGGGGGAGTCTGTTAGTGCATGCGTCTGTCGACCTCGTCTTGTATCGAGTCTTAGTTTGTATTAGATAGATCAGGGCACGTTATACGAGAAACATGTAAAAAATAGGCTTGGGGGTAATTTCGCACGAAATTACCACATGGTAATTCCGCACGAAATTACAGTCTAATTCCGTACGGAATTTGATTCCGCATGAAAGTTAATTTCGTGTGAGGTAATTCCACACGAAATTACAGGCCTATAAATAGGGGTGTCTTGATTTCATTTGTAACTTTTCCGGCTTGAGTATCGAAGTGCTGCCGAAGTGTCGTCTCGCTGTAAAACATTATCAAATCAATCAAACGACAGTTTAAAGTGATATTCTAGCTGAATTGAACTCGATACGTCTGTTTCCGCCTTTCGTATTGAGAAAAACTCTTCTGAACGACTCATCAGGTCGTGAAAACGATCCTACAAGGTTATAGTAATAAGATCTCCCGAAGAGATAATATACATGATGGTTCAAGAAGAACCTCAGGTACCTGAAAATAAAGAGATCTCGATAAGTTGTATCATGTCTAAGATATGTATGGAATCGAAATAAAAATCGGCTTCGTTATACTTTTGTATATAATGTAGCATTTAAAATGATTAAATGATGAGGATCAAGATTTAAGATCTGCCTATGAATGAATATTAAAAATGATTGGCCAAAATAGAAAGACGCAAATAAGGCAGAGTTTAGTTCTCTAATGAAATGGAAAGTTTCTGAACCAACAGTCCATACAACTGAAGTTGTAAAATATGATGGATACAAGTGTGTCTTTTATGTAAATCATGTGAAAATCAAATTAGGTGATATAAGTCAAAATTGGTGGCATAAGAATTTTCACAAAGACCTATGATTGATTATGAGGAAACGTATTCTCCAGTGGTGGATGCATTGACTTTCCAATATCTTATTAGTCTGGTAATATATAAAAGAGAATTGACATGCGTCTTATGAAAGTTGTGTATCACTTGATACTAAGTCATATAAAACGAGTTCTCGAGAATATTATGATTATTATATAAATTCAGATCTGAATACATATACATGTTGTATATGTTATTGAATTGAATATAATTGGAACTCCCCACGAGTATCCTAAAGCATTTGAGTGTTTAAGAGGTTAATTTAAACACCTTATGGATGTAATTATTGTGCACCAATACTCCAATAAACATACATAGAAAATGCGTACCTGGTTGTTATGGCATCTTAATGTACACAGTGTACAAACATGGTACAATATGGATTTTGGAGATAAAAGCAAGTGTTCAAGATATTTTTGCATATGATATAGATATCTATGTATTAAAAGGGCAAATTTATGTAGCAAAACTTCTAAAGAGTGAAAGCACATGCATATTTGGATAAGATGGAAAGAATTCCCTCATGGATTGATAATGCTAGAAGCATTAATGATGTAAAAACCACAACAACGTATTATATGAAGTTGACAAAATACGTATGGACTAAAATAGTTGGGTCGAGTGTTGTACAACTCGAGATATTCACATAAAGAAGGATATAAGTTTAATTAAACTAGCCTTGTTCTATGAACATTCTACTTTTAAAAGTTCACTATAATATCAATTTACAGTAATGATGTCTAGGCATCATTGAGAGAAATTGTCGAGCTTTTAGAGGGAGAATTTTTGAATGACCTTGGCACGATCTAACTATTACTCGAACTGCAGTTCGAGTATATATGTAATTATATTTTACCAATCCCCCAAGTACATCTAGAAGATGATGTTTGGATATTTTAGTATGGGCATAGTTGAACCTTAATGTATGTTAAAGGTTGTTAAGTCATTTGTTATAAGAAATGCCTATTATCATCTCCTATCAAAGTAGAGATTCTCATTCTAGAAGTACCATCGTTAAATGCATAAGTGCATTAATATGTTTTGCTAGCTATGTATCGTTATAATATCTTTCACTTGAGCTTATTGTCATAACCTTTGTCAAGCGAAGAGACATTGGAATGAGTTCAAAGAAACATTTCAGGTATAAACGATATTTGATTATATTTACTAACCCATCAAAACAAGTTTGGTTAGTCTTGTAGATGCAGGAATACAACGAAACACTGTCGTGGACATATGATAATTTTTGGAAAAGACACCTAAAGTCTCATTAGAAGATTATACAACATTGCTCAACATAAAAGATTGCACATTAAGGGATCAAGCGACAAATCATTCGCTACAAAGACTTTATTCGACTTTCAAGGAAAATGGACACACGTCACTTAAAGGATACGTGTTAAAATGAGGGGGAGACTTATTCAAGTTGCACTCTTTTCCCCTTGACTAAGTTTTGTCCCACTGGGTTTTCTTAGTAAGGTTTTTAATGAGGCAACATACCTGATCCAAAAGTATCAGGGGGAGAAAATGCGCGCTGCACTCTTTTTCCCTTAGCTGAGGTTTTGTCCCACTGGGTTTTCCTAGCATGGTTTTTAACGAGGCAGCATCACCAAACGAATAATGCAATGTTTTCTTTTATCACGTGGATAGTCAAGGGGGAATGTTATAAATAAGTTATATTATGGTGACTATCCATGTAACACCCGTGTCACTCCAACCATCAAACAAATTCCAAACCAATGAAATATAGTATTTCATACTTGGGATTGTAAAAATATGTGTATCGTTTACACATATCAACTCTTGTTCGATTTCAAGCTTTAAATCGCTTTCTGGAGGGTTATACGCGCTCTGACGTGTAGATATAACCAGTTTAATCCAACGAACACTCCGGAATAGTGAAATAGGCTTAACATACCTTAAATAACCTTTACATAACTTAGATATAAGTTTTGGAAGGTTTGGTGTGGTGAAATCAAGTTAAATCGCTTACAGGGACTAAATTTGACAAACTGCGAAAGTATGCCAATTTGAACTGTAACAGACATTCCGGAGCATGACCATAAGTTAAACATACCATAAATATCCTTCACATAGCTTAGAAATAGGCTTTGAGGTGTTCGGTATGCTAAAATAAACTTTTGTGTCATTCAGGGACTAAAAGTGTCAAAAAGTGCACAAGTTTGCATTTTCACGCGTAACTTACGTTCTGAATACATCCGGACATCCAAAAATTTATGTAAACACTAAAATATTTTATTTTAGTGTTCGCCATAAGAAAAATCCATTCGTCGCGTCATTTGGTTCGTTTTTCGCATTCGGGACCAGATTCGATGTATTAGCCGTTGTTTAATTCACAACCACACATTCTAAACACCATAACTTTTCAACACATGTATGGATGGAATTTAAACACCTAAACACCATAACTTTGCAACACATGTATGGATGGAATTTAAACACCTAAACACCATAACTTTGCAACACATGTATGGATGGAATTTAAACACCTAAACACCATAACTTTGCAACACATGTATGGATGGAATTTAAACACCTAAACACCATAACTTTGCAACACATGTATGGATGGAATTTAAACACCTAAACACCATAACTTTGCAACACATGTATGGATGGAATTTAAACACCTAAACACCATAACTTTTCAACACATGTACGGCTTGGATTAAGACACGTTTTCCATGAAACGATCTTAACGGTTCAACGAAAACTATATATACCCATCCACCCCCATTGCTTTTTCTCACAAGAATCTTGATTTGAGAGCTCTAAGTTGAAACCATTGTTTCATACCTGAGTTCTTGAGTCGGGATTAGCATTCGGGGACCCTGGGTTAGTATTCTTTCGTTCTTTTCCTTATTTTTACTGCTTTTCGAGTCAGAAAGTCAAACTTTGTTTGACTTTCAGCGTTGACCAGTAATGGTCAATGCGAAGTTCGTTTGAACTTCGCAACGTGAGTGTAATCACGTTGGTCATAGTCCCTTGGGACTATGCCCACTGATTACCACGTTGTCTAGAGTCGTAGGTGTAACACCCTAGAATTTAAACCCTTGATTTTTAATAAAATGTAGTTGATTACATGACTTTCCTTTACAAAATTTAATAAAAACCAAGACCCTTGTTGAGGGATGACCAAGTTACAAAATGTTTCAACTGTTTAAAATGTAGTAACAACCATACACAAAGACTACAAAAGATCTAAAACGTTGCGGAAGCTTCAAAATAGAGTGTTCGGTTCTTAGTCATGTCGCTTGATCTTCACCCGTAAGACTTGTCGATTTACCTATGGTCAAAACCAGATAAAACATTAGTTTTGACATTAACGTATACTATAAACACAAGTTTAAACGTTACATTTATATAACAAAAACAAAAACAAGTTTCCTGGATCCACCGTAAATTACGGTATCACCGTAATTTACGGTGATCCTTGACTTTTCCTGGTCACCGTAAATCAGTAAATAACTACCGTAACCATTCTGACCTACACCGTAAATTACGGTATAACCGTAATTTACGGTAGGTCCTGGAAATCTATGTTTTGATTTCTTAGTTCATTTCCTTCAAAACCAATTTCGGAAATTGCCTTGCAAACAACCCATTTCATCTAAAACTAGTATTCCTAGCATGTAATAAACATTAACCAATAGCATAGAACAAATCTAACATATTTGCGGAATATGATTTATGTTTTACTCGATTAATTGACCCGTTTGGCTCGTCTACGAAATCCATTCCTATGACGACTACCAACGAGTACCATCCGAATTTAACAATCAATATAGCGACTTCATCGCGTAACCAAAACAACTCTTATTCAAGGATTTCAATTACACACTAAATCATCAAGCTTAATAGTGTAACGGGTCAAGTTACATACCTTCAAAGTTTGCCCTTTAAACGTGGTTCGCCACTCGCTTGTCCACTCGACGCTCCTGCGTCCGCTCCTATAGAGTTCATTCATAATGCGTTTTAGAACTCTATTTAAATCATAATTCGCATAATTCACCAAAACATCATGATTATGCGTTTAAGCTCAGAATTTCAGTTTTAAGCCTTCATAGAGGCATTTCATCAAACACTTCATGTGCAGAATTTTTATATCTTTTGAAATCAACTTCTTAGCTTGTTAATTAGCTAACTTGACAACAATAGAGCCATCCTATAGTGTTTTAAGCATCATATTTTCTGGAAATCACTTTCAAAAATCAAAATACACTAGGATAATCATCCTAAACCCTAGTGTTCATCTTCATCTTACAAAACCCATAACCTAGCTTCCATGGATTCTTAAAATTTCCAGAATTTGGGCATGATTTCATATGTAGTTGTCTAGGTTTCACTTCTAGACACTACATCATCTCTAATCATATCAAACAACACACATGCAATCATCTAATCTTAGATTTCCAAAATCATGAGAATTTCAAACAAGGAATTAACACGAATTTTTACATACCTTATGATCCTCTTGTGATGAGGATCGATAATTTAAACTCAGATTTCGTTTTGGATTGGAATTGCATCTTCAATTTAAGGGATTTGTGGGTTTTAGGGTTCTTGGATAGGGGGTGTCGCCCCCTGCCTTCTTCTGGTCGACCAACACCCTTGTTTGGGGTGTTTGGTTTATTTTATTTGCCCCACTTTTATTTAAGTTTTAGAGTTAACAACTATGGTCCCTCTATTTTGTTCAAGATATAGTTTGATAGCTTTTAATCACTCTATAAGCTATTTCTAGACTAGTTAACTAACTTGGTTAAAATTCTTAGTTAGTAAACTCCCACTTATTAAAACCTTACTAATTCCAGTTTAAGGTTTTACATTTTTCGGGGTGTTACAGTAGGGTAGGCGATCTAATAAATCGCCTATACCTTCGAACTCGACCCTTTTGGTCGATCATTAGGATCGGACCAAATACTTTAGGTGACCATAGTAGGTAGGGAATAACCTTCCGAGGTTATACCCTATGGTCACATCGTTTAAGTAGTTGTATGATAGGTAGTTTATATGCCTTAGGTAAATTACCAGAATACCCTTTTCATACATAATTGGTAATTTAGCATATGTAACCTAAACCTTTGTCACATAACTGATTATGTAACATGTTTAGGCATATAACACTTGTCATAGGGCTAGTTAGGCGGTCCGAACGCGTTTCACGCGAACGACGCGTTAAAGTAGCATAAGCTACCTAAACGGGTCGTAATGGGTCGTAGACACTTAGGTTGAGTTTCATTTAGTATGTAGGCTTTGTTAAACCATATCATATGAGTTCCTACACTCATTTGGTTTACAAACCCTAATGCTACCCAATCTTCCGATTTAGGTCCGGTTAATTAACATAGTTACCTATATTAGGTGCCGTTTGATTTCCGTGATCTCTAGCTTTGTTTGGTTGTTACTCAAGGACTACTGAGCAATCTCAAGTGAGTACATAGACCCCTCTTTTACTGTTTTCCAAACTGTTTTGGGGTGAAACACATGTGCCTACTTGTTACTTTCATGCTTTCCTGTTTTCACATCATATACTGGTTATGTTCATTAGTACACTATTAGTACATTGATTTACATGACTTTTCTGCTTCGTATGTTAACTTAGCATACTTGGTACATCATTTTACATTACATTTCATGCTAGGTGTGCCCATTGTGTGCATTACTTAGTACATTGTTTTACATTGCCTTTCTGTTGCATATGCTTATCCAGCGTATGAACACATTATATTACATTTTGAACCGTTGTAATCATTTGACTATGTGATCCGTTGATATCTGTGAACCGTTTGTAACCGTTGGACCGTGTGAACCGTTTGTAACCGTTGGACCGTATGAACCGTTTGTAACTGTTGAACCGTTTGTATCCATTACATGATTTACATTAGACATGAACATTACTTTGGTGGTTTGGTTTGATTAAGTGATTAAGTAACGATGTGTGTGTAATATGATACAAACATGGTGGATACGCCGCTGGTACTTCCTATATATAAGTGTTTGTATGGTATTACATATCGTAGCGTTATTTGAATCATTTCAGTTTGATACATATAACATTTTATACAAATAACATACTTTTCACAAGACATTGTTTTACAAACAACTTATCTTATACAAACTCATTTTACATGGTTATTCATTTAACCATACATTATTTATACATATCATCTGATCTTATCGATTTTCAAATGATTTACAAAACAAAGCAATTAACAAGGTTCATGACTAAACATTTTCTCAAACATAAGTCATGAAACCTATTTTCACAAAACCTATGTATCTCACCGGCATTTTTATGCTGACGTACCATATTTTCACATGTGTTTTTCAGGAACTGTTGCATAAGATGATCAAGATACATATAGGCAGACTTGGGCTTTAGTGACAATAAAAGATGCAAGACTAGTTAATTATGTTGTATTTCTTTGTTTGTTAAGACATTGTAACACTTTTAATCAATAAAACGAAACTTCAATTGCCATGGATTTGAAACGATTAATTCTGTTACAACACGCCCCGATGTTTCCGCCGCGTTTTGTATGTTCTACGTGGTCGGGGTGTGACAGAAAAGATGGTATCAGAGATAATGGTTATAGGGAATTAGGTTATTAGTAATGCTTTGACCTAGTCTATAACCTTTCTAGGACCCTAACGCAAGTTTACTTGCGTTTAGTCATAAAACAATACCGTCACCTATCCTTAGGCGACTACCACAACAAGAACATAAATTTCAAAACCGCTTTGAAAACTAATCATCTGTTCTAGGATGATTTATTACAAGGTTTTGAACCCTCTGTTATATGGTTTTGAACCCCTTTGAGTTTTCAAAATCTCGTCAAAGTTTGGGTCATATAATGTGAACACGTGCAAACTGGAAGGGTGAATGCCTGTATTCTGGGTTTTCTGGCTAGGCAAGCACTTCGTATATATCTCATCAGACGTGAGACCAGTTGTGCTTACCTGGGAATTCTTGGGATGAGTGTTAACTTATAGGCGAGCATGTCTTCAGTGATACATCAATATGATCCGCTTACTTTGATTAGTCAATGTCTCATTTGTTTGCCTTTGGTAACAAACAAATGGTCGCAATCTTCATGCGTTGTCATTCTCTTTTGACTATCTTTCGCTTGTTTCCTCCTATGCCTTTCGTTATCTTCAAGATGCTTCTTCATCGCAACAACAATGTCCGAACCAGGTGCTGCAACTACCCAGCAAATAGGCGTCATACTCCAGAGGACCGATGATTTAGCAATCACCATGACTCATCTCAGGGATGAAGCCGTGTAAGGGAACCGCTCCTTGGAGAAATCAATGCAACCTTCATCATTCAAATCAAATACCCTGTTACAAATGTACCCACGGTGGACGATGGAGACATTTGGTTAACATAGTGCCGCTTTGCAATCCAAAGCAAAGATGTTACAAATCATGCTGCTACTCAACCTTCAAACTCTGCTTCATATGTCGCTTGACATATCTGGCGCCTCAACCTCATGAACTTTCTACCTTGTGTGTCGACGTAA
The DNA here is from genome assembly GCA_030545235.1 of Helianthus tuberosus. NCBI lineage: Eukaryota > Viridiplantae > Streptophyta > Magnoliopsida > Asterales > Asteraceae > Helianthus > Helianthus tuberosus. The sequence continues at coordinate 9,403,746 of CM060398.1, read as the reverse complement.
GCACGCCTAGTGCAAGGTGTCGAAACACCTCCCGTCACACAAACTTCAAAAAAAAAATCCATGTAGGATCTTTCTATCCTCATAATTTGATCCTTGTAGATGGGTATCATTCATCGGAGTCCTTAATTGAATTCTTTGTATGATTCAATACGTACATCACAATTCAATAAGGACAAAGCCGAATTCCTTTTAAGATTATCCTATCTTCATAGATAGATTCTTGAAATGATTAAAGTGCCAAATGAAATCCACGAATTGGATTCCTGGTGTGCTTTAAGTATCCGCGTCCAAAGATAACAAATTAATAAACAAGTTAAACAACTATGTGATTATGTGCTTATGTGTTTCCTTTTATGTTTTTGGTGTGATCCAAATTCTTGTTATCCAAATCCTCGTAGAATCTTCCATATCTTTGTATAAGGGATTCATAGTAGGATATCCAAAGGTACTATCTTAAATCCTTAATGGACTTCTACGTTGTAGTTAAGTCCGTTGGATTATATTGTACCATTCCATACTTAGACCCCTGAGTGGTCTAGGTAAACCGATTGATCCAAAAATCTGGTTAGGTATATCAAGTGATGATATAGCTGAAAGAACTCCTTGGAGGTCTAATTAAAAAGATCATGTGTTGATCTGATTAAAAGGACCCTATGGTAGTTTAGTCACACTCATCACAGGTTTGATTTTTCCTCCCCTTCACATTACAAAACGAACTGTGCGGACTATGCAAGGAATTACGTAATTATGGATGCATACATAATTATGGAATTTAGTGCACGGAAATCACAGCAAGTTCTATCATGTATCCAGAGTTAACCCTATTCATTTCCAATTCTGATGAAGCATCCGTTGAGGAAAAATGAACTAGCTATTCATTTTTCACTTCTGAAGAATATCCGTTGAGGAAATGAATATCCGTTGTGTAATCCTTCATTTCCAACTCTGAGGAAATTGACCGTTGAAAATGACTCCGTTAGCTCATTTTCGTTTCTGAAGATTTATCCGTTGAGGAAATGAATATCCGTTGTGTAATCCTTCATTTCCAACTCTGAGGAAATAACCGTTGAAAATGACTCCGTTAGTTCATTTTCGTTTCTGAAGATTATCCGTTGAGGAAATGAATATCCGTTGTTTAAATCCTTCATTTCCGAACCTGAGGAAACAACCGTTGAAAATGACTCCGTTAGTTCATTTTCGTTTCTGAAGATTATCCGTTGAGGAAATGAATATCCGTTTGTCTATCATTTTCATTTCCGAACCTGAGGAAACAACCGTTGAAAACGACTCCGTTAGTTCATTTTCGTTTCTGAAGATTTATCCGTTGAGGAAATGAATATCCGTTGTGAAATCCTTCATTTCCAACTCTGAGGAAATAACCGTTGAAAATGACTCCGTTAGTTCATTTTCGTTTCTGAAGATTTTCCGTTGAGGAAATGAATATCCGTTGTTTAAATCCTTCATTTCCGAACCTGAGGAAACAACCGTTGAAAATGACTCCGTTAGTTCATTTTCGTTTCTGAAGATTATCCGTTGAGGAAATGAATATCCGTTTGTCTATCATTTTCATTTCCGAACCTGAGGAAACAACCGTTGAAAACGACTCCGTTAGTTCATTTTCGTTTCTGAAGATTATCCGTTGAGGAAATGAATATCCGTTTGTCTATCATTTTCATTTCCGTTTTTGAGGAAACAACCGTTGAAAATGACTCTGTTAGTTCATTTTCGTTTCTGAAGATTATCCGTTGAGGAAATGAATATCCGTTGTTTAAATCCTTCATTTCCGAACCTGAGGAAACAACCGTTGAAAATGACTCCGATAGTTCATTTTCGTTTCTGAAGATTACCCGTTGAGGAAATGAATATCCGTTTGTCTATCATTTTCATTTCCGAACCTGAGGAAACAACCGTTGAAAATGACTCCGTTAGTTCATTTTCGTTTCTGAAGATTATCCGTTGAGGAAATGAATATCCGTTTGTCTATCATTTTCATTTCCGTTTCTGAGGAAGCATCTGTTGAAAATGACCCCGTTTGTTCATTTTCGTTTCTGAAGATTTTCCGTTAAGGAAATGGATCCCCGTTTGTTTATTCCTTCATTTCCGCTTCTGAAGAATACTCGTTGAGGAAATTGACTCCGTTTGTTAATTTTCGTTCTGAAGAATGTCCGTTAAGGAAATGACAGGATTATGCCTTTCATATCTCTGGTGGTTATTTGACACAAAGCCACAGTTAGACTCCTACGAATTAATTTCGGGACGAAATTTCCTAAAGTAGGGGAGACTGTAACACCCGTGTCACTCCAACCATCAAACAAATTCCAAACCAATGAAATATAGTATTTCATACTTGGGATTGTAAAAATATGTGTATCGTTTACACATATCAACTCTTGTTCGATTTCAAGCTTTAAATCGCTTTCTGGAGGGTTATACGCGCTCTGACGTGTAGATATAACCAGTTTAATCCAACGAACACTCCGGAATAGTTAAATAGGCTTAACATACCTTAAATAACCTTTACATAACTTAGATATAAGTTTTGGAAGGTTTGGTGTGGTGAAATCAAGTTAAATCGCTTACAGGGACTAAATTTGACAAACTGCGAAAGTATGCCAATTTGAACTGTAACAGACATTCCGGAGCATGACCATAAGTTAAACATACCATAAATATCCTTCACATAGCTTAGAAATAGGCTTTGAGGTGTTCGGTATGCTAAAATAAACTTTTGTGTCATTCAGGGACTAAAAGTGTCAAAAAGTGCACAAGTTTGCATTTTCACGCGTAACTTACGTTCTGAATACATCCGGACATCCAAAAATTTATGTAAACACTAAAATATTTTATTTTAGTGTTCGCCATAAGAAAAATCCATTCGTCGCGTCATTTGGTTCGTTTTTCGCATTCGGGACCAGATTCGATGTATTAGCCGTTGTTTAATTCACAACCACACATTCTAAACACCATAACTTTTCAACACATGTATGGATGGAATTTAAACACCTAAACACCATAACTTTGCAACACATGTATGGATGGAATTTAAACACCTAAACACCATAACTTTGCAACACATGTATGGATGGAATTTAAACACCTAAACACCATAACTTTGCAACACATGTATGGATGGAATTTAAACACCTAAACACCATAACTTTGCAACACATGTATGGATGGAATTTAAACACCTAAACACCATAACTTTGCAACACATGTATGGATGGAATTTAAACACCTAAACACCATAACTTTTCAACACATGTACGGCTTGGATTAAGACACGTTTTCCATGAAACGATCTTAACGGTTCAACGAAAACTATATATACCCATCCACCCCCATTGCTTTTTCTCACAAGAATCTTGATTTGAGAGCTCTAAGTTGAAACCATTGTTTCATACCTGAGTTCTTGAGTCGGGATTAGCATTCGGGGACCCTGGGTTAGTATTCTTTCGTTCTTTTCCTTATTTTTACTGCTTTTCGAGTCAGAAAGTCAAACTTTGTTTGACTTTCAGCGTTGACCAGTAATGGTCAATGCGAAGTTCGTTTGAACTTCGCAACGTGAGTGTAATCACGTTGGTCATAGTCCCTTGGGACTATGCCCACTGATTACCACGTTGTCTAGAGTCGTAGGGTAGGCGATCTAATAAATCGCCTATACCTTCGAACTCGACCCTTTTGGTCGATCATTAGGATCGGACCAAATACTTTAGGTGACCATAGTAGGTAGGGAATAACCTTCCGAGGTTATACCCTATGGTCACATCGTTTAAGTAGTTGTATGATAGGTAGTTTATATGCCTTAGGTAAATTACCAGAATACCCTTTTCATACATAATTGGTAATTTAGCATATGTAACCTAAACCTTTGTCACATAACTGATTATGTAACATGTTTAGGCATATAACACTTGTCATAGGGCTAGTTAGGCGGTCCGAACGCGTTTCACGCGAACGACGCGTTAAAGTAGCATAAGCTACCTAAACGGGTCGTAATGGGTCGTAGACACTTAGGTTAAGTTTCATTTAGTATGTAGGCTTTGTTAAACCATATCATATGAGTTCCTACACTCATTTGGTTTACAAACCCTAATGCTACCCAATCTTCCGATTTAGGTCCGGTTAATTAACATAGTTACCTATATTAGGTGCCGTTTGATTTCCGTGATCTCTAGCTTTGTTTGGTTGTTACTCAAGGACTACTGAGCAATCTCAAGTGAGTACATAGACCCCTCTTTTACTGTTTTCCAAACTGTTTTGGGGTGAAACACATGTGCCTACTTGTTACTTTCATGCTTTCCTGTTTTCACATCATATACTGGTTATGTTCATTAGTACACTATTAGTACATTGATTTACATGACTTTTCTGCTTCGTATGTTAACTTAGCATACTTGGTACATCATTTTACATTACATTTCATGCTAGGTGTGCCCATTGTGTGCATTACTTAGTACATTGTTTTACATTGCCTTTCTGTTGCATATGCTTATCCAGCGTATGAACACATTATATTACATTTTGAACCGTTGTAATCATTTGACTATGTGATCCGTTGATATCTGTGAACCGTTTGTAACCGTTGGACCGTGTGAACCGTTTGTAACCGTTGGACCGTATGAACCGTTTGTAACTGTTGAACCGTTTGTATCCATTACATGATTTACATTAGACATGAACATTACTTTGGTGGTTTGGTTTGATTAAGTGATTAAGTAACGATGTGTGTGTAATATGATACAAACATGGTGGATACGCCGCTGGTACTTCCTATATATAAGTGTTTGTATGGTATTACATATCGTAGCGTTATTTGAATCATTTCAGTTTGATACATATAACATTTTATACAAATAACATACTTTTCACAAGACATTGTTTTACAAACAACTTATCTTATACAAACTCATTTTACATGGTTATTCATTTAACCATACATTATTTATACATATCATCTGATCTTATCGATTTTCAAATGATTTACAAAACAAAGCAATTAACAAGGTTCATGACTAAACATTTTCTCAAACATAAGTCATGAAACCTATTTTCACAAAACCTATGTATCTCACCGGCATTTTTATGCTGACGTACCATATTTTCACATGTGTTTTTCAGGAACTGTTGCATAAGATGATCAAGATACATATAGGCAGACTTGGGCTTTAGTGACAATAAAAGATGCAAGACTAGTTAATTATGTTGTATTTCTTTGTTTGTTAAGACATTGTAACACTTTTAATCAATAAAACGAAACTTCAATTGCCATGGATTTGAAACGATTAATTCTGTTACAACACGCCCCGATGTTTCCGCCGCGTTTTGTATGTTCTACGTGGTCGGGGTGTGACAATCCACATTCTAACTCCCGTCTCTTCATGTCCTTTGTATTAATGTAAGAACACTATATATAGAGGTTTTTTGTATTGCATGTTCACATGTCAATGAATAATAATTCTTTATTCTATCTTCTTCTCTGTGTTCCTTTGATTATGTTCATATACTAGTCGCTAGTAGGCCGTTGTTTTACAACACTTTTGAACTTTTAGACTATTAAAATTTGAAAGTTATACATTAGATTTTCTTTTAAAATTCGAGCATAACTGAAACGAGCCGAGCAAAGCCGATCTCGGGGTATGATTTTCAGCTCGGTTTCAATTCGAATGGAGCTAAGCCAGCTTGGTTTATAATCAAGTTGAGCCCGAGCTTGACCTGGCTCAACTTAGCTCATTTCGATTCGGCTCGTGAACGATCCTAATGTTACTTTGTGTTAAAAATAAGGGTGTGGCTAAATGCACCTCCACTTTTACTGTTTATACCTCCATTTCTAAAAATATCAGTTTTATAATTTTTTAAATTCCACCCTTGTATTTTCTATTTTTTAAAATAAATCCTTATGTTCTTTGTTCAATCCCTTTAAATAGGGTGTTGGTAAAGTTATTTATGCTAATCGATTCAAACAAACTATGGCACCAATAATTCCTTAATTCATAAAGTTATTTATGCTGATGGATGCATTCTTTATAAAATTAACTATGGCACCAATAAATCCTTAATTCATAAAGTTATTTATGCTCATCGATGCATTCTTTATAAAATTAATATGTTGGTGCACATGGTGGTCTTTATGTTGATCGATGCATTCAAAGATTTTGCCAACACAAATGCTCTACTATGGAAGTGCAGGTATAATGGTTTACACTTATTTTATTTAAATTCTTGTTACTGAAGTAGAATCCGAATATAACAGTAAAAGTGGAGGTGCATTTAGCCACACCTTTTTTTTTCAACTTTGATTTAACTAAAACAAATAAAGTTTAACCAAAACAAATAAAAGTTAAGATTTAACTAAAACAAATAAAGTTTAACCGAAACAAATTACAATTGAAGTTTAACCAACATAATGTAGAGTTCGGTCTGGATTAGGATTTTTTTAGCTCCTTATACCGGTTTATACGAGAACTGTACATAACTTCCCAATCTGCTGCAGCGTCACTTCGGTTGCTACTCCAAAGACTGTTCGGTAGAGGCATCGGATAGTCACCTTCTAATCTAACATGGATGAAATGGTTTCCATGAACATGAACAAGCGACACCACTTGATGAGGGATACGAATTTGGTTTGGAGCAGTCAATAGCGGGAGGAAAGTTTGATTGTCGGCGATGCTTAAAAGGGCAACAATCACACCAAATCTTTGAGCAATGAGGAGTCTAGTGTGGGGCATATCCATCCAATGATCAGCGCTTGCAAATCTTGGAGGCAATGGCTTCAAATCCATAAAATTATATTCAACCACATTTGGCGATGGTTTCAAATCCATAAAATTATATCCAAGCACAATACCTTCTTTTTGTTGTTGTTTCTTTAAGCTTGATCGTCCACGAGTTTTTTTTTCTTAACAATAGATTCTTTCATTAATGGCTCAGAATTGTTCACGTCTAAACTATGTCTCGGAGGTGATGATTTCAAGTCCATAAAATTGTATTCAACAACATTTGACGTGGTTGAACGACTACGTTTATAGGAATGTAGAGGATTGCCTCGAGTTTTTTGTTGTTGTTTCTTTAAGCTTGGTCGTCCACGGGTATTTTTTCGAACAGTAGGTTCTTCAAATGATGTTTTACTTGGATCAGTTATTTCTTTTAGCTTTTCTAGCATCACTTTCGTCCCCGGCTTGGACTGCTTGTCAAAGAGTTCTTTAAACATTATTAATTCAACATCACAAGTAATCTCACCATTTTCCGCATATTTTAACGGCGATATATCAAGTTTCCTCCAAAATATGTCGATCGAATCCAATGGAATACACCGCTCTGCGTACAAAAAAAAATCAACTTATTATTATTTTTTTGTTATATTGGAATAGTGAATATTTATTTAAAAATAAATCAAGTTATTATTATTGACTAACCTTCTTTCACATGCGTTGAAACAACGCAAGCACATGGTAATCCACAACTCTTACGAACTTGACAACCATAATTAGAAGAGTTTAACTTGCTCTCTTCCACTATTATATCCAATGCGTTATGAGAAACAGAACCACATAGTAGTTTCAAGACTGGTAAATTATGTTTATGCTAGGGATGAGCACGGTACCGAACCGATACCGAGCCGATACCGATCCCGACAATCCCGATCCCGATTTTCCTCAAAAATTGATCCCGATCCCGATCCCGAATACAAGCGGTATGGTATCGGTATGGTACCGGTTTTCCGGTATGATACCGAAAAATACCGAATTGTAGATAATCTTTCCTGCATTCGTTCCAAAATAACAATGACAGCATCAATGAAGAAAATACACTCTTTTTATCCAAATGGACTTAGTTGACTTATACTCCATCTTCTTTTGAAGCACAGTAGTTAGCATGCATCATAATTTAACTCTAACTTGAGCTTCAAATCACCTTTTCAAGCATAAAAAAAGCAATGACTAAAAGCTTGAAACTGCCTACTAAAACTCTATTAAGCTGTGTTTGTAATGGTAAAAACCATATAATATGCTATGAGTGACTAGTTTTGTATTTAACAAACTCACCCAGAGCCGTCCTCGAAAACTCTTGAAAAAATTTAGGCCTCGGGCGACGAAAAGAATTGGGCCCAAAATTATGGTTAAGGGTAAATGAGTTACAAAAATAAAAACTTAGTGATGGAATAAAGATTCGAACTTGAGACCTTTATATTTTTTTGAGATGGTTTTTGCCACTACACCACCAATATTTTTTTTGCATAATAAACGGATGAATATACTAAATATATAATTTAGTAAATATATACAAGCTTATAAAGACTTTTCGGGCCCTTTGAAATTTTGGGCCTCGGGCGTCGGCACGGGTTTGCCGGGCCCAGAGCCGGCCCTGAACTCACCCTGATTCAGCAATCGGTAACAATTAGGAAGCACAGGCACAAAGGGGCTAAGCTTGTTCCGTTCAGACAGTAACTCGGATAGATACCTGTCGACATGTAAAGAACATGAATCACCCTCATTATATCAATCAAATACACAACAAAAACAGCAAGTAAACTACACAATGACAAGAAGATCATCTACAAAACACCCTGCTCCTTAGTCCTTCCTCTTAATCAACATATTCCTATAACAATTGAAATTCAATCAAACACTCTTCTACATGTCTTTGCAACAAATTCTCCATCAGTTTACTAAAAATCAAGAGAACAACACGCTCTGATGACAGTCAATCAATCATCATGATATGGAGTTAGCATTCGAAACAGAAAAGGAGATAGATTTAACCGACATACTCCTGTTGCTCAACGATGGCGGTGGCTGTGGATCGAAGACAGGCGATATGAGGCGAGGGAGAAGGTGAATACGCCATATACCTACCGGAAGACATATCTCGTAACTGGAGGGAGGGAGATTAGAAGTTGAGATCAACACGACTGGTGAGCATCAAGTATAGTGTGGGAATTATGGGTGGGAAATGGGAATAAGTGGGATCACCTCACAATCGGTATTAATTCGGTATTACCGAAAAATACCGGTACCGATCCCGCAAAATCCCGATCCCGAAAAATGGTAAAACGTAATACCGATACCGAATACAAGCGGTATGGTATCGGTACGGGACGGTATCGGGATGGTATCGGGATGGTATCGCATGCTCATCCCTAGTTTATGCTTTAGTGTATGCATGACAATCGCTCTATAAATGCATGCCCCTCCATATGTTGTGCAAGTAGATGATTATGTTCATAACGTATTACATTTAACTTCCAAGAATCGTTCTCTTTTGTATATGCCCCGATCAATTCAAATGGACAATCAATTTTTTTGGTGCCAGTTGCTTTACTTGTACCTTTAACAGGCCTATACGCTCCACCACGTTCACACATTAGTATGACTTTACAATAGCCACTTGGCTTTTTTTTATCTTTTAATGACGATAACATGACCAACAACACGTGCGATGTTTTGAACCCATTTAATCATCTCTTCATGAGATTTGAATGCCTAATAGTAAAAAAATATTAGAGTTGGGACATATGACTACAAACATTATGTAAATAAAAATACAAGCTTATAATCCTTTAAATAAAACATATACCTGATTCGTAGAAAATGCAGCATCTTTTTGTATACCTCTTGATGTCAAACTGTGATAAACTGTATCAGAGACAAACTCGAAAGCAATTTCCAACATATAAATAAATAATCACTTTATGATGTATTAAGAATCAAAATTTAATAGGAACTTTACAATGTACAAAAAGTTTTGTTGAATTAACATCGTACATCAATTTTCGATAAAAAAAAGTAATATGGATTTTACTCAATTTTTAAATATATGTGTTGGTCAAAACTAACTTCTTGTGTGCTTCCATTCAGGTATATTTGGCGAATTTGCGACTCAAAGGAGTTGGAACAGATGTACTCATCACTGCGTACGAGCCTGTTTTCATAAAGTATGTATAAACTATTTTTAAAATGAATTTAAATTAGGGGGGGCTATTGATTAATGAATCAAGTGATGGACTGTGGTCTGTTTGTGTTGTGGTTGCAGCCCGTCTAGTGAAAGTGCAAGATCGGTTGGAGCCGGTTTAACCGTGCCTGCTGCAGAGTTGGGACGTACGCCAATGGCTGATGTTTTTAAACAAGCGGTTGCTACATTCCGAGTCAATGATTGGAACCTGTTTGGTGCTTCTGCCCTTTGATTCTTTGAAAAGGCTATTTTGTTTGGGGTTCTTTTTTTGTTCTTTTGATTACATTGATTGATGATAGGGTTTTTAGTGATGCAACTTTCCTACTAAAATTATGTTTTGATTCAATACAAAGTTGGTATTCATATAATATTCTGTTATAAACGAAAGTGTGGCGTTTTGGTTGGACCCGTGGATAGCTAACGAACCGCTGAAACAGATGTTTCCAGGCTTCTTTAGGCTGGAAACCGCAGCCTAACACAACTCGAAAATGGGGGGCTTTAGAAATAGACTACCATTTTAAAACAATTGATGGCCCATTTAAATGGGTTCCAAAAATTGACGAGCAAGCCGACTTAAAGTAGAGCAGACTCACTCGCCTTGTAAAAGTGTGTTCGTTGTGTTAGGCGTCGGCACGACCCACCATCTCTATACGATCATCGATAGGTCGCCTCTCACCCTGACAGAACGGGTTAAAGCTTCATAAGCCCCTCACCATCCATTTTTATATCTAACATGGCCAACCCACTATTTCTCACTTGTCCGATGTGGGATCATTCCTAACAATATATTAGTTATAATAATAATATATTAGATATAATAATCTATCAGAACTTTCAGTTGTTTGTAATGTCCATTAGATGCACAAGAATATGAATTATACTTTAATCTGTGTATGTATTTAACTGTTTTAGAACTTCTGTCACCAATACATATATTAGATATAATAATATATTAGTTAGAATTTATTCCAGATGATTTGATTTGATTTGTATCAGAGCTTAGAGGTTAGTGGTTTTGAGATTCGTTTTCTGAGAAGGGAGAGCCACCCCTCGCGGGGCTGCAAGGAAAAAATAAATACGGCAGTTGGACGTTATTAGACGGTGGGCTCTCGAATCTCGATGCTATTGGCATAAGGCTGATATTGTTATGAGATGCTAATAGTTAAATATGGAGGCTTTAGAATATTGAATTTACGGGTGGACGGACGGAAGAAGATTGGTCAAAGCGGGGAGGCTCTGAATCTTGTCGTGTCTAGCAAGGAGAGAAAAACGATATAAGCGGGAAGCTTGTTGTTTTCTTTGATTGGTGGTCAACAACAGTGTAGTTCTGATGACCCGGGAAGAGGGATGTCAAACTTGGTCAACGGATTGGAGTTGTCGATAACGATGCATATGTAATGAAACGGGTCGGTCCAATTCACAAATTGGGTAAACTGCCATTTTTGCCCCTGAGGTTTGGCCAGTTTTGCGACTTTCGTCCAAAGATTTGTTTTTTCGCATCTAGATCCAAAAGGTTTAAAATCTTGTTTTTTCATCCGGCTCATTAACTCTATTTTTCTCCGTTAAGTTCTTGGGTATTTTCATCTTTTTTTATTAACTTAAAGGGCAATTCAGTATTTTGAATAGTACTTGTACATCATGCTTAATGCTTGTACATAAAGTGAGAAAGACCGAATTGCCCTTTAAGCTAACAAAAAAAAAGACGGAAATACCTCTGACTTAAAGGAAAAAAAGTAGATGGAGCTAACGAGCCGGATGAAAATGGGATGATTTCAAACCTTTTGGATAAAAATGCGGAAAAACAAACATTTGGACGAAAGTCGCAAAACTGGTCAAACCTCATGGACGAAAATGGTAGTTTACTCAATTTTTGAATATACGTTTTGGTCAAAACTAACCACTTGTGTACTACTATTCAGGTATGTTTGGCGAATTTGCGGCTCAAAGGAGTTGGAACAGATATTCTCATCACTGCATACGAGCCTGTTTTTATAAAGTACGTATAAACTAATATCTTCTTTTTGCTTTTTTCTTTAAATTCTGGGTGGTTAATGGTTTGTTGATTTAAGAATCAAATAATGGAATGTGAGAACGATAATTGCGACTATATTTTAAAGGGCTTTAGGCCGTTGAATAATGATGATTAGGTCGATGGTTGTTGTGTTGTAATAGCTAGAAATTAATGTGAAATGGACTTTGAAACTAGGCCTTTTTTTTGCTAAACGATATTTACTTTGGGCTCGTGCAGTGAAAAATCAATGTAGTTTTGAAATAAACTTATTTATTTGGGCCCTTATTTTTTGGTGGCCCTACGCCTGTTCCTTGTTTGGCAAGCCTATGGAGCCGGCCCTGTCTATTTTGAACACAACCCCGTTTTCAATAAAATTTATAAAATCAAACAAAACTACGTAGTTAGTATTTTTAACGCAACGAAGGCAAGTCATCGGAGAAAGACAAATTTGTAAAAAACTAAACGGGTTAAAACCGTATCTATCCCTAATATAATGGTAAAATTTTGCGGAAAGTTAAAAGGAGTAAAAAATGCAATTTACCCTAACACACAATTGAATTTTATAACTTAGCGTGATGCCACAGCATTATAACTTAGCGTGATGTGACAGCAGTTTTCAACTTCCAAATCAACCGCTATAAAAACCATATCAACTGATTTCAAGAAACAAACAACCATCAGACGGCACGTAGGTTTTCAAATTTGGTTGTATTGAAGAGGTTTTCAAATTTGGTTGTATTAAAGTTTACCTCTTAAGTTGTTTGTGACATACATTTGTCTAGAAAATAATTATGTTTCATGTTAAACCACTGCACTCTTGTGAAAGTGTAGTTTAGTTAAAGCCCGACTGTCTACGTGGCAGAATCTTTTGCACTTTTTAGTTAAACGACCGCTGCTGCAGCGCATAGTCTAAACCCTTGTAAATTTTTGCAGTTGTTGATTGGAATGGAACAATTTCCACAAAGACAGTTGTTTGGTAGAGCAATTTCCACTACTTTCCCACTTAGGTTTGAGGTTTGTTTCCATTTATCTTTTGATCTTTTGGGCCTTAGTTTATTTAGTGTGTGTTAGTTGTTCTTTGGGGAATTGGCTTGTAATAATCTCAATTAGACGTCATTGGCCATTGTCAGTCTTACCTTTGAATATCCCCATGTCAAGTCCCACCTTTCACTTATTTTTCCTCCACCGGTCCCCAGTTAAAAAAAACTTAACAGAGTTAAGTTTTCCGTTAAGTTTTTTCGGAATTACAAGATGATGTTTTAGTGCTTTTGATCAGAACGAGGATACGAGTCGAATGATGTAAAACTTACCTTGAAATTGGGCTCCAAACGATGAAAACGGTGCTTCAATTCGGGTGTTTAAACTTCTAATTAACAAAAATCAAGTCGTTTGGAGCACCGTTTCGAGGTAAATTTTACATCAATAGACTCGTATCCTCGTTCTGATTCAAAGCCCTAATACGTCAGTTTGTAATTCAGAAAAAAAAACTTAACTCCGTCAAGTTTTTTTTAACCAAGGACTGGTGGAGGAAAAATAGGTGAAAGGTGGGCCTGAAATTGGGAATATTCAAAGGTGGGACTGGCAATGGCCAATGACGTCTAGTTGGGATTATTACAGGCCAAAAATCCCCTTGTTCTTTTAAAGATTTTTGATGCGGAAGTTTGAATTTTTCATTTGCAGGATGTGAGCAATATTCGTGAAGTTCCTGATCATCAGGTTTGTTTGTTTCTTGGATTCGGTATTCATTTTCCAACTTCAGTTATTACTCACTAATCGAAACAATTTGTCTTTCATTATTGAATTTTCTTTTTTATTTTGTGTTACTTCAGGAGGTGTTTGTGGACCCTGCACGCGACGAGAGCCTGATAATCGAGCTTTTAGAAATGAAGCATGACTTAGCAGACAATGCAAGTGCCACTTGGTTTCTACAAGACCTTGCAACGGAACAAGCGGCTGAGGGCAACATCGTAAATTTTCTCTCTTTCGAATTCTTTCGAATTTATTTCTTCTCTTCATCTACTTTACTATTTTTCAAAGATTTGTAAAAAAAAAAAAAAAAAAAACTTTGTTTAATTTGTTTCATTCAGGTGACTGAACAATCAGCAGTGTTCGAGGCGCAAGGATTGGGATACAGAAACATACCTTCTGTCATAACAACTGCTACTGCTCAAATGGTAAACAAAATACCAAATTTGACTTTGCATATAGTTTCAGTAAAATGTTTGACTATTTGTCAAGTAATGAAGTCAAACTAAACACATTTTGTTAACCGAAATAAATCAAATCAAATTTTATTTTTGTTATTATTTTGTCATTTCTCGTAGGCTATATCCAAGGGACGCCAGGGAAGAGAAGCACAAAATCTTGTTAAGGTATCTCTTAACATTTATTGATCCTCCATAAGATTTTTTTTCATAAATCTTGATGCATATATTTTTGGCAAAACATAGTGTTATACAAGTTGAAAACTACCATGTTTTGGTGTATAAAATTTTTATGAGTAAAATGCCATTTTTGCCCCTGTGGTTTGTCCAGTTTTGCAACTTTCGTCCGAAGGTTTATTTTTTTGCATCTAGCTCCAAAAGGTTTAAAATCTTGTCTTTTTCATCCGGCTCGTTAACTCCATTTTTCTTCGTTAAGACGGAAATACCCCTAACTTAACGGAGAAAAATAGATGGAGTTAATGACCCGGGTGAAAATGGCAAGATTCCAAACCTTTTGGATACAAATGCGGAAAAAGAAACATTTGGAAGAAAGTCGCAAAACTGACCAAACCTCAGGGATGAAAATGGCTTTTTACTCAATTTTGAAATATATGTGTTGTTGGTCAAAACTAACTTCTTGTGTGCTTCCATTCAGGTATATTTGGCGAATTTGCGACTCAAAGGAGTTGGAACAGATGTACTCATCACTGCATACGAGCCTGTTTTCATAAAGTATGTATAAACTATTTTTTTTTTAAATTAAAAAAAAATATGGGGGGGCTATTTGTGTTGTGGACTGTGGTCTGTTTGTGTTGTGGTTGCAGCCCATCTAGTGAAAGTGCAAGATCGGTTGGAGCCGGTTTAACCGTGCCTGCTGCAGAGTTGGGACGTACGCCAATGGCTGATGTTTTTAAACAAGCGGTTGCTACATTCCGAGTCAATGATTGGAACCTGTTTGGTGCTTCTGCCCTTTGATTCTTTGAAAAGGCTATTTTGTTTGGGGTTCTTTTTTTGTTCTTTTGATTACATTGATTGATGATAGGGTTTTTAGTGATGCAACTTTCCTACTAAAATTATGTTTTGATTCAATACAAAGTTGGTATCTAAATCTAATAAAAGAATCAAGAAAAGTCCACGTGTCAACATTTCTCTTCCCTATATTCATTCAAATGCCACGTGGTTTTTTCTAATGCCACCTTAACCGTTCGACCCAAGTGGATCTAAACCCACCCACCCATAGACGATAGTTTTTACCCTGATATCAATTTCACTCCAAACCTTAATTAGCCTCTCCCTCATCACGCTACGCTCACAACCGTCTCCCTCCCCACCACCACTGATCGCATCTCCATCTCTCCCAAACCCTAATCAATCATATCCACTTCCCTCAACATATAGAGAGAAGAGACAGAGATGGAGTTAGAGAGAGAAACATATACAGAGAAGAGGCGGGATTAGCAGGGGCTGCCGGGACCTTCTGTTCATGGCGTTCTCCTAGGCGGTGATGGTGCTGTTCTGTGCCTCAAACTGTCGTATGCCTACCATCACCCTACATATTGGGTCTTGATCTGTGGTGTGTTATGGCTCTGGTTAACCTGCGTCCCTTTTAGACGAATGATTCCACATACCCCTCTCTTCTGGTTTGAGGTCGTTGGTCTATTTCCTTTTTGACTCGATGATGATGGGCATTTTCACATCTGAGAGGTGATTTGATCTGTAGTCTGATGATGAGTGTAAACCCTATTTTTTTTAGTTTGTTTTTGAGATTTTAATTTTGTTCATGTTATTGACTAGATGATGGTGAAATTAAGCTTATCTCAGATCTTATTCGATTTGTACTCAACTATTTTTGGATTTTGGAAGCACATCTGAAAGGCACTTGAATTTGTGCAGAGAGTGTTATAAAAAGGGTATGTTCTTATTATCCTATATCTTTATTTGACCTATTGTAGCCTCAAAGGAACAACTTATGAGTTTTATTTTATTCGTACTCTGTGGGCATGACATATGGTTGGTTCGGTTTGTTTAGTTGGTATGATACGTGGAATTCACCTGAACTAGATTAATCTTGTATTTAATCACTTATTGAATGTTCTTATAGTTTTTAATCGCTTATTTTGTTGCTTTTCATTTTTTTGTAGTTGTTGAACTTGCTTATCAACTGAGAAATGCCTCTAAAAAACAATCTCTTCTTTCTGGAATTATACTTTGCTGGGCTTCCGTTATTCAAGGAACTAGCTTTAGTGAAAGAACGAAGGTAAATACGTCTCTCCAAATGTTTTCACTTACTATTATGATGTTATGATCAACAATAAATGATTAGATGGTACTGTTGTCTTTTTAGTCATGTCAAAACATTCATTTACTTTTCATGATTCTCCTAGCCGATTTATAATAGACGAGTCGTGTTACATTTTGGGTGCATCTCAAACTAAGGTTCACCGTCTTTTTTTTATAAATTTTTCTCGGTGCTAATTGGTTATTGGTGGTTATTTTGGTTCGGTTCAGTTAGTTAACTGCTAAATTAAAACATTTGACATGGGTTAAATTTTTTTTACTTCTGTTAATAATTTTACTAAAAGCCATACTCAAATGTGAATAATACAATCATCTGGGCTACACAAAATACCCATGTAAAAAATAATAATAGGGGATCCAAACCCAATTAAAAGCTCAGGTTAACTAAGTGGACATATACATTGCTTTTGAATTACCCCAAAATTAGGGAAAATTTCACAGAACAGTAACCAAGTTTTAAAAGTGTTCTAATTAGGTCACTGGTGTCGTTTTTGTCCCAATTAGATAACTTAACATTCAAATCGAGTCATGTCCTTTTTTCCATGTGTCAAGAAAAAAATGGAGCATAAGATGTTGGGGTCGAATTATTTTAATATATGAAATTATATTTATTAAAAATAAAAACCATTTAATTACATTAAAAATTAAAAAAACAAGTTACAATCCACGTCATCACTCGACGTTAGCATCAAATAAAGGAGAAAAAAGAAACAAAAATCTATATCATCACAGTTACCTATAAAATTGATGAAAAAACCCTTAATTTTAATGAAAATGAATGTTGAGTGACTTGATTGGAACACTTTTGAAACTTGAGTGACCTAATTGGAACACTTTTAAGACTTGGTTACTATTCTACAAAGTTACCCCTTTGAATTAAACAATTAGTTTGTCATGGGCCTTCCATTTTATAATGCTAGGTGTTATTGAGTTTTGATTTAAAGAAATATGTGGGACTGCTGTAATAAGAGAATTCTTTTAAAGATGTGAGTTGTTTTTTACTTTTTTGCAGGTGCAATTTCTCTATGATCATAAGAAATCCTACACACCTGACACCACTTTATTTTTTTAGTGGCATGGATCTAGCATCAAGGTTTAGGTAGCAGTTGGGTTTCTCCTGGTCATTCTATTGCAGCCGCAATGTCTTATCAATTATGAGGCTCAAGTGTCCATGTTTATTTTTGTCCTATTTTCTTCAACACGTTTCTTTAACTGCTAAGATCGCTATTGTCTATTTTTTGTTTGTGTTGGTGCAGGTTGAACTTTTATTCTTCTTCGTTAAAGATCCTAGGGTTGGATCAAGATTCCAGTTTCAGGTTGTATTGATTTAGTCATGAAGACAAATAGTAATAACAATGAAATAACAATCCATAAAACATCACCATTTTTAGGCTCGCATAATTGCTAGATTTATTTAAAGGAGACTTTGAGTTGGAAATCATTCTTTACCTTAGACTAACTTAGATGTATGCATTAAGCTATATATTGGTTTGCACATTCTGTTTAATTTTATTTTGGATTTTAACATTTATTTGGTATATGAAGCTATTTTGTTAATCAAGCGATGCTTAGGTATACTGGTAGAAATCTACTTGCTTAAGAATTCGGATTTATTATTTTTTTGTTAATCAAGTGGTGGTTAACGTTGCTCGTCATTGAATATAAATTTGATGATTTGCTGGTGAAATTTTGTGGCCAACAAGAAAGAGTTAAGTCTAATTTTCGTCATCCTGCTTTGAGAAAAGTTGCCATTTAAATCTAAAAGTTTGGGTCTTGCCTATAGCACTTTATGATTTCAAAAAAAGTTGTTATTATATATTTGTAGAATGTAACGTGTACCTTCATATTATATTGGATATTGTCCGTGAGTGTTGAATACCTTACTTCTCAAGATCAAGAAGATAACTTTTGGAAAAGCTATCTGGTTTTTAGGATAAATAGTATGTCGTTTTTTTTATAATGGAAATATTATTATATCATCATTGAGCTCAAAGAAGTGTTTAGATTTGTATAATATAATGTGTGGCTTCATATTATATTGTTTGATCTAATAAAAATAATTAATTTATGTACATTTGTTTACACTAATAAAAATAACTTCATTGTTATCATCAAACCCGTGTAACACACGGGTCTATAAACTAGTTCATATAATATTCTGTTATAAACGAAAGTGTGGCGTTTTGGTTGGACCCGTGGATAGCTAACGAACCGCTGAAATAGATGTTTCCAGGCTTCTTTAGGCTGGAAACCTCAGCCTAACACAACTCAAAAATGGGGGGCTTCAGAAATAGACTACCATTTTAAAACAATTGTTGGCCCATTTAAATGGGTTCCAAAAATTGACGAGCAAGCCGACTTAAAGTAGAGCAGACTCACTCGCCTTGTAAAAGTGTGTTCGTTGTGTTAGGCGTCGGCACGACCTACCATCTCTATACGATCATCGATAGGTCGCCTCTCACCCTGACAGAACGGGTTAAAGCTTCATAAGCCCCTCACCATCCATTTTTATATCTAACATGACCACCCCACTATTTCTCACTTGTCCGATGTGGGATCATTCCTAACACTATATTAGTTGTTTGTAAAGTCCATTAGATGCACAAGAATATGAATTAACTTGTTTTAGAACTTCTGTCACCAATACATATATCAGATATAATAATATATTAGTTAGAATTTATTCCAGATGATTTGATTTGATTGGTATCAGAGCTTAGCGGTTAGTGGTTTTGAGAGTCGTTTTCTGAGAAGGGAGAGCCACCCCTCGCGGGGCTGCAAGGCAAAAATAAACATGGCAGTCGGACGTTATTAGACGGGGGGCTCTCGATGCTATTGGCATAAGGCTGATATTGTTATGAGATGCTATGGAGGCTTTAGAATATTGAATTTACGGGTGGGCGGACGGAAGAAGATTGGTCAAAGCGGGGAGGCTCTGAATCTTGTCGTGTCTAGCAAGGAAAGAAAAACGATATAAGGGGGGAGCTTGTTGTTTTCTTTGATCGGTGGTCAACAACGGTGTAGTTCTGGTGACCCGGGAAGAGGGATGTCAAACTTGGTCAACAGATTGGAGTTGTCGATATCGATGCAGATGTAATGAAACGGGTCGGTCCAATTCAAAAATTGAGTAAACTGCCCCATTTTTGCCCCTGAGGTTTGGCCACTTTTGCGACTTTCGTCCAAATGTTTGTTTTTTTGCATCTAGATCCAAAAGATTTAAAATCTTGTTTTTTCATCGGGCTCGTTAACTTTATTTTTCTCCGTTAAGTTCTGGGTATTTTCATCTTTTTTATTAACTTATAGGGCAATTCGGTATTTTGAATACTTGTACATCATGCTTAATGCTTGTACATAAAGTGAGAAAGACCGAATTGCCCTTTAAGTTAACAAAAAAAGACGGAAATACCCCTGACTTAAAGGAAAAAAAAAAGTAGATGGAGTTAATGAGCCGGATGAAAATGGGATGATTTCAAACCTTTTGGATACAAATGTGGAAAAACAAACCTTTGGACGAAAGCCGCAAAACTGGTCAAACCTCGGGGACGAAAATGGCAGTTTACTCAATTTTTGAATATATATATGTTTTGGTCAAAACTAACTACTTGTGTGCTTCCATTCAGGTATATTTATGTAATCATCACTGCATACGAGCCTGTTTTCATGAAGTATGTATAAGCTAATCTTCTTTTTGTTTGTTTTCTTTTAAAATCTGGGTGGTTAATGGTTTGCTGATTTAAGTATCAAATAATGGAATGTGGTCTGTTTGTGTTATGGTTGCAGCCCATCTAGCGAAAGTGCAAGACCGGTAGGAGCAGGTTTAACCATGCCTGCTGCAGAGTTGGGACGTACGCCAATGGCTGATGTTTTTAAACAAGTCCTTGCTGCATTCCGAGTCAATGATTGGAACCTGTTTGGTGCTTCTGCCCTTTGAAAGGCTATTTTTAAATAGATAGTTCTTTTTTTTTTAAATTCTATTCCATTTATTGAATTAAAACCAGATTCTGATAAGTAAACTGAAAACAAAAGAAACCACATTTTACATGATCAATTCCACTTCTACATGCACACCTTCATGATTCATCTTATTTCTACATGCACCCTTGTTTGTAGGTAACGCTTTGGCCGCGATATTCATGGATTTTATTTTTATTTTCCAACTTCAATTACTCACAAACCGAAAAAATTTGTCGTTAAGAAGATCATGATCTTCATTAGTTTCAACTATGATTGGAACCCGTTTGGTAAAGCTGCCAGTTGAGAAAACAATTTTGTTGGTTTGATTCTTGATGTTTTGTTATTATGTTAGTATTCTTTTCAATGCATCCGGGTACCTTATGGTCTACGAGTAATATCATGAACTCGAGATTAAATGGAGTACCAAAGCCAAACTTATATAAACAAAAAATTGTTTGCAGCTGAACTAAATGGTTTGGTTCCTGATGTCTTGGCTTCACTAGAACCACTACTTTAGTTTAAATAGAGATGAACAAAGTTCAACACAAATATGATCATGACACACCACCAAACAACATTCAATGGACACCAAAACACCCCCTCTTAACCACCAACATAAAAGCGGCAACAAAACAAACAATTTAAACTTTTTTCTTAAAATATAATGGCAGGCAATCTCAAACAAGATGGGAACATTCATATAAATTTAACAAAAATCCAGAATTTCCAGCAGCATTACATAGAATAAGAGTTTCCAAAAACACTAAAAAGGCTGCATATCAATTAAAAGAAATGAAGTAAACAAAAACACATCAAAAACATTACCCTTGTTTGCAAGCAGTAGCCCCAGTCTCAACTCAGACATCATACTAGAAAAAGGGTAAAACGGCAACACCGCCATCTTCATCAGTCACCCTTCCTCCTGAAAGAGCACCCTTCGGTGAGTCTAGCCTTGCCACCGGTAGGCTGACATAGCACCGTCTGGCAGTTTCCGCACACAACCACAGTCTGAGAATGGCTGAAGACAGTGGTTCTGTAAATCCAAAATACAAAAAAAACAAGAATTTAATCAAATCGGTAATATAGCAATAAACATAAATAAAAAATGTGATCACAAATTTAGAATAAAACTTAAAAAAAAATATGATGAAGATCAATACTTACATATTGAAACAACCTTGGCACTTGACATCCTGCACCAATCAAATTAATCAGAACTATATACAATTACCCCCAATAAATCTTCAACTCAAATACATCTTTAGCATTATTGATTTTATATTTTCCTAATATATGATAAAAAATTAATTCAACAGAAACATTGTAGAACATCCTAAAAAGCTTGAATTCAAATACATGTTTAGCAATTTAAATCCTGTGTTTACCTAAATATATGAATAAAAAATTGATTCAACATTCAAAACATCCAAAGAAGCTTCAATTCAAACACATGTTTAGCAATTTTAATTCCATATTTTCCTAAACATATAACAAAAAAAAATAATTCCATATTTTCCTAAGCATATAACAAAAAAAAGTGATTCAACAAATTTTTTAGAACATCCTAAGAAGGTTCAAATCCAATAAAAGTTTAGCAATTGTAATTCAACAATTTTCCTAATTAATTACTTAACAAATAAATTTCAAAACATCAAAGTTTAGCAATTAAAATTCTATACTTTACTGAATACATAATAAAAAAAAATGATTCAACAAAAAATTTTCAGAAAATCCTATAAAACTTAAATTATAATACATGTATAGCAACTATAAATCTACATTTTCCTAAATATAAAATTAAAAAAAAACAGATTCAACATAACAATTTATATAACATCAATTATACGGCTAAAATTAATCAAATTAGATACAGAAACGTATAAAGAATACCATGAAGAAGGAATTAGGAGACTGCACGAGACGCTTGAGCTTATGCTTCCTCTTTTCCAATTCAGCTGGTGGATTCAACAGATCAACATCATTCGGTAGAACCTGCAATCAATCAATCAATGTATTCATTCAACGGATCAATCAATGTATTCGATACAAACATATGTATTGTTAGATTGAAAGGACTGACCATCTTGTTTTTGAGATATTTGCAGCCGCCTCAAGAAAACCCTAACTAGAAAAGCAGATTCAAGAGGAGGAGTGTGTAAATTAGGTGTTTGGTTGATATATAGATATTGTGGATGTGGATTCATCTTGGGCCTTAATTGTTTTAAATTGGGCTTTGTTTTTTTGTCATAGGCCCATCATAAAGTTCAACATTGGCCAAGATGTTAAATCGAAAATTTTAATAGGGGTTGATTTATCATTTATGTACTTTTTTTTAAAACTTGGGAGGGTATTCGTATACCCTCTAAATTGATAAAACATAAAAAGCTTTTAAAAAGTGAAGTTATAATACTTTTTTCTCTTTTGTGCAGTAATAGAATGGAATAGAATGCAATGAAGTACACATAATTTAGAGGAGAGTTAACTTCAGTTTTGTTTATTATGGTTTGGTCAGTTTAACGGTTTTGCCCCAATCATTTAAAAACGGTCATTTTCCTCCTTAATGTTTCGATCTTGTCGCCAATTTACTCCCCGGCTCTAACTCCATCCGATTGTATGTTAACTGAAAAGTTATTTTTGTAATTTCAAGTTAACATACAAGATCCAAGTACCCTTACGTTATACTTGAAATTACAAAAGTACCATTCTAGTTATCATACAATATGGATGGAGTTAGAGTCGGGGAGCAAACTGGCGACAAGATCAAAACATCAAGGAGGAAAATGACCGTTTTTAAATTATTGGGGCAAAACTGTTAAAGTGACCAAACCACATGAAGCAAAACGGAAGTTAACTCTTTAGAGGAAAAGATTTGTGCATAAATAGTAGAATTGGTTAGAAAGGAGGTAAATTGATGATTTTTTTTAAACGCTACTTATATGGACCATTATTGGTACTAATTGTCTATTATGGATTGAAATAATATGAAACAAAATAAAGAAAATTATGTGTTTACATATATCTTTTTACTTTGTGTAAATATATTCCACGCTCGTATACTATACCTCTCATAGTCTCCCCCGTCTATCATTAACTTATTCATTCTAGCATTCGTCAAACCAACACTCCTTATTTATCCTTCACAATACCTCCTATCAGTGACGACTTCTTACTCTCGCCAACATTGCCATCTACGCAAAATCGCCACTAGGCACAATGTTCAACACCACCACCTTAGCCCTTTCCACGTGCTCTACAAGATGTCTCCCCCTTCCTTGTTACTTCTTCCATGTTTACCTTCTTTGTATCAAGATATAGATTGTTCGGATCAAAATCTAGGGTTCATTTGGGTTATTTGTATCAAAATATGTGGTGGCTTATTCGATTTCAAGACCTAAGACGAAATTTATAATTGGATCGTTCTTCATGCGATAATTCGTGCAACAACCATTTCTTTTTACCAACTAGCAAAAATGTATCATTTTTGAAACACTCTAGAGTATTTTCATAGTTCCGTCATCAGTTTTTTTTTAATATCAAATCATTCAATTATACAGTTATTAATGATAAAGCATAAATTTTATAAAGGCTATGGAACTCTTGCAATTTATTTTTGGTATTAAGAGTTGATCATGGTCACTCACAAAAAACTCAAGTTTATTGGTTTGAAATGTTGCATCTCTTTCTTGGTGCGATTAACATGGTTGACATGTGCTTGAAATGCTACATTTAGAGTTGCGGGATTAATATGTGTTTTTGTTATTGGAAAAGATGTGGTTGAAAAGACGTTTTACACACTAATTGTAACATAACATGATAATATATTAAGAGTTAAAGATTAAGTGTTGTTGATTAACTAAGACTGAAGGGAGTGGGGCGGCCTTAGGATGAGGCGTCTTGCGACACGTGGCGCCACGTCAGTCTAGAGGATTTTGAGCAAAAAAGGGGGAATGGTGTGTGGGGCGTGTAAGATTAAATATATTAATGTTGTAATATTTAATCTTGTAGTCTATATAATCATTTATATTATATTAGATCAAAATATATTAATAACCTATTAATAATTAGTTGGTAATTGTTGATGGACCATATTACCCTTACTAACTAATTGGGTTTCCTCTTGGGTGTATAAATAAGGGGCTTATTAGAGAGTTAAAGGGTTAGACACTTTACACAATCACAACCCTCATTAACATCATAATTCGTGACTCTCTCCCTCAACCGAATTAATCCCTATTTCGGTTTTCATCACCATCATCACTTTACACCCCAAGGAGGAACCGGATCAACCTGACAAAGATGTCGAACACTATGACTGGATTCTCTACTGCTTTGAACACAATAACAGGTATGTGTTTTATGTTTTCCATTTAGTTTAATCAGAACTGATCAACATGTGGTATCAGAGCATATGTTGATAAATCAGTTCTGTTTTTCGTATCCATTATTCTCGGATCAAAATCTGGAAAACGGAAGTTTTAAAGCCTTCAACTCAAAAACTGTTTTCGAGTTGTTTGTGACCGAAATCCCTGTTTTCGGAAGTTGTTAATTGATAAATCGACTCGAAATCATAAAGGATTAAACCTATTGTCACGAAATCCATTACAAAACCATTAAAATCAGGTTTCGGATTTCCAGATTATGTTCTTATTTTCTTAGGGTTCATCAACTGTTCTAAATAAAAACTCGAAAATTTCATTATTTTGGAATCTAATATGGATTGATGGGTGTTTTTAATGTTTTTGATCTTAATTTTATCTATTAGAAATTTCGAAAACTGATAATAGATTTCAGTTATTAATTTCGAAATATTGTGATAAGTTTAGATCAAAATAAAATAGGAAACATTATCCCAAAAATCCCTTAATTTTCGAGTTTCAGTTATCACAATAACAGCCTTAATGAGAGGTTTCGAAATCATAATCGCACAAATTTTTTCCCTTTTGTCGCACAAGATCAGATCAGTTAAGATCTGGTCGCACAAGACATTCCGCACAAGATCAGAAAAAAAAAAAGGGTGTCTGATCGCACAAGGGAAAATCGCACAAGACTTGTGGATCGCACAAGACTTGTGGATCGCACAAGGCTGCATAAATCGCACAATAACTTACATGATCGCACAAGTTATTGGGCCTTACATGATCGCACAAGTTATTGGGCCTTACATGATCACACAAGTTATTGGGCCTTACATGATCGCACAAGTTATTGGGCCTTACATGATCGCACAAGTTATTGGGCCTAATGATCGCACAAGGCATTAGCAATCGCAAAACGCATAACTGATCGCATAAGATTCGAAATCTCATAAATTTTTAGCTGCCCCCCGCACCCCCCAGCGAACTCACCGCGGAGTTCGATCCGCGCTAACAGGTGGTTTGCTATTAAATACTTGGTTTTGTTTATACTTACTTAACTAATCAGAATCAGATAATTTTACAAAACCAAAATATAGCTTAACTTGAATGAGCTTTTGATGTATTAATTCTGGCCAAAGCTGATTTACTACATCTATTTATTGTTCAAGTCTTATAAAAAGCTATGTTAAGTATGCCTTACAAACGTGAAATGTCTTAATTCTGGCCAAAGCTGATTTAATTCATTTATGTTTAGCATGACTTGACAAGTGCATGACTAAAGTGATTGTCTCATTTCTGGCCAAAGCTGATTTGTCACAATTACTTTGCACACATATTTAAATGATTACACTTCTGGCCAAAGCTGATTTGTCTTCATTTAAATAGAATTTTACTAAGTCTGTTATTTTGATGTTAGTAATAGACATTATCACAGCTTCATAATTAAAATGGTCATTACTTATGCCTGCCTTAGTATAACATGCCCTTAGATCACATTAAGACTTCTTTCTTAGTATCATAACTTGCTCATCTTATTTCCACTATCAGCACCCAATCAAGGGATTCCACCTTTGACTGGTGATAACTTTGCTGCATGGAAGGATGCCCTCATGCTTACACTTGGAGTGTTGGATTTTGATTATGCTCTAAGAGAGGATAAGCCAGCGGACCTTACTCCACAGAGTACTGCTCCTCAGCAGTTACTTCATGATAAGTGGACTAGAAGTAACCGCATGTCTCTCATGTTCATGAAGCAGTCCATTCATCACTCAATTAGAGGAGCTATTCCTGATTCTGAAGATGCTAAAACCTACTTGGCTTCTGTGGAGGATCAATTCAAGGGAACATCAAAAGCACACGCTAGCACTCTTATCCTCAAGCTGGTGACGACTAAGTATGATGGGAGGAGCGGCATTCGCGAACACATCATGATGATGCATGACATGGCCAATAAGTTGAAGGGCCTAGAGATGGAGATCAGTGATGGTTTTCTTGTTCACTTCATCATCACTTCGCTTCCTTCGTCCTATGAAGCATTCAAGATCAATTACAACACTCAGAAGGACAAATGGACGATGAGTGAGCTGATCGCTATGTGCGTGCAGGAGGAAGAGCGTATGAAGATGGATCGCACTACTGATGTTGCTAACTTCACCACCTCCAGCTCTAAGAAGAGGAAGAACAATTATCAAAGAAAGGATGCTTCTAAGGTTCAAAAGCCAAATCCAACTCCTAATACAAGTGCACCTTCCAGCTCTAAGAACTCCTTAGGCAAACCCTACTGCAAGTTCTGTAAGAAAACAGGACATAAGCAAAAGGAATGCCCTGACTTCAAGGAGTGGCTGGCTAAGAAAGGTAACGATTTTTTCATGATACTTGAGTCCTTTAATTTAAATGTTCCTGCTAATTCTTGGTGGTTTGACTCTGGTTCTATGGTACATGTTACCAATTCACTTCAGGGATTCCTTACAATCCGGAAGCTGGGAAGAAACCAAAGAACACTTAAAGTTGGAGATGATCGGGAATTAGAAGTGAAGGCCATAGGAACATTACAATTATTTTTGAAAACTGGTTTATGTATTAAACTTTATGATACCTTATATGTTCCTGAGGTAACTCGGAACCTTGTATCAGGACCAAAGTTAGACATGGACGGTTTTGTTGTTTCCCATGGTCATCGCAAACTCTCTATTCTCTATGATTCTATTGTTTATGGTACTGGCATTCTGGATGGTGGTCTCTATAGATTAGAACTAGATGATAATTTTTCCAAATCTTTGTTGTCATATAATATTAATGAATCACTCACAAAGATGAAACAGGTTCGAGACTTAGAGACTTCATCTATGTTGTGGCATCAACGTTTAGGCCACATCTCAAGAGAACGATTAAATCGTCTCGTAAAGGATGAAGTCTTACCTCCTCTCGATTTCACCGATTTTGGAACATGTGTCAAATGTCTTAAAGGCAAAATGACATTAGCGAATAAGAAAGGTGCCACTAGGAGCTCTAATTTATTAGAACTCATTCACACTGACATCAGTGGTCCTTATCAAATCGCTGGTATAACAGGACATACTTCATTTATCACTTTCATTGATGATTATTCTCGTTACATGTACTTGTATCTTATAAAGGAAAAATCTGAATCTCTAACAACTTTTAAAGATTATAAAGCTGAAGTTGAAAAGCAATTAGATCGTCAGATTAAAGTTGTGAGATCAGATAGAGGCGGTGAATATTATGGAAGACATACTGATGTGGGTCAAGCTCCTGGTCCATTTTATGAGTTTTGTAAGGGCCAAGGGATTGTGAACCAATACACCATGCCTGGTACACCTCAGCAGAATGGTGTCGCTGAACGAAGAAATCGTACCCTCATGAACATGGTGCGCAGTATGTTAGCCAACACTAATTTACCATTATTCCTCTGGACTGAAGCGTTAAAAGCAGCTGTTCATATACTCAATAGAGTTCCTTCTAAGTCTGTCCCTAAAACTCCTTATGAACTTTGGACAGGAAGGAAACCGAGTCTTAAATATATGAAAGTATGGGGCTGCATTGCTGAAGCAAAACTTTACAATCCTTTCCTAAGGAAACTTGACCCTAAAACAGTTACCTGCTTCTTTATTGGGTATCCTGATCACTCGAAGGGTTATCGTTTCTATTGTCCTTCCCATGTCACCCGTATTGTTGAAACCAAGCGTGCTGCGTTCCTGGAGGATTTCAAGGTCAGTGGGAGCAGTACCAACCCTTATGAAGAATTGCAAGAAGTACAAGACGCGGGGGGGAGAGACTCGTCGCTTACCATTACTCCGTTTACTCCTCTTGTACCCCATGCAACTGCACCTGAAGTCACTGCACAAATTCCACCTCCACAATCAGAACCCATTATACCTCATAACGAAGGCACATCAAACGCTCAAAACCAAGACAACGCTGAACCCGATAATCAACTCAGGAGGTCATCTAGGCAAAGAAGGCCTACTAATTGGGATGATTATGTTACCTACCTGACTGAAATGGATGCTGGAAAGCTCAATGATCCTATCTCTTATAATGAAGCCATTAGCAGTGATCAGTCTTCTGAATGGAACAAAGCAATGATTGATGAGCTTGAATCCATGAAGAAAAATGACGTTTGGGATTTAGTCGAATTACCCAATGGTGCCAAACCTGTTGGTTGTAAATGGGTGTTCAAAACAAAACTGGATCCGAATGGGAACGTTGAACGCTACAAAGCGAGATTGGTTGCAAAGGGCTACACTCAGAAAGAGGGAATTGATTATCAAGAGACGTTTTCACCTGTCTCTCGTAAAGATTCATTAAGGATCGTCATGGCCCTAGTAGCTCATTTTGATTTAGAGCTGCATCAGATGGACGTCAAAACTGCTTTCCTTAACGGAGACTTAGACGAAGATGTTTACATGAAACAACCTGAAGGCTTTAAACCTGAAGGTCAGGAGCATCTAGTCTGTAAGTTGAAGAAATCCATTTATGGGTTAAAACAAGCATCACGTCAATGGTACCTCAAGTTTGATGAAGTCATGAAGAGGCAAGGTTTTATGAAGAATCAAGTGGATCAATGCACCTACCTCAAGATGAGTGGGAGTAACTTTACTATACTTGTCCTTTACGTAGATGATATTCTATTGGCAAGTAATAGTTTAGACATGTTGCATGAGTCGAAGCGTTTACTCTCGCATAACTTCGACATGAAGGATCTCGGAGATGCTTCTTACGTCATTGGCATCGAAATTCACCGAGATAGACACAAAGGGATCTTAGGATTGTCTCAAAAGACTTACATAGATCGTGTCCTTACACGATACAACATGCAACAGTGCAAACCCTCCGTCGCTCCAGTAGTTAAGGGAGATGTTTTCGGTTCATTCCAGTGTCCGACAACAGAGGTTGAAAAGGAGCAGATGAGCCAGATACCTTACGCGTCAGTAGTCGGGAGCCTGATGTATGCTCAAGTCTGTACTCGCCCAGATATCGCTTATATTGCTGGAATGCTAGGTCGTTATCAAACTAATCCTGGCCTAGATCACTGGAAAGCAGCTAAGAAGGTCCTCAGATATCTGCAAGGGACGAAAGACTATAAACTGACTTATAGAAGAAGTGATCACTTAGAAGTGGTAGGTTATTCTGATTCTGACTTTGCTAAATGCAAAGATGACAAGAAATCCACTTCGGGCTACATCTTTATGTTAGCAGGCGGACCTATCTCATGGAAGAGTCATAAACAACAGTTAACTACAACTTCCACAATGATGGCAGAGTACATTGCTGTTTACAACGCAACCTGTCATGGAATGTTGCTTAGAAATCTGATCACTGGACTCAAAATCGTTAATTCCATTTCTAGACCATTGAAGCTTTACTGTGATAACTCAGCTGCCGTTAGTTTCTCGAACAGTAACAGTTCGACTGGAGCTGGTTTATATCTTGATACGAAGTACTTGTTCGTACGTGAACGAGTTGAGGAAAATAATCTTTGTATTGAGTATATTAGTACTAAAGATATGCTAGCGGATCCGATGACTAAAGGTCTCCCACCTAAAGTTTTCGAAGAACATGTATCGAATATGGGACTTATTAAAGACCTTATTTAATGGCATATTGTACTAGCTTATGTTTTAATTAATAAAATTTCCTCAGTTTGATTTTGTATGTCTCTAACATATGTTCTGCCGGTGTAATGACATATAGACAAATATAAATACAAATCAGACGCTAAAGGGCTTATACATATTTTGATCATAACTGTTAGGTTTTAAATTGAGGCTATAGTATGACTAATGGGGGTCCTGAGTCGAATGATGATTCAACGGCTGTATTTCTCTGCTATAGTTCTTGGTTTAAGGCTAAAATGAGTGTTAACTCCTGGCCAGGCTTACCTAATACTCATGATAAATGATTACTTGGCTAAGTGGGAGAATGTAAGATTAAATATATTAATGTTGTAATATTTAATCTTGTAGCCTATATAATCATTTATATTATATTAGATCAAAATATATTAATAACCTATTAATAATTAGTTGGTAATTGTTGATGGACCATATTACCCTTACTAACTAATTGGGTTTCCTCTTGGGTGTATAAATAAGGGGCTTATTAGAGAGTTAAAGGGTTAGACACTTTACACAATCACAACCCTCATTAACATCATAATTCGTGACTCTCTCCCTCAACCGAATTAATCCCTATTTCGGTTTTCATCACCATCATCACTTTACACCCCAAGGAGGAACCGGATCAACCTGACAAAGATGTCGAACACTATGACTGGATTCTCTACTGCTTTGAACACAATAACAGGTATGTGTTTTATGTTTTCCATTTAGTTTAATCAGAACTGATCAACGGCCTTGGGCGACTTGGAGGGGGAGTCTCCTGAAATTTTGTGCCAAATTGGGTTGTGTGAGGAGAGCCGGGCGACGAGCAGAGGATGGGCAGGAGGGGGACGCCCTTGGGGACGCCATGGGGGCGGTGTTGGAGGCGACTTGGGGGCGACTTGGGGTGGGAGTCGCCCCACTTCCCTCAGTCTAACATCCCATAACTAGTTATATTGGGGTGGGCTCCACCTTCTTCCTCAATATTGTTGTCATTGGAATGGAGAACGATCTTAATGACGTCTCCATTAACAAGCCAACACGGTGCTTACCTCCCCCCCCCCCTCTTCGGTTACTGGTCTAACATGGGGGCGTTAATCGACTGACACTCTATCGTGTGACACAAATAAATACGTAGACTCTAATGTTTATGACTACATGTATATTTTTAACTTTTGTTGATATTTTTTACCAATTTTTTGTTTGTCCCTTGTGTCTTAAATATTACAAGTTTGATATTTTCTTATAGAGTTAAATGTTATCTTAGTCCCTGTGGTTTGAGCTATTTTGTCATTTTAGTCTAAAGGTTTCGTTTTTTGCATGTAGGTCCAAAAAAATTTCACCGTTGTCATTTTCGTCCACCGGGTTAACTTCATCCATTTTTTATGTTAACAAAAAGGGCAATTAGGTCATTTTATATGGCCGAATTGCCCTTCTAGTTAACATAATTACATATAAAATGACTGAATTGTCTTTGTCGTTAACAAAAAATGGATGAAGTTAAGGGTGGAGGGTATAGTAATCGGTGAGTGGGTGATTGAGTGGGAGTCACCGATCGGTGACCACCCCCACTTGTTTAAGTCACCGAAATTTTGAATGTTTTCGGTGTATATTCACCGATGCGGGGATAGGAGGGATGGAGGAGGGAGGGAGGTTTAATGGTGGGTCCCAACCCCTTTCAACCAATCACAAATTTTTTTTATTTTTTAACATACTCAAACACCCTAGAGTGATTAACCATACCCCTTGATTGAGTGCAAAATGGGGAGTGGAATGGGGAGTTGACATGGCATAATGTTATAGGGTAGGATTTCACTAAATCACCCTAGAATTATTAACCATACCCTTCACCCTAAACAAGTGGACTAAAATGACAAGGGTAAAATCTTTTTGGACCCACAGACAAAAAATGAAATATTTGAACTAAATTGACAAAATTACCCAAACAAAATGACATTTAACTCTTTCTTGTATAAATATATCATCAATCAAAATTCATAATCAATTCACGCATTTCTCTCTAGAATTCGAAACGTCACCTCCTTCCCATCCGGCTAGCGTGCGAGGTCGCCTAGTCTCAGGCTTGACCTTTCCCCCTAACTCGATCCTTTGCCCCTTCCATTCGCCTGTCCGGGACCTGGACTCGTTTCTTTCTTTTCCGGTTGTTTTCTTATTGTACCGGAGTTTTAGTTCTGCTCGCTGTTAGAGCCCCTTGTTTCGTTCCTGGTGGGAGTATTCCGGCGCTTGATAGCTTAGTAGGTCTGTCACCGGTCGCGGCTATTTCTATAGTTCAGCTAGATCGGTACGAATCCTATTAACATATTAAAGTTCCGTGTTGATCCTATTGGGATGGGACGAGGTGGAGGGAAGGGCTACTTCGGTGGTCATAATGCCAAGACGTATCAGGACTTACGTAACTTGAAACAATCGGAACAGGCTGCCGTGAAGAACCAACGTTACCATGAGGAGGAAGAGTGGAACAAAGTTCAGAGCAGGAAAGAAAAAAGGATGGAGAAAAACTTTGTTAACAGGGAACTTCGTTTGCGGAATGCAACGTCGTTCTTCATTACTAACCTTCCGGAATCTTGCAGTAGGAATACATTGTGGAAGGCGTTTGAACACCTTGACAATCTAGAGGATGCTTTTATTCCTCTAAAAAAAGATCGTGCGGGTAATAAGTTCGGCTTCCTTAAGTTGTCTAATGTCAACGAACCGGCGTGGTGGATTGAGAAGCGTAAAGAGGTACGGATTGACGGTGCAATTTTAGGTGTAAGTTTAGCTAAATTTGACATATTCGGTTCGAAAATCGAACCACAAAAGTCGGGAGATAGGGTTTCGGTCTTCTCAAGACTTCAACCGGCTGGCCAAGTAACTTCTCAGGGTAGGGACTTCGGTCGTTCCACTGTTTTCAAAGCCGGTATGAAGTCCTTCAGTTCTGTTGTCAACCCTACCATTGGAAGAAGCAATGCTCTTCATATAGAGCTACCACCTATTAACACCAATACGAAGAAAATGTGGGAATTCAAGTCCCTCATCGGAGAGGTAAAAGATATCGAAATACTCAACAATCTGCTAGATAATCTTACCGGGTTAATGGACGATGGTTTCGAATTAAGGTATTTAGGTGGATTAAAAGTGTTAATGTGTTTCAATTGCGATGAAGAAGCAGAAGAATTCCGTATTAATAAAGCCGAGGATTGGGAGAAGTGGTTTTCACGTGTCTACGTCTGGGATGGAATCCCACCTCTGTTCGAGAGAGTGACATGGATTAAAATTCTAGGGGTTCCCGTTTCGCTGTGGGATCGCCATGTTTTTAACAAGATTGGAGAGAGGTGTGGCCGGTTGTTAGTAAAGTCCAACGTTGATGCTACAGATGGCAATTTGGCTGAAGATAGGCTGGCTATACTGGCAAAAGGATTTACTCGGAGTTAACCTTGAAGTGGAAGGATCAAGTTTTAAAGGTTTGGGTAGAAGAAATCGCCGGTCAATGGAGCCCGGATTTTTTGAAGATGGGAGCGACGGGGGAGGACTCGACGGAGGTTTCGTCGGAATTCGAAAAGTCCCCGGTGAGCTCTGTCAGGGAAACGGAAGGTCGAAGGTCTACGTGCATGGGGAATAATTCTCCGGTTGCGAATTCCAACATCAACGAACATGTGCAGGAGACCAAGGTGCATGGGGAACATGGTTCGCCATCTTTTGGTACAGGAATTGAGAGAGAGAAAGTGGGGCCCAAGGAACATGTGATCTCTGCGGATCCCAGGGAGTCGGTTAATTACAACCCACAAATGGAGGATAACAGGCCCAGTTTTATTACCATAAGAAACAAATGTAGAGGTCAGCCCAACTCGAAAGCCCATCATCAAAAGATTCCAGATCTAAACCAAGAAGTGGAGGATACGAATAACTCTGATCCCTTTAATATTAATGAAATATTTAGAATGGAGGCTCAGGAGACAAGGGGTATTCAGATTGAGTCGGCAACAAGATTGATCAGAGATCTGCCTAAGGAAGGTGAAGACGAAGAGCAGGTTCGTGCCATTTTCGAGAATGAAGTCGCTCGAACTCTCGAATTCGGAAAAGCCTTAGGGATAGGTGTTGATGGTTTCGAAAACCAGGTGAAGAACTTAGTTAATGGGGAAATCGAGACATCTTTTGGTAAATGAATTTTATGTCAATTAACATCAATGGAGTTTCGGATCCGCGTAAAGCCCCTTGGATTCGGAGTATGAAATTCAAATTGATGGCTGATTTCATAGGTTTATAGGAGATTCATCAAGGGGGGTTGTCTAAATTATTTTTGGGAAGATTTTGGGATCAATCTTCTATGGCAGCCGCTGCAGTTGATTCAGTTGGGCGATCGGGTGGTTTGGTTTCCTTGTGGAACCCAGACGTCTTCGAAGCAGATCAGATTTTAAAGAACCAAAGATACCTTATTCTCTCCGGGCACATAACGGGTTGTGTAGCTATTCTTCGTCGCTAACCTTCATGCCCCGAACGACCCGGCGACCAGGAGATCTTTATGGACTGAGTTATCGGATCTAATGCGACATTCTATCGGAGCTTGGATTCTGTTGGGAGAGTTTAACGATGTTAGATCTGAAGTCGAAAGGATTAATTCTCGTTTTGACAAAGCCTCTACAGAAGCGTTCAATGGCTTTATCCAAAGCTCTGGGCTTTTCGAGTTCCCTATGGACGAAGGTAAGTTTACGTTCTTTTCTGGACACAGAGATAAGAAGTCCGTACAATCTAAGACTCGATCAAGATCCAAAGGTAAAGGCTAAGGAAAGTATGTACTTATGTATATGTATAAAGAAACTGACGGTTTTGTATGTGCAAGGTAAGCATAAGTGTCGGAAGAGGATGATCCGTGAATGCAGTCTAGGATGAATACTAAGGCAGGCAAAGAGGTAATAAGATAAATAGGCAAATGAGCCCAGGTACGTAAATGTAATATGTGGGTGTAAGTAATGGTAAAAATTAATTAAGGGAAGGAAAAATTTTAAAATGAAAGACAATGATCGTATAGTAATGAAGTACTGGAAGTAATACACGCGCCGAAACCTAAGTCTACGGACATAAGGTGACAATTACATGAAGGCACGAAAATACTATGTGGATTGTGTACCTGGCCAGTACACGAGAAACGTAGGACGTTCGTGAGAACATGATAATGGTTACAGGTATGTCCGGTAGAGTTAGGTAGCAGGCGGGCGTGTGGGTGAAATGGGAAGTAAGACTCTCGGGAAATTGAGAGTACTATGAAAGTATGAAAAACATGCCTGATAAGAATGAAGGATGTTGAATCCGTGATTAAGTGCGGATCAACGAGATATGAATAATATGTTTGAATCCGTGAGACGGATTCAGGGAATGAAAGGTATGAATGCAATGTTTGAATCCGTGAGACGGATTCAAGGATGAAAGGCATGGATGTTATGTTTGAATCCGTGAGACGGATTCAAGGATGAAAGGCATGGATGTTATGTTTGAATCCGTGAGACGGATTCAAGGATGAAAGACATGAATGATATGTATGAATCCGCGAGACGGATTCCAGGATGAAAGGCATGAATGTAATGTTTGAATCCGTGAAGCGGATTCAATGAATGAAAAAGCATGAATGATGCGTCTGAATCCGTGAGACGGATTCAAAAATATAAAAAGATGAAATTAATCCGCCTAAGAAGATGTCGACAGTTTGACCATGATTGAGTCGAACGGGTCATAAAAATAAGTATAAAGTAAAAAGTGATAGTATAATAGACGAAGTTTTGTATAAGTTACGTGTTAGATGTGTTAGTAATTGACTCTTAGAAGTCAGAATGATGACGGGCTGTGACCCGGACAATAACTTGAGTATGGGCGGGAATGGTAAGCTTAGTAAGAAATATTGAAACGATGTAATAAGGTCTTCGTAAGTAAGCATGAATGGAAGGAAGTACGAGCGTGTACTTCAGTTGGCGAAATGGTTAATTGAATGAAAGGATTGCATGTAAGAAATAGAATGTATGGTATGTTATAGCAGGTACGTAGGAAATTGTAGAAGGGTTATAGGTGGGTAATCACCTAGTGTAATGAATGTTTGAATGACATATGCTAACCGCTGATGTTGTTGATGATAATGTTAGAACTATTGATGAAATGAAACCAATCGTATTGGTGAAAGGACGTGCACGAGCGGAAGCTCATTATACGAATGAATGAAACCTGGCCTGTACGGCTAGTACTCGAGGAGAAGATGATCGATCTGGGTTGAGGATCGTGGTTTGGGAAAAAAAAAAAGAGGTTAGTAAGATGTTTAACTCCATATTGGAGAGATATGAACTATTTATACACGTGAATTAAGTAATGCATGAAGTGAAAGCAATAGTAATGTGAAATGAACGAAATGATTTAAAGATAGTATAAAAGTATGCAAGGTATACGTAACTGTAGAAAAAGTAGAGTAAGGTTAACGTTAGAGTTAAGCACGTAGGTGTGACTATGAAATAGTAGTTTTGTGGAGGTAACAAAACAAAAGTTAAATGTTATACAGAGTATGTAGAGAATGTAAATTTTTAGGGGTGAGATGGAGATATTGGATCCATTAAGAAAGGATCATATCAAAGGACGGAAGAGTATATGTATTGACCAGTTATTGACAGGTCAAGTAAATGAAAATGAAAATGATATAAGAAAGAATGATCAGGAAAGTATGGGCTAGCAGTCGTATGGATGGACTAGAGGAAAAGATAATGTGTGTTTGATGAAAGTGAGAAAGGTTTCGGGGACGAAACCTTGTTTAAGGGTGGTAGACTTGTAACGCCCCAAAATCTGAATGCTAAATATTTGCCGTATGTTCTGATGTGACACGTTATGAAATAAATAAATAACTAGACTATTTAACCTAGTTAAAGGTATGGTCAAAAGTATTAAATGATGAGGGTAGTGTCAGTTATGTTTTAAAGGTAAACCCGAGGGGCTAAAGTGGAACAAATGAAAGTTAAGTTATTAAATAACTTAACACACACACACACACACATGCGTGTGTTCGAGAAAGAGCAGGAGGCTCCCATGGAGCCTCAAACCCTAAATCCATCTTATGCTCAAATCGGAAGGCAAAATGAAGCTTAAATCCATAACCGAGCATGGATTAATGATCACCAACATGAGAGGATCATGAGGTATGTTTTAAATCTAAGATTGGTGATCATGGGTGAAGTGGGTTATGTTCTAATCCATGAGTTTAAATGGAATTGAGCATGAGTATGTGTTATAATCATCATGTAGAACATGGATTATGAATGGTTTGTGCTAATTTGATGTTTAGATGATAAACCCATTAGTTATGGTGATGAAGATGACTAGACTCATCACCTATGTCCAATTCTTGTTGAAAGATTGATGTATTATGTGGGTATGATGAATTCTTGTTAGATGAATTAGGAGAAAAATGATGATGATATGATTGATGTTTATTTGGGAATGATCCATGATGGTTAGTAGTAGGTTTTGATGGGTTATGTAAGAGTTTAGAAGATTTATGCATGAATGAGTTGTACGTTATGCTTAAAAGGTAGTACGTACATCAAGTGAATGATAAAATGTATATCGTGTCGTCCGTATAGTCGATTATGATGTTACGGGTATATGTTGATAAGTCGATAGTTACATATGGTTAATAGTTGACTTTTGAAAGTCAACTAAGTATAAGAAACATGATTTGACTCGTTGTCGTAAATGTAGGTTGATGGGAAGTCGTATGGTGCATGTAATAGCAATCCGTGTTAAATGTAATGACATGATGAGTTACATGAGTTTAAACGTATACGGACATGATTATATGAGTTATGTTGTTAGAAATGATTAATGAAAGTTAAGTGTGAAATATGTGATTGATACGATTGTTATCATGTACGAATGCATATGCTAATAAGAGTGTGATCTTGATGAAAAGAGGGTATAGGAATCATGTCAAGACGGACTCAAGCATGAAAGGCTAACGGGTCAAGAAAAGGCGAGGAATCGGATACGAGCACGGACGCATAAGGTAAGTGATTTCTGTAATCACTTCGTAGTACAAGTAAATAATAAAGTGTTGTAATGAATTAAACATGATGTTCGAGGTCAAATATGTGTTTAAGGTCTTTCGTAGTAAATGATGGGTTAAGGTTGACCAAAATGCCCTTGATGGGTATTTTGGGGTAAACGATCTTAAAAGTAGCTTAGAAACAAGTTATTCGATTAATGTAAGGTTTTGGACAAGTATGGAAGTGGGGATGATGGTTTGGTTAGTCATAGACCAAGTAATGTGTGAATACCCTTAACGGGTCGAAATAAGCATATGAATGATAATGTGTTAAAAGGATGCTAGACATCCAAGAATTTAGTAATTTATGATAGGCGTCATTGATATCATTATGTTTATAAGAGGTTATGGTAAAACGAACAAGTTACGTTGATGAATGCATGAACGGGTCAAGGTTGGGTAAAAGGGTAATAAGCCGAAGAGATAAAAGTCTGAAATTTTATTAAGTCGGATGTTGGATTTTAGCTCCATTAGATGGAGAATTAAATTACGGACGTGTAGGAAAAAGAATCGGGTAAAACGGATCAAAAACGAGAGAGTTATGCTCGTTTCCGTGAAACGGGATCGTGCTGAAAATATGCAGCAACCAGCTGCGATGTTTCTGATGTTTTAGGGGTGTCGCGTAGCGCGACGGCCCGTCGCGTCGCGCGACGGGTCTTATTTCTTCGAAAATTATTTTCGAGCCTCGTTTTGCCATAGGAACTCGCTTAAACGCGTTTTAAGTTGCGTATGATTAGTTTAACTCACGTTTTATGACCTTTTTGGTAAACGTATGTGTGGATAGGTATGTATGGATGTTGTGTATCTCTTTACACGTATGTAGAAGGTATGTAAGCGTGTATGCGCGAATGTATGTAAGATTATAGTGTGTAAGCGAGTACATAAGGATATTTATATATATGCAGACGTATATGAGTAGGCAAGTATAAGTCGGGTATATTGCAATGGGTGATTGAAGATATAAATGTGGGTATGTATGTAGGTATATACGTATGTATGTTGTATAAGTATAAGTGTTTGTATGTAAGGATGTATACAGATGGTATGTATATGTAGTCAAGTGAGTATGTACGAAGGTATGTACGTATGTAAGTTGTGAGAAGGTATGGAATAAGTATGTACGTATGTATGTAAGTATGTATGTATGTTTGTATGTAAGTATGTATGTAGGTTTGTATGTATGTATGTAGGTAGGTATGTATGTATGTATAAAGGCATGTAAGTATGAATGTATGTATGTATGTATGAATGGATGTGTCTAGGTATGCACGTACGTATGTATGTAGGTACATAGGTATGTTTGTTGCTATGTGTGATCGTAAGTGTACGTATAGGTTGTATGAAAGTATGTACGCATGCATTCAATGAAATTGAGTACTAACGATAATAACATCGTGCCTGGTGATGAAGTGTAACGCAGGATACCAAGGAAGTCTCACTACGGATCGTATGATCAGAAAGAAAGCCGGAATGTAAAGAGTTAATGGAATGAAAAGTAAACGTGCACAAATCTTGTATGCTTATGATACGTACTAACGTTATGAATTTTATGTGGTGAGCGCAGGTAGTACAAGACATGAGGATTACCAAGGAGTAGAGATCGAAGGTCGAGTCACAAGACAGATTGTACGGGAATGTTTAAATATGTATTTTAGTGTTGATAAGTTATGTTCTTATATTATAATATGAAGTTTTAGAATGTCAAGATGTATGTCATGAAAGAAATTTTCAGACTCGAAATTCCGCTGCGTCGTTTAAAGGTTAAATGAATTAGGGTCTTACAACCTTCCTCGTCTTTCGGTTCAAGGTAGAACCCTCCTTTGCGAGAGGTTCAAAGAAGGAAATCTTGGAGGCTATCAAGAGTTTTGATGGGGTAAAGCACCGGGTCCGGACGGTTTTTCGATGAAATTTTTCAAGACTTTTTGGGAAAAATTAAAATTCTTAATTATGGGGTTCATGGATGAGTTTCATCTCTCTGGCAGCTTAAATCATGGAGGTAACTCCTCCTTTATCGCGCTAATTCCTAAGACGAAAGACCCTCAAGATCTCTATAACTTTCGGCCTATCACGCTTGTGGGATCGATGTATAAGATTCTTGCTAAGGTATTAGCAAATAGGATCAAGCTGGTTATCAATGACGTGTCCTCCCCGTTTCAGTCGGCTTTTCTTAAAGGTCGCAATATTTTAGATAGCCCTCTTATTGTGAGCGAGATGATAGCTTGGGCTAAGAAATCTAAAACTAAGTTGGCATTTTTCAAAGTCAACTTCGAAAAGGCTTACGACTCGTTGAACTGGAAATTTCTCCTTAGCATGTTGGAGAATATGTCTTTTCCGGATAAGTGGGTTTCTTGGATTAAAGGATGTCTCGCTTCCGGCAAAGGTTCGGTCTTGATTAACGGAGCTCCAACCAAAGAATTCAATTTCAAAAGAGGTCTAAGGCAAGGTGATCCCCTTTCCCCCTTTTTGTTCATTATAGCCATGGAGATCGTTAATATGATAATGAAAAGGGCATGTAACTTGGGGTTGTTTCATGGCTGCCAATTACCCAATAACGGCCCTTATATCTCGCATCTTTGCTACGCGGATGATGTTATTTTCATCGGTGAATGGTCGGAGCAAAACATTATCGCGCTAAACCGAATTCTGAGGTGGTTTAACCTAGTCTCCGGCCTAAAAGTAAATCGTTTAAAGAGTAAATTGTTTGGGATAGGTGTCAATGACGAAGAGGTGCCTCGAATGGCGAGTATAGTCAAATGTGAGGTCGGATCTCTCCCATTCCTTTATTTGGGTATCCCTATTGGAGGAAACATGAAAAGGGCTATATTTTGGAAACCAATACTCGACAAATTTGCTGCCAAATTATTTAAATGGAAAGCGAGATATCTATCGTTCGCGGGGCGCATGACTTTAGCCAAGTCGGTTCTTGGTAGTCTCCCGTCTTATTTCCTTTCTTTGTTCGCTGTTCCGAAATGCATTATTAATAAACTTGAAAAGATTAGAAGAGACTTTATTTGGGGTAAGACTAGTTCGGGCCACAAGTTAAGGTGGTTACGGTGGGAGTTTATGCAAAAAGCTAAGAAGAAAGGAGGTATAGGTCTCGGGGGAATTCTCGGCTTCAATCAAGCTATGCTATCAAAGTGGTGGTGGCGCTTTAAAACCAGTCCTAATCAACTGTGGGCTGAAGTGGTTACAGCGATTCATCAAGGTAACGGGGCAGCCAATATAACCCAATTCATTCCTAAAAAAAACGATTACCGGTGTATGGAAAGATATCACTTCGGTGGATACGAATTTGGTGAAAGGAGGGATAGACATTAAGAATATGCTGATAAAAGAAGGTGACGTACGGAAGTGGCGGAATGATCCCTCCGGTCGTTTATGGTAAAGCAGGTCAGACAGGATATTGAAAACGCCACTATAGCCGCTAACTCGTGTAACACCTCGAAAATTCACGTCCTATAAAGAGTTGACACGTGTCATATGTTTGAACGTGTGAAAGAATGTTATGAAAGGACTAAAGTTAACAAACATGAAAAGTATATGAAAATACGAGTTCTAAATGTCAACAGTGAATAAATATATTGTACATTAACCCTACATGATGTTTATATCACCAAACGAATAAATCATGGATCATACGAAGCTAAAAGTGAGAGATTACAAACCACAGGGGTTAAATGTGTCAACATGTTTAAGTTATACCTCTGAGTGGCCTTTTGACAAACCCGAAGCTTTGTAACGGTTAATTATGCTCACTAGAATGGACGATATAAATTTCATAAAGTTTCGTAATCGTATGAGAAAGTTATGATCAAATTCGTATGTGAGGGGTTAAAGTGTCAACGTTGAAAGTTAGGACCTTTCGGGTAACAATAAAGTTAACCGAGGACTTAACAAAGTGGGTAAATATCTTGAAGCCCTTATATGTCAAATTAGAGGGTTTAAATTGCAAGAAATAAGCTAGTTGACCTTTCGGAAGGGCTAAGAGACGAGATGCAACATCTTGAAAACGTTTTTGTCTAATCAGAAGACCCAAGCGGGCCGCGTAAGCCTATAACAACATCTTACGCGGGCCGCCTGGATCGCCCAGATACAGAAAAGTTTGACAGCAGCCAAATTTCGCGCATAAACCGACTTTAATCACTTGTTTCACTTCATGGGCGTCCCCTAAGCAACCCCTAGACCACTAGGGACACTTGTGGATGAATTGTGGTCAGTTGTAGACTTAGATGTCAACAATCTATGGTGTTTAAATCACTATATAAGGCCATGATGTTGCAACAATTCTTCACACCTTCATTCTTGCATTCTTGATCATTTCTGGAGCTCAAGACTTCTCTCAAGTGATCTCTGGTCGTTCATACGACTCTTGTAAGTTTGCTTAACCTTTCTTAGTTAAGTTTTTGCTTAGTATTAGCTTAAAAGTCAAACCGTCGTAATTAACGGTTGACTTCAAGATTAATCACTAATGGTCCAGTGATTAGTCGAATTGATAGTAGTTATAATTTGGTAATTATGTGGGTAATAAACCCTTAAAAGGGTTCCCCCTGATTCCCACTCTAACTAGGTCAAATGTCGGGTCAAACTTGTTAATAAAAAGTCAACAGGATACTTAATTTCTAATTTATGCATGATTAGCAATGTAGAACACATACAACCTGTTTGATCATTAATATAACTTGGTAATTAGTGTAAGAACATGTCTAAACATGTTCAACCCGACAAATTACTGTTTAGACCCGGTTCGGAACCGAAAGTCGCAAAGCTTTGACTTTTGCTTTGACTTCATTTCTGACCCGTTTTGGTATGTTTTAGAAATACCTTAGAGCTTCATTTGGACCAGGTTACATGCTAGTATAACCCTCTGTGATTATACACCATGGTTCATTAGTTAACCAATTAATACGCATGATTCCGTTAATTGCTCATATGTTGACCATTATGCCCTTTTCACCTTAAAACGTGATTTTTGAAAATGTAAAAGTGTAGAAACCTTAGTTACTGATATATAAACTTGTATGCAAAGTTTGACATCAGTTTGAGGTGTAGATTGAGAGTTATGCTCATTAGCGTAATTAAGAAGCTTTATGTTAATTAAACGGCGTAATTAGCATATAGCCTAGTTAAGCCTACTTTTTGATATCAAACTTATTACCCACTGATGTAATATATTATTTTGGGATTTTTGAAGATTTTTAATTAATTTTAGGCTGAGCATAACTTATAGTCGCAGGCTTAATCCGGTAATTGTCGGTTTTGCCCTTACGGGCCATAAAATGAGTTTTACATATCTAATCAACTCCAAACCTTTTGCTACTGATTAAATATGGTAAATAAATTATTTTAAGCCTTCTGGAATAATAAAAAATATCAGTTTTCTATATAGAACCCGGAAACGGCTTCTAATCGCCTTTTTAAGCGTTTTTAACGCATAGTATGTACTAGAACTATTTTAAACATACGAGGGTCGATACCTACTGATATTTTAGGTAAATTATAATATTTTAACAGTAAGCAAAGGTTGTTAAACTCAGACTTCAGTTTTGAGCTTTTCGGCTTATGTGAAATTACCAAAATGCCCCTACGGTGCATAGTTTGGTTATATTTGATAAATTTCACATATCTAATTTACCCTACTGTTATAACTTATCAAACTAAGTATTTTTGCTGATTATATCAGACCTGTAACTCAGGTTAATACTTAAACTCTTTTATAACCTTATAAATGACCAAACTACCCCTACGAGGCATAGTTTGTGTTTAAATTCATTTCGGGCATAATAAATGATATCTTACTGATGTCACAACATATCTGAGGCATATTAACTTAGGAAACCTGTATATGGCTCTCATGATTACCCGTTACGCCTCTTACGCGTTCGGTTCGGCTTATGTAACTAGTTTACATAAATTAGCCGAAACGGGTCAAACCTTATCGGTTTTATCTCATTATCCAGAGTGTGTTTAAGTTACCCACATTAGACAAGCATGCAAGCTTGTCGGGTCAAAACCACATTCTAAA
Source organism: Helianthus tuberosus (assembly GCA_030545235.1). Taxonomy (NCBI): domain Eukaryota; kingdom Viridiplantae; phylum Streptophyta; class Magnoliopsida; order Asterales; family Asteraceae; genus Helianthus; species Helianthus tuberosus. The sequence continues at coordinate 9,359,262 of CM060398.1, read as the reverse complement.
CCGGTCTTCGCTTCTTCATGCGTTTGAACCGTGTCTTCCTTTCTAAAACTAACCGGTCTAAGCTAAGGCTTAATTAAAGACCCGTTAGAAATCTAATAGGTTATTATAAACCTTCATTCCAGATTAGGAGCCCAGTAAAAGTACTTGCATTTGCATTTGCTGTAATTGATTGATACTTTGCTCAGGTAAATACTCTTAACTTATTTTCCCTATACGGGCTTGGGATACGGTACTATAAAAGTACCACTTGGTCGGGTATGTAGTCATTTAAATCGGATTGTGATTAATGTATTTACATAACTCGCTTTGTTCTGTATTATTTGATGTATGGCCCTTGGGGGTTAAATGACCATGTCCCGGATATCCTTGGCATCATTTTACGAAATGGCCACAACCTAAGCATGGGGTGTAGGCGTACACCTGACAGATGCGTTATGTAAAAACTGGTAATCCACATAAAGGAATCAACCTTGTGGGCATTATACCTGTGGCGTGTCAGTTAACTTAAACCGGCTCTTCTAACCGGTGCTAATGGACGGCAAATGAGTAAATCTGTATACAAGATTATATACAAATAATTATCCCAAGTTATAAAAGATATTTTGTGCCGAAGTGCATTCAAATCAATTTACAAACTCTTTTCAACATGAGTCAGTTGAGTTGTATTTACCAGTGTAAACTGACGTATTTTCCAAAAAGCCTAAGTGCAGGTACTAGACGAAATAGGCTGGCTACTCCAGGCATCATTACTCAAGTCTCGCAAGCTCTAGATGTCAAAGTCTGTTGAACAGTTTTCCTTTTTATTTTGATCCGCCTGTGGATCCTTTACTTTCCGTTGTAATACTGGATATTACTTTATTCTCGGATTGTAATATAGTTATCTTTTGCTTCCGCTGTGCATTTAAATATTGTGTTGTTTGACTATTATGTTGCCAACCACGTCACGATACTCCCCCACCGGGCCCACCGGTGACACGTGGAATTTCGGGGTGTGACAGGTTGGTATCAGAGCCAACACTGAGTGAATTAAACACTAGCCTTTTTGTGTTTAATCTCAGTTTCACAGTTGCACATTCTTGAGTCTAGACGAGAACATATGACTAATCCAAATTCGTTTCATTGTCTTTTAGTTACTTGTTATTTTTCTGATTAGCCTTTGCATGGGCAAGTCATTTTTTTAAGAAGTCCCGTTTAGGGCAACCATATACTTGTTTAAATTTAAAGGAACGATTATGTTTAAAATATCATTCCTATATTATAAGATCTACCATTATAATAAAAATGGCAAAATCTAAAAAGGACAAGACCTAGCCATATGTCATCTTAAGACAGGGCCAAGATGGTAGATCCACAATTAGATTCAGATCCTTGTTAACAGTTCAATTAGGATTGTTCTGCGTTAAATATTAAAAAGAATCTTAAAGGTAAAACCTAGCCTAAATGTCACTGCAGACAAGGCCAAGATGGTAGAACATATTCAAGAGATTCAAATCCTTATTAAACATCTGAAAGCATATTAACATGCTTGACAAAGTGTGATACGATAAAATCACATAGGTCATTTTTAATTGGGTTATTCTAAATTCCCTTATTAATATAATCATCCCTTATGGATGAAGTGCCCACGGGCTATAATTAACGTCCTCTGGGACTAAAGACAGTGGTAGCCTACAACTCCCTGTCAAGAAAAGGTAATGAACTTTGATTCAAACCTTAATGCCTCGATTCTGTAAAATTAAGGCTTATAAATTAAACTTGTCTACGTGACTAGGCCTTTTTGTGCTATTATTAACTTATAATTTAGGATTATGATAAAAACCCTGAACAATTATATATTTAGCAAATTAACTAAAATGTGTATTAAAAACATGGTTAATAAATCGTTTAAAACGATAGTACTGTATGGGCTTCTAAATAAACCTTGCCCTTATTTTCTTTTTGTAGCAACTAAGACTACATGGTTGACTCTGACGAGATAAACAGTCACCCTTTGGAAAACCGCGATGATAATGATAGGATTAATATAACCAAAGGAGAGCTTCGTACACTGATTGATACAGCTGTATCTAAAGCTGTAGAAGAACAATTTAAGGAGTATAGTGGGACACATAGCAGAGCCTCATCTGTACCCCACTCTAAGTCTGTCCCTAAAACTCATTCTGAGGCTCATAGCAAGCCACCCTCAAAGAAAGATGAGTCAAAGAAAGATGATGATCGACGTTCATCTAATCAACACAGTGTTCCATCCAAGAGAATAGTGTTCGATAATGAACCGCGTACCAAGTCCTGTACCTATAGATACTTTGTTTCCTGCAAACCCCGGGATTTCACCGGGGAGAAGGGGGCAATTGATTGTATGATCTGGTTGGATGAAATGGACACGGTAGTCGATATCAACGGTTGTGCTGAAAGGGATGTAGTGAAGTATGTATCCCAATCGTTCAAGGGAGAGACACTTGCATGGTGGAAGTCTCTCATTCAAGCTGCTGGGAAGATCCCGCTCTACAACATGTCATGGGAGCAGTTTGTTACTCTCATTATGGAGAACTACTGCCCTCAACACGAGGTCGAAAGAATTGAATCTGATTTCTTATCATTGGTGATGACAAACTTAGATTGTCAAGCTTACCTCACCAGTTTTAATACCCTGTCCAGACTAGTTCCTTACCTTGTAACACCAGAACCCAAGCGAATTGCTCGCTTCATTGGGGGTTTAGCCCCAGAAATCAAAGCCAGTGTTAAGGCTTCAAGACCTGCTACGTTTAGGTCAGCAGCTGATCTCTCTCTGTCCCTTACTTTAGATGCGGTCAGGTTGAGATCGCTAAAGAAATCTGAAGAAAGTAAGAGGAAGCGTGAGGATGATAACTCACGAGGGTTAGAGAAGAAGCACTAGGGAAACACTGATTCTAAGAAGTTTGGGTCTGGAAGGAATAGTCAGCGAACAGAGGAAAAGCCAAAGTGCACGACTTGCCAAAAACGCCACTTTGGGAAGTGCAGACTTGAGTCCAATTCTAAGTCAGGATCACCTGCATGTGGGATATGCAAGTCTAAGGAGCACAAGACTGTTGACTGCAAGAAGATTAAAGATGCTACATGCTACAATTGCAATGAGAAGGGGCACATTAAGACCAACTGCCCTAAGTACGCCAAGAAGCCTGAAGAGGTCAAGAAGACCAATGCAAGGGTCTTCAGGATGGATGCAAGGGAAGCCGTCCAGGATGACAACGTTATCACAGGCACCTTTCTCATCAATGATGTCTATGCAAGGGTACTTTTTGATTCAGGCGCTGATAAGTCGTTTGTAGATAATAAGTTTTGTGAACTGTTGAAATTGCCTGTTAAAACCTTAAGTGTGAAGTATGAGGTGGAATTAGCATATGGCACCTTAGAAACCGCCTCAACCATATTAGATGGATGTTTCATATCCATTAAGAACCACTCTTTTCCATTAACCTTACTTCCTTTGAAGTTAGCCGGTTTCGACATCGTGTTAGGCATGGACTGGTTATCTCGTAACCAGGCCCATATTGTCTGCAATAAGAAACAAGTGGTGATCAAGACTGCGTCTGGTGAATCACTTACCATTCAGGGAGATACTCAATATGGACTGCCTGAGCAAGTGTCTATGCTCAAGGCCTCTAGGTGTCTGAAGAAGGGCTGTGTCATCTACATGGCACAAGTGACTATTGATGAGCCTAAACCGAAGATAGAAGACATCCCCGTCATTTCTGAATACCCAGAAGTTTTTCCTGAAGAACTACCTGGTTTACCACCAGATAGACAAGTCGAATTCAGAATTGACATCATCCCTGGAGCAGCACCAGTTGCTAGAGCACCTTATAGGTTGGCACCCACGGAGATGAAGGAATTAAGGACACAACTGGATGAATTACTAGCTAAAGGTTTCATTAAACCTAGTTCGTCTCCTTGGGGAGCACCAGTCTTGTTTGTCAAGAAGAAGGATGGATCAATGCGTCTGTGCATCGATTATCGTGAGCTTAATAAAGTCACGATAAAGAATAGGTATCCTTTGCCCAGAATCGACGATTTGTTCGATCAATTGCAAGGGGCAAGTTATTTCTCGAAGATTGACTTAAGGTCAGGCTACCACCAACTGAAGGTTAGAGATGAAGACGTACACAAAACAGCATTTAGGACTCGTTATGGTCATTACGAGTTCCTAGTGATGCCTTTTGGGCTCACTAATACACCTGCCGCGTTCATGGATCTCATGAATCGCGTTTGCAAGCCTTACTTAGATAAATTCGTCATCGTTTTCATCGACGACATTCTTATCTACTCAAAGAACCAAGCTGACCACGAGAAACACCTTCGCTGTATTCTCAAACTTCTGCATCATGAGAAACTTTATGCCAAATTCTCTAAGTGTGAATTCTGGCTTCGTGAAGTCCAATTCCTTGGACATGTGGTTAGTGAGCGTGGTATCCAAGTGGATCCCGCTAAGGTCGAAGCTGTTATGAACTGGAAAGAGCCAAAGACGCCTACAGAGATTTGTAGCTTCCTGGGATTGGCAGGATATTACAGGCGTTTCATTGAAAATTTTTCAAGGATTGCTGCACCCCTAACTTCCTTGACTAAGAAGAAAGTAAAGTTCGTTTGGGGCCCTAAGCAGCAAGAGTCCTTTGATATCCTAAAACAGAAGTTGAGCAACGCTCCTGTATTGACATTGCCTGAAGGTATCAAAGAATTCATAGTTTACTGTGATGCATCACACACTGGAATGGGGTGTGTACTTATGCACAGAGGCAAAGTTATTGCCTACGCTTCAAGACAGTTAAAGGTGCACGAAAAGAATTACACCACCCATGACTTGGAGTTGGGTGCCGTTGTATTCGCACTAAAACTGTGGAGGCATTGTTTATATGGAATCAAGTGTGTGATCTATTCTGATCACAAGAGCCTTCAACATCTATTTAATCAGAAGGATTTAAACATGAGGCAGCGTCGTTGGATGGAGACTTTAAATGATTATGATTGTGAAATCAGATATCATCCCGGCAAGGCGAATGTAGCCGCTGATGCCTTAAGTCGAAAGGAAAGGGTGAAACCCATCCGAATCAATGCCAATCGCATGGAGATAAAGAACAGTTTGACTGAAAGGTTGTTAGCTGCACAGAAGGAAGCTGTGTTGGAAGCTAACTATCCTAATGAAAAGCTAGGAGTAACTGAGGAGCAGTTATCTCTTGGCAAAGACGGAATTCTGAGATTGAATGGACGAATATGGGTTCCAATTTATGGAGGACTACGAGATGTTATCCTTCAGGAAGCCCATAGTTCTAAATATTCCGTTCATCCTGGAGCTGATAAGATGTACCAGGATCTAAGGGCAAACTATTGGTGGATAGGCTTGAAAAAGTCTGTAGCTGCCTATGTAGCTAAATGCCTGACTTGTGCGCAAGTCAAAGCAGAACATCAAAAGCCGTCAGGTTTGCTACAACAGCCTGAACTTCCTACGTGTAAGTGGGAAATGGTAACTATGGATTTTATCACCAAGTTACCCAAGACAAGGAAAGGAAATGATACCATATGGGTGATTGTAGACAGACTGACTAAGTCAGCACATTTCCTACCCATTAAGGAGACTTATAGCTCCGACATGTTAGCCCAATTATACGTGGATAAGATTGTAGCTTTACACAACATACATGTGTCTATTATCTCTGACAGAGATACTAGATACACGTCACATTTTTGGAAAAGTTTCCAACAATCTTTGGGCACGCGTTTGAATTTTAGTACGGCTTACCATCCTCAGACGGACGGCCAGAGTGAGCGTATTATTCAAACGTTGGAAGACATGCTTCGTGCATGTGTGATTGACCTGGGTGGTAGTTGGGATAAGCACCTACCGTTAATCGAATTCTCCTACAACAATAGCTACCATACCAGCATTAAGGTTGCGCCTTTTGAGGCATTATACGGTAGAAAGTGTAGAACGCCAGTTTGTTGGGCGGAAGTTGGAGATGTCCAATTATTAGGACCAGAGATAGTCTTTGAAACGACGGACAAGATTGTCCAGATTCGTGACCGTCTCAAAGCTGTCCGAGATAGGCAGAAGAGCTACGCAGATCCAAAGCGTAAATCTTTTCACTTCGAAGTAGGTGACAAGGTGTTGCTTAAAGTATCACCCTGGAAGGGAGTGATGCGATTTGGTAAGAAAGGCAAGCTAAGCCCGAGATACATAGGACCTTTCGAGGTTATCGAACGTGTCGGGTCACCAGAAGAGCTCAGTGGAATTCACAATGTGTTCCACATCTGCAATCTGAAGAAGTGCTTCGCTGATGAATCACTGGTTATACCACATACAGATGTGCATATAGATGAGAGCTTAAAATATGTGGAAAAACCATTGTCGATTGAAGATCGACAGGTTAAGAAGCTTCAAAGGAAGCATGTGCCTATTGTAAAGGTAAAATGGGATGCCCGTAGAGGTCCCGAATATACGTGGGAGGTTGAATCCACAATGAAAGAAAAGTACCCTTATTTATTTCAGTAAATCTCGGGTCGAGATTTATTTTAAGGGGGTGAGGATGTAACACCTCGAAAATTCACGTCCTATAAAGTGTTGACACGTGTCATATGTTTGAACGTGTGAAAGAATGTTATGAAAGGACTAAAGTTGACAAACATGAAAAGTATATGAAAATACGAGTTCTAAATGTCAACAGTGAATAAATATATTGTACATTAACCCTACATGATATTTATATCACCAAACGAATAAATCATGGATCATACGAAGCTAAAAGTGAGAGATTACAAACCACGGGGGTTAAATGTGTCAACATGTTTAAGTTATACCTCTGAGTGGCCTTTTGACAAACCCGAAGCTTTGTAACGGTTAATTATGCTCACTAGAATGCACGATATAAATTTCATAAAGTTTCGTAATCGTATGAGAAAGTTATGATCAAATTCGTATGTGAGGGGTTAAAGTGTCAACGTTGAAAGTTAGGACCTTTCAGGTAACAATAAAGTTAACCGAGGACTTAACAAAGCGGGTAAATATCTTGAAGCCCTTATATGTCAAATTAGAGGGTTTAAATTGCAAGAAATAAGCTAGTTGACCTTTCAGAAGGGCCAAGAGACGAGATGCAACATCTTGAAAACGTTTTTGTCTGATCAGAAGACCCAAGCGGGCCGCGTAAGCCCATAACAACATCTTACGCGGGCCGCCTGGACCGCCCAGATACAGAAAAGTTTGACAGCAGCCAAATTTCGCGCATAAACCGACTTTAATCACTTGTTTCACTTCGTGGGCGACCCCTAAGCAACCCCTAGACCACTAGGGACACTTGTGGATGAATTGTGGTCAGTTGTAGACTTAGATGTCAACAATCTATGGTGTTTAAATCACTATATAAGGCCATGATGTTGCAACAATTCTTCACACCTTCATTCTTGCATTCTTGATCATTTCTGGAGCTCAAGACTTCTCTCAAGTGATCTCTGGTCTTTCATAGGACTCTTGTAAGTTTGCTTAACCTTTCTTAGTTAAGTTTTTGCTTAGTATTAGCTTAAAAGTCAAACCGTCGTAATTAACGGTTGACTTCAAGATTAATCACTAATGGTCCAGTGATTAGTCGAATTGAAAGTAGTTATAAGTTGGTAATTATGTAGGTAATAAACCCTTAAAAGGGTTCCCCCTGATTCCCACTCTAACTAGGTCAAATGTCGGGTCAAACTTGTTAATAAAAAGTCAACAGGATACTTAATTTCTAATTTATGCATGATTAGCAATGTAGAACACATACAACCTGTTTGATCATTAATATAACTTGGTAATTAGTGTAAGAACATGTCTAAACATGTTCAACCCGACAAATTACTGTTTAGACCCGGTTCGGAACCGAAAGTCGCAAAGCTTTGACTTTTGTTTTGACTTCAGTTCTGACCCGTTTTGGTATGTTTTAGAAATACCTTAAAGCTTCATTTGGACCAGGTTACATGTTAGTATAACCCTCTGTGATTATACACCATGGTTCATTAGTTAACCAATTAATACGCATGATTCCGTTAATTGCTCATATGTTGACCATTATGCCCTTTTCACCTTAAAACGTGATTTTTGAAAATGTAAAAGTGTAGAAACCTTAGTTACTGATATATAAACTTGTATGCAAAGTTTGACATCAGTTTGAGGTGTAGATTGAGAGTTATGCTCATTAGCGTAATTAAGAAGCTTTATGTTAATTAAACGGCGTAATTAGCATATAGCCTAGTTAAGCCTACTTTTTGATATCAAAATTATTACCCACTGATGTAATATATTATTTTGGGATTTTTGAAGATTTTTAATTAATTTTAGGCTGAGCATAACTTATAGTCGCAGGCTTAATCCGGTAATTGTCGGTTTTGCCCTTACGGGCCATAAAATGAGTTTTACATATCTAATCAACTCCAAACCTTTTGCTACTGATTAAATATGGTAAATAAATTATTTTAAGCCTTCTGGAATAATAAAAAATATCAGTTTTCTATATAGAACCCGGAAACGGCTTCTAATCGCCTTTTTAAGCGTTTTTAACGCATAGTATGTACTAGAACTATTTTAAACATACGAGGGTCGATACCTACTGATATTTTAGGTAAATTATAATATTTTAACAGTAAGCAAAGGTTGTTAAACTCAGACTTCAGTTTTGAGCTTTTCGGCTTATGTGAAATTACCAAAATGCCCCTACGGTGCATAGTTTGGTTATATTTGATAAATTTCACATATCTAATTTACCCTACTGTTATAACTTATCAAACTAAGTATTTTTGCTGATTATATCAGACCTGTAACTCAGGTTAATACTTAAACTCTTTTATAACCTTATAAATGACCAAACTACCCCTACGAGGCATAGTTTGTGTTTAAATTCATTTCGGGCATAATAAATGATATCTTACTGATGTCACAACATATCTGAGGCATATTAACTTAGGAAACCTGTATATGGCTCTCATGATTACCCGTTACGCCTCTTACGCGTTCGGTTCGGCTTATGTAACTAGTTTACATAAATTAGCCGAAACGGGTCAAACCTTATCGGTTTTATCTCATTATCCAGAGTGTGTTTAAGTTACCCACATTAGACAAGCATGCAAGCTTTTCGGGTCAAAACCACATTCTAAACCGGTCTTCGCTTCTTCATGCGTTTGAACCGTGTCTTCCTTTCTAAAACTAACCGGTCTAAGCTAAGGCTTAATTAAAGACCCGTTAGAAATCTAATAGGTTATTATAAACCTTCGTTCCAGATTAGGAGCCCGGTAAAAGTACTTGCATTTGCATTTGCTGTAATTGATTGATACTTTGCTCAGGTAAATACTCTTAACTTATTTTCCCTATACGGGCTTGGGATACGGTACTATAAAAGTACCGCTTGGTCGGGTATGTAGTCATTTAAATCGGATTGTGATTAATGTATTTACATAACTCGCTTTGTTCTGTATTATTTGATGTATGGCCCTTGGGGGTTAAATGACCATGTCCCGGATATCCTTGGCATCATTTTACGAAATGGCCACAACCTAAGCATGGGGTGTAGGCGTACACCTGACAGATGCGTTATGTAAAAACTGGTAATCCACATAAAGGAATCAACCTTGTGGGCATTATACCTGTGGCGTGTCAGTTAACTTAAACCGGCTCTTCTAACCGGTGCTAATGGACGGCAAATGAGTAAATCTGTATACAAGATTATATACAAATAATTATCCCAAGTTATAAAAGATATTTTGTGCCGAAGTGCATTCAAATCAATTTACAAACTCTTTTCAACATGAGTCAGTTGAGTTGTATTTACCAGTGTAAACTGACGTATTTTCCAAAAAGCCTAAGTGCAGGTACTAGACGAAATAGGCTGGCTACTCCAGGCATCATTACTCAAGTCTCGCAAGCTCTAGATGTCAAAGTCTGTTGAACAGTTTTCCTTTTTATTTTGATCCGCCTGTGGATCCTTTACTTTCCGTTGTAATACTGGATATTACTTTATTCTCGGATTGTAATATAGTTATCTTTTGCTTCCGCTGTGCATTTAAATATTGTGTTGTTTGACTATTATGTTGCCAACCACGTCACGATACTCCCCCACCGGCCACCGGTGACACGTGGAATTTCGGGGTGTGACAACTCGAATGATGAGGTTTTTGATTGGAATAACTGGGCGCCTCCGAAATCAAACTATTTGCTATGGAGGGCGATTATGGGCAAAGTCGCGGCAAAAACAGAGCTGATTCATAGAGGGGTAAGAATTGGAGATTACTTGTGTCCTCGATGCGGGTTAACCGAAGACCATTTATTCGTCTCCTGTCTTTGGTCACAATGTGTGTGGTGGAATGTTTTGTCTTGGGTTAGAATTCCTTTTCCGTTGAACACGTCCAGCTTGAAGGATATGATCAGCTTCCTAAAGCTTCGTCAAGGCGGAGGTGTTTGGAAAAAGATTATTTATATGATAGCGATCGGAACGGTATGAAGACTATGGAATGCGAGGAATACGATGGCGTCTGAAGGAAAGTTCATCCCTGTCGCCACTATTACGGATCAAATTAAAGAAGACACATTCCTGTGGTTAAGCAATAGATCGAAGATTAAGCCGAGAGTTGGGAGAAGTGGAGATCGTTTGATATATTGGATATGTTGTACGCGGTTTTGTTTGTTTTGTTTTTTTCTTGTTTTCGGTTTGGATTGTTTGTTTCTTCTGCTTGCTGGCTCTTTATATTCATATATAAAGTGAGTTTGCCGTTAAAAAAAATAAATATATCATTGTTAGAAGATTTTTAAAATTTTTTTTTTGGACATTCTAAATGCATAAAAGGGTGGATAAAATAAAGAAAGATTGACACTCTCACTCACACACACACTCATTCATCCATCCAATTAATGGTGACGATGTCTCACTCTCCAATGCATTATCCACCACTCCTAACCACCACCATCACAACCCTCTTACTATTCACCACCACTCTCACACCCACAACCGCCAACCAACCACCACCAACCCCAACCCCAACCCCATGGCCCCATCAATTCCACTCAATCCTCATGATGAACTACAGCGGCACACTCGAAATAATAGACCTATGGTACGACTGGACCAACGGCCGTAACTTCAACATTATCCAACACCAGCTCGGAAACGTGTTGTACGATCTTGAATGGAACAATGGCACTTCGTTTTTTTATACCCTGGATTCCGACCGCCAGTGCTCTTCTGCGCAACTGGAGGTCGGAATCCTCCGACCTAATTGGCTCGACGGAGCCAATTATGTCGGACAACGTACGGTTGATGGGTTTCTTTGTTATGTTTGGGAGAAAGCGGATTTTATTACTTATTATGAAGATGTTGCTTCTAGACGCCCTGTTCATTGGGTGTTTTATACCGGTAAGTTGATTGTTTTTATCGGTTTTTGGAATTTGTTTCCTGTTGTAGTGTGTAATTAACAAGTTGGGGAACAAAAGGTACAAAATTGGGGTTAGGGTTTTGACAGTGAACGGATTTCCAGACACCACTGACATTTTGCACGAGCCGGGTCAAGAATAATGAGCATTTTTACCAAATGCCTGGTAATCGGTACCGGTATTCATTTTTAGGGTTTTCAGTTTCGGTACCAGTTGGTTTCAGTATTTTTTGTTACTTTACTACTGATACCGAACTGGCACGGTACCGCTATAATTGGTATTGTATTCAATTGAGTAAAATGCACAGATAGTCCATGTGATTTGGTGAAATTTCACCTTTAGCCCTCAACTTTTCAAAATTACATTCTTAGTCCCTGTGGTTTGACAAGTTGTTACTCGGATAGTCCCCAAAGCGGATGGAGGTTAGTTTTTCTGGATAAGTTGGTGTGAAATGACAAGGACTATCCGAGTAACAACTTGTCAAACCACAACGACTATCCGAGTAACCTTCATCCGCTTTAGGGACTATCCGAGTAACAACTTGTCAAACCACAGGGACTAAGAGTGTAATTCTAAAAAGTTGGGGACTAAAGGTGAAATTTCACCAAACCACAGGGACTATCCGTGCATTTTACTCTATTCAATTTATATTATTACTCTTTTTTGGTATCGGTACGGTACCGGTATGATACCGATCTCATCCCTAAGTTATATGACTTGTATAGATAGGCAGTGGTGTCAGGTTTTACAGACATGCTATACGACTCATGTTTTTTTAAGAAAAAATATATAACTTAAGTAAACGGTATCGGTACGGTAGTGGTATGATACCGATCTCATCCCTAGGTTATATGACTTGTATAGATTGGTAGTGGTGTCAGTTGACAGACATGCTATATGACTCATGTTTTTTAAGAAAAAATATATAACTTAATTAAACAAAGGAGCCATACGAGTTGTATGGCTGTATACGACTCATGTAGATGACGTGTCATATGTCGCTATATGGGTCGTATATCTAAACGATTCGATTGATGTGACAAGGAGGAGTATGTTTAACACTTAAACTTTTGAGTATTGATGATTGTGTATGCAAATGCAGGAAGGGAAGCACACGTGATGACATTTGAAGTTGGTGCAGCTCTTGAGGATGAAAAGTGGCAGGTGCCTTGGTATTGTTTCGAGGAGACTACTCCAGTTGCAACAATGGCGGACGTTAATGGCAGCATCACGCATCAAGGTTTGGTAGATTTTGCCACTCGCAGAATCGCAAGTATGTAGAAGTAGTTTAGTCTCTATGCCGCTGCAGATTAATCTGATCCATTTAGTTTTTGTTCTGGTTAATAAATATTATAACCCACAAATGAATAACTATCATCTTCTAGGATCTATGTGTGCTTGCAGAGATTTCCAAGAGGTTGTGAATTTGTGTTAAGAGGCTTGTTTTGGTACAATAATAGCCAAGTAAGTTGTTTGTTTATGGCAATAATATTTATTACTCAATACTTAACTAAGCTTCAGCTGACCAAGTTTAAATCCACAAGTTATTAGAAACTCATCTTAGGAGCAAAAATACGCACGTAATAGAAAAACATTACAAGTATTATAGCATCCGGCGTACACTTCCTCTCATGGTCTCAGGCCCACCGGGTCCGGGTGCACCATGGCCGCGAGTGGGGTGTGAGAGGGTTCAGTGTGAGTGTAGCAACGGACGTGGAAGGGAACGAAGGTTCGACTCTCGCCGGCTTTTACTTCTTGGGTGGTTCTTGGTTTAAAAGACCTACTCACACTCATACCTAGAGGTGTAAACAAGCTCAGGGGCACAAGAGCTACTCGGGATCGGCTCGGTTAAAAGCTCGAACGAGCCGAGCTTGAAATACAACTCGTTTGATTATTGAGCCCGAGCTTGAAATACAAAGTTCGTTTAGTCTTGCAAGCCTAAAAAAGCCCAAATTTTTTTTAGTTTTTTTATGTATATTATAATAATGATTATGATGATTATGACTCAATCCTAAAATGCCCAAGTCAGTTTTAACCCAGGCCCATATGGTTTAAAACTAACAACATTAGTACCGTTGAATCCCATTAAGGCATTTCTAATAAGTAAAGTTTTACTTGATTTCAACACTTCTGGCTATATACGAAGACATGTAACAATAATAAACATACGAGTACATAGTTGGATCAAGTCATTTTTTATTAGTAAAAGTTTAACTTGATTTCAATGTTAAGTCACTTTACATATAGACCTTTAACAATAATAAATAATCCTGTCCTGTAAATGGTTGGATGATGGATCAAGTCATTTTTTTATAAGTAAAAGCTTTACTTAATTTTAATATATGTGACTATAGGGTAGGGATAATGTACATTAATTCAAAAGTGTGAGAAGTGTATTATAACACCATATAAACACCGTATAACACTATGTAACATCATATAACACCATATAACACTATGTAACACTATATAACACTGTATAACACTATGTAACACCATATAACACTATGTAACACTATATAACACTTTTTAAAAGCAAAACTTTTTACTTGATTTAAATGTTTGTGGCTAAATAGCTAATATACCTAGACCTTTAATGATCATAAAATATACTCCCCGAGTAGTCGCTACAAGGTAGGTTGCCGAGCCGACCTTCTTCAACTCCGCCTAGTTACTCAGAATCGATCAAACGCGGTCAACCTTGGCTATAATCGGATCTAGTAGGTCAACTCGGACTGAATTTGACTTTATAAAAATAAAAGATAATTTATATGCCTATCATATTACAGAATAAATATCATTTTCACATATTTTTTATAAATATTAGTAAATTTATGTTATTTGACATATATTTAATTTCCAAAAACTAATTTCTGTATAATTTAACACGTCCGAGTACTCTCCACTTAGGCAGAATACTCTCAACTCCCCGGTCGACCAACTAGGGAGCGCCTAGCGACTTTTGCAACCATGATGTTGGTTTTGTCTCGATGAAGATGATTGGCTTGTCATCTGAGAGCGTGGTTGTGATGGTACTTCAGTTTGGCTTGGCACTTTGTTGCATTCACTAAAGGTTTTGAGCTTCGGTTGTTTGTGTCCATCTTGAGATTGTTTCTGTACTTTAGTATACTACGAATTAGCAACATGTTGGTGCATATGCTTATTTATGTAATTATGGGTTGTATCACTATCAATTAGCAACATGTTTGTGCAATAGTGTTTGTGCAACAGTGTTTGTACAATGTGCTTTGGTGTTTGTGTATGCAGTTGTGGTTGTATCTTATACTGATTTGGTTGTAAGTTGGGTTCGTTATTAAGTTTGGATTTATTTAGTTGGTGGCTTCATTTTAAAGATGTGGATTGCGTCATTGGCAAAAGTTTTGTGCATGGTTTGTTTTGGTTTTATGGTGGGCTTACTGTGATATTTTTGTCTTATTGTTGGGGACTAAGGGGCTGTTTGGTAGCCTCTGAATGGTCATTAAGAGGTTACCTCTTAATGGAACCATTAAGAATTTTACCGATGAGAAGGTAGAAGAATGTGACATGTGATGATTTACCATTCAGAGGTTACCTCTTAACCATTCAGACTTGAGGTTACCTCTTATTCATTCAGAGGTTTTAAACCATTAAGAGGTAGCATCTGAATGGTCATTAAGAGGCTACCAAACAACCCCTAAGGTTTTGATGAAGGTGGCTTTGTATTCATCTGATAATGGGCATATTGATTGGGTTTCTTGGCTTTTATGACATGACAATTTTTATTGCAGCCGTGTCGTGTCTGAGACGTAATAAAGTTTAATGCATGGGTTTTGAAGTTGGTAATTAATTGTACCATGTTTGTTTTTTTTTTTTTGTTTTTTTTTTTTTGTAAACATGTATGATGTCAAAGATCCTGTCTTGGTAAACCGTGATGGCTTTCTATAAGGAACCGGTGAAACTAAGATTTCTGAGCCTAACTAATACACATTACACACACGTTAAAGTCATTAGCATTTGCGTCATAGTCTATTTTTTTATGTTTGTTTGTTTTGTGTTAAGCTTATATTATCTTTTGGTTTTTTCCGTTGGCTGTCTTGGCGATGACAAATTCAGTCACATTAAAGAAGCGTAACACTCTAAAATGATGTGAATGAGCATTTTCTTTGTAGTACAAAATTGGTTCTTCTTATTTTGTTCCTATGTTTAAATTTTTTTGAAGTGATGTGTAACTTATACATTTATTTATAGGTAAACTAGTCTAAGTCCCCGTGTATTACACGGGTGGCTAAACAACAAAAAAATTATACTTTAATACGTAAATACTTTATTACAGGTTTGTTTGAATATTAAGATAAATAATATCTTATAAAAATTAATTAACGATTACATTTCATATTAATTATCATGTATACGTCTATAAATAATTTTTTGAAATGAAAGAAATGTTGTATTAAATCTATAAATAAATTCCAATATAGCATGCATAGAGGTTGTATCCAATATAAATGAGCCACAAATTTCCACTTCATCAATTTTTAAAAGATTAGCCTCTTTAACCAGACCCACTCTGACCCGTTTTAAATATGCATATTTGATAATGTTATATTTACAATTTACATATCACATGAATTGAATAATATAAAAAGAATAAACGATATAATTCATAAATATCTAAAACTTATTATAATATAATGAAACTGGGGAGATAAACTCACGGTCCTTTTCTGACCATTTTTACAACTTGTATTACCATCACTGCCTTAAAAATTCTTGATACTTGCCATTGTGTCGACCCATACGCTTGACTATTCCAACTCTACCACATGGGCAACCGTTATTGCTCTCTAACCTCAACTATGACCTGAAATAATTATTTATCATCAACCTCCTATAAAATGCAAGAAATACATGATAATATATGTACTGAACACGAGCCGCTCAAGGTTTCTCTAAACCTTTTAAGTTCATAAAAATAAAAAATAAAAAGCTGTATATGAAAAATGGCTGGTCAAATTCAAATTAGGCTTACTTATGCTGAATCATAAGCTTGCTAGTGAGTACAAATTTAACTCCACTGCAAGGTTGTTAAAGAATCCCACCAGTCTTTAGACACACCTATAAGAGATGCTAGTGTCCACTTCAATGTAACGTACTGTAGTATCTGCACCTTCTTCCTCGACCTTCAGTCTTGCTTAAATAAAGTTTTCAAGGATCCTGCCAGAAGTATGAATTAAGATGTATTTTCAATAGATAACAATAATGGATTATGGTCCGATAAAAATTTAGGAAGCGCTCTGAAGCATGCTGAAGGTCATTTATCGATCACATCTCTCCCAACCAACACTCTATGAATTTTACTTAATTTCTTAGAGTAAAATGCCCGGATAGTCCCTGTGGTTTTGCAAAGTTTCAGCTATAGTCCCCAGAGTTTGGAAATTACACTCCTAGTCCCTGTGGTTTATGACTTTGTTTCTCGGATAGTCCCTGGAGCGGATGGAGGTTAGTTTTCTCAGTTAAATTGGTGTGAAATGACAAAATTGCCCTTAGTAATAAAAAAAGATAATTAAATCAATAAATAAAATAAAAAAAGGTGGGACCCACCTTTCACTTCTTCTTCATCCTAAAACCACCACCGCCCACCACCTATTGAAACCACCACTTGCCACCACCACCCTCCATCATCACCCTTTCTCCACCAACACAATCCTAAAATCAACTACCACCTCCTAAAAAAAAACCCAAATCTGCAGTAGAGCCATTGATATCGTCAAGTCACCCACAAAATTTAATCTTTTCACAATAAAACCAAAACCCACTACTCCTCAAAATTCTAGCAATTTTCTTAGGGGAATAATTTGCAGGTTTCAGACGGGTAATAGGGTTTGCACTTTCTGATACTTGAACCACATTTGTATCACCATCAATGTGTTCGGCTCCATTGTGCACCGGATTAGCACCAACAGGGGAGGGCGGAGCCGTCGTAGAGACAAGAGCTATAGTAAGAATACCTGAAGATGAGCGATTATCTTCATCTCCAACCAAGTTCGTCCCACAAGAAACATCCTCAAATCGGTGAGCGGTTTGAAGTAGAGCATTAGGGTTCTCCAATGAAAGCGGCGGCTGGATAACAGAACCATCAAGGGGCTTCAAAATCATCTCTAAATGCACTCCAGAGGGAGTAGCAGGAAGATTAGATGCCGAAATTGATGGAGGATCAGGTGGGTGAGGGGGTATCAGAGGAGAGATTGGAGGATTTGAAGAAATTTCGGTCATGGAGGATGAGGAACCGTAGATCGAAGCAAAATGGGCGGTGGTGGTTTTAGGACGAAGAAGAAGTGAAAGGTGGGTCCCACCTTTTTTTTTATTTTATTTATTGATTTAATTATCTTTTTTTATTACTAAGGGCAATTTTGTCATTTCACACCAATTTAACTGAGAAAACTAACCTCCATCCGCTCCAGGGACTATCCGAGAAACAAAGTCATAAACCACAGGGACTAGGAGTGTAATTTCCAAACTCTGGGGACTATAGCTGAAACTTTGCAAAACCACAGGGACTATCCGGGCATTTTACTCAATTTCTTACCTTTTTCATCTTCAAACATGAAAGTAAACTTACTCCCCTTCATCTCGTCTTCATTCAAATTTTCGCTCGTCTGACCACCTCATCGCGTTAAAGTCACCCAAAAAACCACAACCCCAAAATATTTGCTAAAACACAAACATTAATTATACAAAACTAAATATTCCCAAAATTGTGGGATTGATTCCTTATGTATAAATTTTGAAATCCTTACAATGCCTTAAAACTAACTAAAAATTGCCCAATTTTTTATTTAATGCATCATTTGAACCAAAAAAGTAACATATTGATCAACAAATAAATACTTACTTCAACCAAAATATAACATAGTTAACACAATTAATCTGTTATTTCATTAAATGGCACAACTCAACGACACAAAAAAGAATACTTTAAGAGAACAAATAAACCTGACAAACAACGGGACCATTGGAGCTAATCTTAGCGCTTCCACAAGGACTATGCTTGAGATCAAGGATAATCTATTTAGCAAAAAACAACCCAACTTAACTTGAAGATATGGATTAACTCTTACGATATGAAGAAAAAATAGAAACACGTGCGCGGTTCTGGCGGTGTGGTCGCACCTTGTATTCGACTCAAGCGAAAACTGTATCCACTCATCTTAGTAATACGATTGATGACCTAGCACACACACAAACACATCTCCCTGCAAATTGAAACCAATAGTAAAGTTGGAATGATATGTGGATATTAAAACTTGAAAGCAAGACGTACGATTTTGAAAAGCTAGAGAGACTCATGGCGACTCCAGCCGTTGCGACCCATCCAAGGTGTATCGCGTAGAACCCAATTCATTTGTCACTATACTTTTGAGCCCATTTTTCTGTCAGTGCTACCTACAACAACATAAACATGTTCAACATGTAAACAATCCTTTTAAAACCATGAACCATTGACACTTGAGCTAAAATCATCCTATTCAACAATTCAGATATACCATTCCAGTCAATAATATTATTTTTGTACTCATAATTAAAGCATTAACTAATTACAACCGAAAAAATTGTCTGTGGGTCAACCCAAACCATTTTGACCGGCCACACAGCCTTTCCGCCCCGTCCATCTTGCCACCTCTATTTGACACTTTCCACATTTCTGTTTTTTTCTTTCTTATATTTTTCATGAAAGGAATATTAATATCATCGATACCAGACATGAAGATAAGATACCTATACCCGTTTGTTGCTAGCTTACTGCTCGACTCCACTAAATTTGCCACAGGTAAACTGCATTAGTATAAGTTCATCAGACTTCAGAAATGGATATCAGTTTTCATTTGTAGGTATGCGGGACCTACAAAATGAAAAGAAAAAAACATAAAAAATTTCTATGAACCTACACGTCAGTGGTCAAGGGAGTTGTATACATTCTACCTGAAGCCACTGTAATAACACAAGCATAAGGTTGAGATTTCTCAAGCAATGGAAGCAGTAGCTCTGTCATGCCATAGGTCCCTAGTACGTTCACAACAAAATTCATTTCGTATCTGTTTTTTTAAATGAAAAAAAGAAAATAATATTGTCAATTAAGTGGTTATAAAGCGCGTAATGTTCGTGAAAATGAAAAAAAAAACTGGTGCCCTTCCGATGTCGTCACTCTCGTGTTCTCAAGTATGCCAACATTATTAACCTAAAATAGATAAGGATTCTAAATAAATATATAACCCAAACAAAAATAATGTATACAGAAAACAGAATAAAAATAAACCAAACTTAAATTTGGTCTTTTGGAACAAATTTGCAATACTAAAGATTAGTGGGACTAAATTAGTAGAGGTGGCAATCTCGACCCAGTTATTTACGAATGGGTTGATTTGGGTTGTGTTTTATCTCATAAAGGTCATATAAATATTAGATAAGAGGAGAGCTCCTCAAATGGCGCGAAGAGGTGAAAGTCACCAAAAGTTATGTTTAATTGATACAACCAACTAAATCATATAATCAAAGATAAATATCATTATTAATATTATATTTTTGCAACAATAGTTAACGCATTCACTATGTATGAAAGTATGAAACAGTTTAAGTTACGTTAGCGGGTCAACTCAACCGACCCGCATTGAATTCCAACACAAATCCCTTATCCATCTAGTCACATCTAATATCCGGTCTTTATGTCCTAAAGTAACAACAATGTTTACATCTAATAATCCATTCCAGACTTAAAGCCAAAAGTAGACTCCTTACGATGCGTGGGTACCATAAAGATAAAGAAAAAGCCGAAAACCGTACCTCCAAGTGAACATTTGGTTTGGTTACTGGTGCTCGACTGAATTTTAGAGACTGCTTCTTCCCCTCTTGCCTTATTTTGACGAACCATGTATACCATTGCTCCTCTGTTATCATATTCAAAACAATAAAAAAACGAAACGTTTAAGAATCTATGCAAAATATTGTCTGTCCAAAACAAATAATCGAACACTGGACTCTAAAATTCAAACACAATACTTTCTTGTCAGTGTTATTAGAAATCTTTTTTTGTCAATTACAAATTATTAAGAAAAATGACAACTTTTTGAATAACATAAAATACTTCTATGCAAGACCTTGCGTAGTGGCATAACTGATTCCAGAATTAGCTCTGGTAACCACGCAATTCTATGCATCTATTCGTCTGACTATATCTTCTGGATTAATATTCGTCTAGCCAATTCTTTCCATCTACATCAGCAAAGATCCCCTTATTTTAAGAATTTATATCTCACATATCAATGTACAATACCTAAATTGAGCTGCTACATAGATAGTATTCAACTTCAATCTCTTTCACACATGCATGTACGCTAGTAATTTCTCAAAAATCCCCATATCATCAATTAGAGGATAAGGCATATCATAGTTAACTAACATATCTCTTAAAAAATATATGATAAAACGATGGTTTGACATAAAAAATTGTGTAAACTCACCTGATCCTTTAGCTCTTCTTCAAAACAAAGTTGCGCTGAACAATTAATTTTGACCAGGCTAACACCCTCATTTATATCAACCCAATCCCTTTTTATCATATCTTTCCGAGTCAGATCCAATAATAAAAACCCCATACACATTAAAAAATCCTGCACCGTGACCTCGGTACCGAGATAAACAACTTGACTGCAGCCTTTATTAATAAATAAAAAAATATTTGTATCTTTTACTGTCATGTATTGTTGTGGGCTTCTGTACGTTATCTCAAATTGCTGAATACCGTATCGATGAAGCAAAACCCACCTCCAGATAACCTCTTTTACGGTACTCAGTTCTTATGAATGTCATTAATTTCTCTATTATTTGAGTACCATGGGGGAAGAAAGAAGCAGATCCCTTGGCTGAAACGCATATAAACTGAAATTACTTTCAACATACTTCGCCAATTTTGTTACCCACTTGTAAAAAAAATCCATCTAAGTGGATGGAATAAGAAAAGTTCTTGCTTCCTGTCCAATTCTCCATGGTAATATTTTTTGGCTTATTCCACCATGGCTTTGTATTCTTAGAGCAAAATTAAAAAAAAAAAGATTATTCATAAAGACTAATTCATTGACATAATTCAACTTTTCGCAAAATAACCTCTAGATGGAGGATAAAAGCGGCTGAATTAGGGTTTCTCAATGGTACACTTACCTGACCCGATTTAGCTTTCCCAATCAAATCAAAGCCTTCAAAAATCGAATCAAAAGT
The DNA here is from genome assembly GCA_030545235.1 of Helianthus tuberosus. Classification (NCBI taxonomy): domain Eukaryota; kingdom Viridiplantae; phylum Streptophyta; class Magnoliopsida; order Asterales; family Asteraceae; genus Helianthus; species Helianthus tuberosus. The sequence continues at coordinate 9,337,607 of CM060398.1, read as the reverse complement.
CTGAGCTTGAACGGGAAACAAAGCATAAATCCCCTTAGCCTTCAAGGCATACTTCAAAGATTCAAAAATCCTAAAATTCTAAACCGATTTGGGATCCTCTTCTTTACTTCCAGCCTCCTTCACATCTACCTCAATAATCTTCATTTTTTTTATTCTTACTTTTCTTCAGACTCTTCCATCTTCATTAACTCCACACATATTTTTAAAACCGCAATCAATCAAGTTATTCGGTAAATTTAATAGATACGTTGTACACAAATGTGACTTACTTAAGCTTCAAACTAAAGAAACATTAAAATAGTTTAAAATCTAATTAATCAAGTTATTCCATAAACTGAATACATCCGACACACACAAACATATATGAATTAAGCTTGAAACTATTGAAACATCAAATTAGTTTAAAAAATGTAATCAATCAAGTTATTGAATAAATAGAATACAACATTAGACAATTTAACATCACAATATATCAAAGAATATACCCTAATCTGAATCACACAACTTAGTGGATTCGGATAATAGAAAGTTCAATTAGATGAACTATAACTTATGAACTTGTATACTAACCTTAATCCGTGAGATGCTGAGAAGATTTAAAGAAAAACCCTAATGAAAAAATTGAGATGGTTGCTTTCTCCATTCACCCTACCACAACCGTCGTCATCTACCAGTGAAAAGCCTCCTGTTCCATTGTCGATTAATAATCAAAATAAAATCCATCAAAATGCAAACAACAAACTGAAAATAACATGTATAGAATCAAATTAAAGTTATAAAAGTACTAACCCATGACTGGATTGAATTATTGCTAACCACTCCCGAAGCTTTCAAATTACTCTCTGAAAATCAAATAAGAATAAATTCACAAAAATTAGAATAGACACTCACAAATGGCTGTTTCAGATTTCAATTATAATTTATATGTATATGAATAGATACTCACAAAATCAAAGTAAATTTTAAGTCAACTTTACATCATTAACAACCGTACCTTCAACTGGACCTGGTCATCAGCAAAAGGTGTTCCTTTTTCACCATGAAAGAAGTGAAGCTTATCCAGTTCTCTAGTCTGATAACCTTCACCCGGTATCTATAGAGACAGACCAATAAATCAAAAGGTTTATTAAGCTAACCTGCTGTTGTAGAAACAAAAATGTGGTTAAAGTTGTTTGAAGTTGGACTTACCATCTGAATCTCCAAGAGATTTCCCATTGATAAACACTTGTGAAACAATATGCCTCCTGGCTATCTCACTTTGCACATCCTGAATTTCCAACCCATCCTCTCCAAAACGAAATCCATCGCATTTTTTTAAATTAATGAACATCCCATATTGTATATTAATATAATATAATTATAATAAAACTTGTCGACATAATAAACCTAACTAATATACCCTGTATAAACCAATCTATTTGTTCTTGATTTGCACAACAAACATTTATACTCCAAAATTGTAAGTAATTTTCATTCAATTAAAGCATCTTTCTAAACCCCCGATGGATCAATCAAATGAAAGACAAAAAAATAGGTTTCTCATTTATACATTCTAACAAAAACTACCAGATCTGTACAAAGAAACCAATAAGATATAAATTAAAAGATGATTGTTACCGTAGAATCAAAGAAATCGACCAGAGAAATAGTCTGCCGACTCCCCGACATTGTTACAGAATCAAATTCAGATTATTAGCATGAACCCTAACTGTGTACACAATCGTTCAGATTCAAAACTACAATCAACAAAACGTCACATAAACCCTAACTGAAAACCGCAATACAATTGAAGGATTTGCATACCTGGAAGAGATTGGAGATCGTCGGAGGAGCAGAATGCAGTCGAAGAATCATCATAGAATCATCATATACTGTTTGAAATTGAAAACATAATATACATCAACAGAGAGATGGAACGATGGAACAGGCAAGATATATGAAATTTAAATGAGGTTTCAAGGATTGATTGAAGAGTATTGGAGAAGATTTCAATTGATTGAGAATTAATTGGAGTTTCCATATATAATCTAAAGAAACCGCTTAGAGAATTGAAGGAAATTGAAGGAAATATAGTGAAGAGGAGAATGGCGCCCAAAATTCACAATTCTCTGGCCAAAGAGAGTAGCCACATCATGGTCAAAAAGTCAAACAATATTTTGCTTTAGTATATGAATAGATAACGACTAACTCGAAGGAAGTGGCAGATGTTTTTAACAACTTGGACATATTCTGCAACAAGTGATAGACTTGGACTGTAGAATAAACGAGAAACTTGCTTAAATAAATGAGCGTATGTACTTCTTTCATTTTAATAACTAAGCATGATCTACTCACACACAAAAAAAGTGAGTTTTAATCTTTAAAAATGTATGGTTAGATGGTATTTAAATATAAAAAAATGTTATTCATAAAGAATAAAAAATAATAATTATAACTTGCAGTAATTGAAAGACGGTATCATCTTTTTCTATTTAAGAGTATCTACTATAATAAAAGAAACCAACTTTTGTACACGTGTCATTCATTAAAGGTATCCTCAAATTTATACTTATCTTAGATTAATTAAATTAAATAAATAAATAATAAATTAATATTAAATCTTATCATACTTTAATAAAATATTATCCTCAAATCTAAATTGTTAATTTAATATATTATTAAAATAAATACCTCTCTTTCCTACTTATCTTATATTAAATATATAAATAATAAATTAATATTAAATGTTATCCAAAATTATTAAAAATATAACTTTTTTTATTATTTGGTATACAAAGTTATATTTATTCAACTCGTGTAAACGCGGGGTTTTTTAAAGTATAGTTTTTATTATTTACTATACAAAGTTACATTTATATAACCCGTTTAATATACGAAGTTTTTAAAATATAACTTTTTATCATTTGTCATGTAAAATTAGATCAACACGTGTAATACACAGGGTTTTAAGGATATGTTTTTTTTTTTATTTGGTAGATTTTTCAACCCGACTATACATGGGTTTTTTAAAGATACAACGTTTTTAGTATCTAATATACAAAATTACATTTATTTAATCTGTGTAATACACATGGTTTTTAAAGATATAACTCTTTTTAGATCTATTTAACACGTGTAATATATGAGGTTTTTAAGAATTTTTTTTTATTATTTGGTAGATTTATTCAACCCGATTATACACGGGTTTTTTAAAGATACTACGTTTTTAGTATTTAGTATACAAAATTGCATTTATTTAATCTGTGTAATACACATGGTTTTTAAAGATATAACTTTTTTATTATTTGATATATAAAATTACATTTATTTAACCCGTACAATACACGACGTTCATAAAAGATCTAACTTTTTATTGTTTAATATAGAGTAAATTGCCATTTTAGTTCCTGAGGTTTGACTAAAATTGCCACTTTAGTCCAAATAGTTTTTTTCTTGCCATTTTAGTCCAACTAGTTTTGTTTTCTGCCATTTTAGTCCCTAACTTTTGTCATTTTCATCCAAACCACTAACTACATTCAAAAAATTTAGTTAACTTAGGTGAATTTTGGTCAAACCACATTTTGCTTTCTTTTTTTGTAGGTGCGATCGTATGGGGATGATGTTGTGCCGGTTTACAATGAAGATGAATGCAGTGGTTGTTGGTTTTACGATTATGGCGGTGGTGTTGGTTGATGACGTGGGTGGCAGAAAAGTGGTCGGTGGTGGTGGAAATGGTGGGTGGTGATGATGGTAGGGTGGGTGGGTTGGTGGTGACGGTGTAGGCAAGTGGTGGTGATGATAGAAGGTTGTGATAGGGTGGCTGGTGGGAGGTGGTGGTGGTTGATGAAAACGGCAAAAAATGAGAAAAGTCAGGGACTAAAATGGCAGAAAACAAAACTATTTGGACTAAAATGACAAGAAAAAAATTATTTGGACTAAAGTGGCAATTTTGCTCAAACCTCAGGGACTAAAATGACAATTTACTCTTTAATATATACAATTACATTTATTCAACCCGTGTAATACACGGGGTTCTAACCTAGTGTAATAATATAGCAACACATTTTCAATTTTGATTACTTTTTTTGTCTCAAAATTATATCTACTTTTTACGGTTATAATTTGTTTAAAATGTTTATTAACTTAGAGAAAAGAGTAAGTATAATGATTAAATTAAATTTCTTACAATATCTGTAGAAAATTTACCATTATAAAAATCACTAATACACTTAATAAATAACCAAATAATAAAATTATCATTTCATTAAATAACACTTTGAAATTAAAAAATATATATATTTTTTGAATATTTATTTTAGATAGTGAAAGCTGGATAAGGAGGTTGGATAATGATAATCCCAACGTTGAACAGGAACCACAATTTCATATCAACCCATTTTTCCCTCATCCTCTTCCCTTTTCTTTAAACTATTAATATTAATTAATATTAATAAAAACAAAGACCCCAATTTCCTATGTCTAACGGTGGGACGTCCCAATGATGGATCGTATCCTACCGAGGCATGGTGCGGTCTTGAGGGCAACCCGGTTTTACCCAGCTATTACCCCAGCGGTTTTACCCGTGTGGGGGCAGTATGGTTTCCGGGCGAAGGTCAGCTTACGAGACGGCCGGGGCCCAATCGAACATCGCGTCCGGAGGGCGGAGCTGACGGGGGATTGTCTTTGACAAGAACCCGGTGACACTGAGTCACGTACATAGAAAGTCACCCTTCAAAAAAAAAAAAAAAAAAAACTAACCACTATAAACAACAATTCTTTCTTTAACTTTCACTAATTTAAATTAAAAATACAGGAAAGATATTAAGTCAAGCTTTAATATTCTTTAACTATGTATATTTATTATTATCACTACAAATAATATTAAGATATTTCTTTCTTTTAATAACATTATCACACAAATATCCTACAAATAAAGTATGTATTCCGGTAAAATAAAACAATTATCCTACAAATACCATTTTCTAAAATGAGTTAACTTCCATTTTGCTCCTGTGATTTGGTTATTCTAACGGTTTTGCCCCAATAGTTTAAAAATAGCCATTTTCCTCCCTGATTTTTCTAACTTATCGTCATTTTGCTCCCCGCCTCTAACTCCATCAGGGAGGAAACTGACGACAAACTCGAAAGATCAGGGAGCAAACTGACGACAAACTCGAAAGATCAGGGAGGAAAATGGCTATTTTTAAACTATTTGAGTAAAACCGTTAAAATGACCAAATCACAGGGAACAAAACGAAAGTTAACTCTTCTAAAAATATGGTCAACCTTTTTCAAATATATTCAAAATTCAGTAAATAAAATGAGTAATTTGCCTACTGACATCTTTGGAGTGTGATAAGGTTTAGGAACCATTAGGTTTGAGTTTGATTCTCACAAGGGGGTTTTTCCTAGATTTTTTGAGTTTACTCCTGAAGTGGTGTATAAGCATTATAGCCTAGTGGAGATGAATAATGATTAGATAGTTCCGCTCGTGATACGATAATACTCCAGTAGTGGTCCGTTAGTGATCCGAATTTGCCGTTAAAAAAAATAAATTTGTAAATTCCTCAATTGACCTTGTGGCATTGCACCAATATTCACATGGGGTGTCACTTACAAACAACCTCACCTTTGGTACAAAATTACACACCAGTCATCACATTTAGACCCTATAAACATGACATGCATACACCCCTGTGAAATTACATAAATGACCTTCATCCTCAAAACTCAAATACTCTGGTTTTTCTTCATTTGCAGGTATTGCATCTTGTTAAAGAAACAATCTTTTTAGGTAGCTAAACAAAACCCATCATTCTTAATGTGTTATTAACAATCTTTATGCTCTCAATTACTCTTTCTTGCAGTTGCTTCTTCTGTTTCTGTTTTCTTGTTCTTATCTTATATATACATATATAATTAACTATATGTGTGTGTATAATTTGTGATGTTTTAATTTTTTTTTACAGATTTTCTGGGGATCCATTAGTGATAATTATGGAGATTAAGGAAACTAAATGTTGTTCAGGATATGGTAAACCTCCTTGGATCTTTAAAGGCAGGCAAGTCACATCCTAATATTCAATTCCTCTTTTAGATATTTTTTTTGTTGAAAATATGCATAATATACATTAATCTTGCTACCAATATACTATTTTTAATCAAACAATGCAACTTACAATTTATCATACCTTGCAGTAAACAGGGGTTGTAGAGTAGTTGAAGCGAATCGAAAATGAATTTGTATTGTGATATACCAATGTATATATTGTTAGTGAAGTTGTAAGTATGTTGCATTCTTTGATCATGATTTAGTAAGAAGATAGGGGCTTCGGTTTGTAATTAGGAATCACCATGGGTTTAATAGTATGGCCAAATAGGAATAGAAACATATTACAACAACAACAACAATCGTACCCAGTAAATCCCACTTATAGCAAAGCTATCGGTAGGATCTGGGGAGGGTGAGATGTAGGCAATCCTTACCTCTATCCCAAGGGATAAAGAGGTTGCTTCCGGTGAGACCCCCAGCTCCAACGCCATATCCAGACATCAAAGATACATCGAAACATACAAGACACATAGCTACTAAAAAAACAACATAAACATAGTGCACTAAAGATATTTTTAGCAGGCTACCAAATAGACAATTAGTGACATACAACAGAATATAAAACACACAGGCAAGCAAAAACATGCAAAGGCCCCCAAAGCACATCAAACATCCTAATCTCCTAAAGAACGAGTTTAATGTTAAACCAAACTATCGTCCTAAAAGTCCTTAACCTTAATCCTACGTTTCCACGAACTCCTATCCTGGACCATGTCCTTAGAGAGGTGCAATTCTAGCAAATCCTATCTAATCTGCTCCTCCCACGTTAGCTTTGGCCTACCTCTACTCCTCCTCCCCTCCACATTCAGATTTTCTATGCTTCTAACTGTGACTGTCATTTGTCTCCTCCTAACATGCCCAAACCATCTCAACCTCCCCTCCCTTATTTTATCTGATATACTAGCTACCCCTAATATATCCCTAAAAACCTTATTTCTTATCTTGTCTAGCCTGGTGTGTCCACACATCAACCTCAACATCCTCATATCTGCTACCTCCAACTTACGCACCTGCGACTTCTTGATAGCCCAACAGTCTGTTCCATATAACATGGCCGGTCTAATTGCAACCCTATAAAACTTCCCCTTTGGTTTAACCGGGAACCTCTTATCGCACAATACACCAATGGCTGCTTTCCACTTACACCATCCAACTTGGACGCGATGGGCTACGTCACTATCTTTCTCCCCATCACTTTGTACAAACGACCCTAGATATTTGAACTTGGTTGCATGCGGGACCACTTGGCCCTCTATGTTGATCCGAGTGTCCTCTCCATCGCCTGCACCACTGAAATCACAATAAAGGTACTCGGTTTTAGAATGACTTATCTTTTAACCTTTTCCCTCCAAAGCTGCTCGCCACTACTCTAGCTTCGCATTTAGGCTCTGTTTACTCTCCGCAAGTACCACAATATCATTCGCAAAAAGCAAGCACCATGGAACAATCTCCTGAATTGACTTTGACAGCTCATCCAACACAACCGCAAAAAGAAACAGACTCAATGCAAACCCTTGGTGGAGTCCTACCTCCACAGGGAAGAAATCAGTATCTCCTACGGACGCACGAACACTAGTTTCAGTCCTAACATACATATCCTTAACCATGTCTATATACCTCCTAGGAACGCCTCTACCCTCTAAACTATCCCAAATCAATCTACGCGGCACCATGTAAAGTCGAAGACAATTATTTTATTGATTCAAACAAATGAATTACAAGGGAAAGTTCGGTATATTATCTATATAGGAATTAGGAAGAGAACCCTATCTCGGGACTCAGGCTCATGAGCTACAAGGCCATGTGTAATGGGGCTTCAACGGGGCGCCATTGGTGCCATATCAGGGCCGGTAGGGACGTGAACACCGCTACGGGTGGGCGCCAAGCGGGTGTGGGGCTGGGGCTTGGATGTCGCGGGCGTGAGCAAGGAGAAAAAGAGACGTTGCATTGCATGGGAAGCGTGAAGGGGACGCTAGGGGCGTGGAACTACAATAGGGGGCACGATTTGAAGAAGGTGAACGATGGTTGCTTACGTGGCGTCTACGTGTCTCCACTTTTCTTCTATATATAGCCCCCAATAAAACATAGTTAAAACAACTAACTCCTAATAATAATGTACTAATAACTATAATTAGCGACTACCTTTACTATCCTTGCGTTATACCTTTTTTTTCTAAACAAATATTAATGCAAGATTGTCTTTACTACACTTGCAGTGCCCTGTACCAGTTTCATCTTGTGAAAGCAGAAATTGCTAGAGCTATCATTCCTAAAGAGTTCAGATTAGTTGAAGCTTTTGGGTATTCTTATTATTATTAATTAACTATTTTTTTACAATTTAAAAATGCTTTGTTAATGGTTTCTGTTTATTAATATGAATACACATACTGCAGGTACACTCTAGGAGGGTTTTTTCTTGCAAACTACACTGAGAGCCCATTTGGACCCTTTGATGAGGTTAATTTATTCTTTTTAACTATAAAATCTTCCAACTTGATCTATAATTTTATAAGAAAGTTGACCATGGTTTATTCAGCTTGTGGCAATCGCTGGAATTGTGTGGAACCCGCCAACGTCTCATGCGTGAGTTTAATCTTACCATAATACAAGTTCATTACTATTTTCCTTTGTTTTGATAAAAAGGATCAAACTTCAAGAAGTTTATTTAGTGAAATCTGACTCGGTTACATAATGACGACGTGGCAACTGATGTGTACGCCACTTGTGGTGCTGACGTGCGTCTAAATTCTGTTAACTTACAAGATTCCTCTAAATGAAATTCTTTGAAAGTACTAAATTTCCCAACCCACTTTGACCACACTAGTAACTAAGTTTGACCGAAACCCGTTTTGACCTGGTACCCAACCCTCTTGACTCAAACTTGAATCATTAATTATTTACATGAGTTTCAGATGGGCAGCAAGAGTTTATGTCAACAGCGATAACGCGTGCACGCATGGAAGAAAGGTATTCAAACATATAATCAAATTTAACTCGATGTGTTTTAAATGACTTTCAACATTCCAACGAATGACGCAAATGAAGCTTAGGAAATAAAGATTTTGTTTCTTTCTTGTATGTTAATTGTGTTCCAACCGATTATATATTCTCAGGAATTCGGGCTTCCAAGTCAAGTTGCCACTTTTTCTAAGGTGATCAGGTCGTTTTTATGTTGCAATTTGAGTTTTTGACATTAATCTCATTTAAACAGAGTATAAATCCCATATCGGATAGACCGGAGAGAAAAGGCAACAGTAGTAATGTAAATATTCACGTAGCTGAGATCGATGGTCCGGTGACAACGGGCCTCTACGATATTCGACTCGAGTCGCCTAGTATGTGGATTGACATCTTACTTCAAGTTATTTTTTTTTCTAGACTAATTGGCCTGGCCCGATAAGCTCATTCTTTGTCTAAGTAATATGATCATGCTAATATATATTATAGTTTCGAAGAAGAATCCGTTGAAGTGGATGGCTTTGGGCCCGACGATCAAGATGTCGCTTCCGAGCTTTAGGTAAACTTGTTGTTTTTGTTAGGTTTTTGCAAGTCTTAGTAACTTAAAAAATGTGTTTCTTTTTTGTTGCTATGAAATTGTAGTGGCCACACAGAGTATATACCTCAGCTTCTTAAGTACAGTTGCCAGATTGAGTGCAGGTTTGTTTTCGATTCGGTTTTAATTTATTTAAGTGAAAACGTGTATATGTGTTGTCGAGTCATGTCAATTTAAATATCTTGCTACTTGAGGCTCGCTGAAAAGTATTCGAAATCTACATGATTTATAGAAGACACTAGGGTTGAGCTCAAGTAATGAACTGGTCGAATTTAGCAAAGTTCACTAGTCATATCGTGCTTGTGTTACATTACATATTTACCCTTTATATATTATATAAAAAAGGGCCGTTTGCCCGTTTGTTTCAAAACCAATAATATGTTGAGAACCACATAATGCATATGTATGTATTGCTTTGAATGTGATCCACAAGAAGGTTATGTGACAAACTCTATTTCTCTCTCCTACTACTTTTGATTATCTTTTATGCATTATACAGTTCTCGTAGTTCTCTATATACTATTTATTGATTTTGAAATAAACATGCCCCTTATTCTGTGCAGTTCTCACAATTCTCAACATACTATTGATTTCGAAACAAACATGCCCCCCTTTATAATTCAGTTAACCGAATCAACTCAAACATACCATATAACTCATTAAGCACGAGTCATGTTTTAAGGTTGAGTGGAGCTGCTTTGTAGTGTTTGGACTTGCAACTTTTGAAACTTAGACCCCAAAGGTGTGACTTGGACCAAACCACAAGGACCGTGTTTTTAACTAAACTCTTTATTTTATTAATAACATATTAAATGTGAAATTAGCAAATACTCAAAAGTTGTCTATTCAAGGGACAGGGGGTGCCAGCGGATACCTCTCAACTTTCTTGGCGAAGTGCAAAAAAAAACTCCATTTTATATAGATCCGCCACTGTATACACTGAAATTTTCTTCTAGATCCGTCACTGCTTACACTTTTTTTTTGGATACCCTTGAATTTTTCTTCTAGATCCATCACTCTAACATGTATTTACATGCTTACAAGTTTTTACATCGTTTTAGTTGAACTTGAAAGTATTTCACTACTCAAGTAGTTTACTTTTTTGTAATGTTTTTATATGCCGAAAAAGTGTTGACGGGTCAACTCAACACAATTCGATGTGCACATAGTATGTACCTTGTTACATCTAAACATATATGGACCCGTTACTCAACCGTCTAAATCACTCGTCTTACATTGTGCAGGGTGAAACCTACATCGCCGGCAAGAGTTTTAGGGTCAATGAACCGGATTGAATCCCAAAATGTGGAGTTGAATGAAAGTTCAAAGAAAAGAGAAATGAGCATATCAGTTATGCTTTCAAAACCAATATTAGCACTGGAGTTCAACTGCCTGAAGATGGAGGTTCAACCTCCTATTGTAGTCTCAAAAGGCTCACATCACCCCTTGGAACATGGATTTTCATCTTATCCATCTCAATAACCATTGTATCCAAAATAGGTCTCACACCAAAATGGCAAAAGGATATAATAATTAACCTTTTTGTATTCTTTCTTCCAGTTAGATTTTTTTTTTGGAAAAAAAAATTATTAGACTTTGTTGTACTAGTGTATTCTTCACCCACATAACAGGACGAGTATACTGAGAATGCCGTGTCGCAACACTATTTACCCGACATGTTTATGCGCATCCAATGCTTGTTTGGTCAACATTGTCGCGTCATTTTGTGCAAGTGTCATCACATGCTTGCAATTTATCGAGTCGGGGGTCTCACTGGAAGCAGCATCTCCATTCCTACGGGGTAGAGGTAACGCTGTCTACATCTTACCCGCCTCAAACCCTACACTATTGGTGGGATTCACTTAGTATGATGATGATGTAAGCAAAAGTTGTAAGAAAACGGAAAAAGGTTGATTATTCGACAATTCAGAAACATTAAAGAGCTTAAACGAAGAATAAATGAATGTGCACAGAAGCTCAGTGGTCGATGCTTAGGTTGGATCATACGTCGATTGTCCACGTCAACTTAAAATCAAGAAGATTCTAAGTACCACGGTCGATGTTATGGTCATACCAAGCGACAAAACGCAAGATTGATAAACACCAGATGGTGTATGAATACAAGATCACTTGAGAAAGTCTTACAATGATAAACAAGCTTTATAAAAAAAATATTATTTCCAAACAAAGTCTTACAAATTTAAAATGTGGTATTGTAAAACTAAAAGGTTTATAAAATGAAAAAAAAAAAGACTTATTTATTTTTTATAAAACAACTCAAAGTTTTTTTTAAAGAAGATTTGTGTGAGGAATCTTCTTTAGAAGACATAATTCATTCAAAATTAAGTCAAGAAAATATGATTTAATCACATAATGAAGTGATAAACTAAAGTCAGAAAAGGAAAAAGTCAAATCCTTTACTTTTTTTTTTTAAGGGAAATTGGCCTGTAATAATCTCACCTAGACCTTATTGGCCATTAATAATCCCACCTCAGAATATTCCCCCCACCAGTCCCACCTTTCACATATTTTTCCTACATTGGTCCCCCGTTAAAAAACCTTATCGGAGTTAAGCTTTTTTTCTAAATTACAAACATATTTTTTAGGGCTTTTGATCAGAACGACGATACGAGTCCATTGATGTAAAACTTGCCTCGAAACGGTGCTCCAAACGATTAAAACGACACTTCAATTCGGGTGTTTAAATTTCCAATTAACAAAAATCAAGTCACTTGGAGCACCATTTCTGTTTGTAATTTACATCAATGGCTCGTATCGTCGTTCTGATCAAAAACCCTAAAAATGTGTTTGTAATTTGGAAAAAAGCTTAACTCCGTTAAGTTTTTTTAACGGGGGACCATTGTAGGAAAAATAGGTGAAAGGTGGGACTGGTGGGGGGAATATTCTGTGGTGGGATTATTAATGGCCAATAAGGTCTAGGTGAGATTATTACAGGCCAATTCCCCCTTTTTTTAAACAGCAAATTTCTTTTAGAGTTAAATGCCATTTTAGTCCCTGTGGTTTGGGCCATTTTGCCAGTTTAGTCCAAAGGTTTCATTTTTAACCTGTGGGTCCAAAAAGGTTTCACAGTTGCCATTTTAGTCCACTGGGTTAACTTCATCCATTTTTTTTGTTAACGAGAAGGCCAATTCGGTCATTTTATATGTAATTCTGTTAACTAAAAGGACAATTCAGCCATATAAAATGACCGAATTGGCCTTCTTGTTAACAGAAAAAATGGATGAAGTTAACCCAGTGGACTAAAATGGCAACTGTGAAACCTTTTTGGACCCACAGGTTAAAAATGAAACCTTTGGACTAAACTGGCAAAATGACCCAAACCACAGGGACTAAAATGGCATTTAACTCTTTCTTTTATTTCTGTTTTCTGTGGGACTTGAACCCAAAACCTTCCTCTCCCAAGGTGTTTTAAGGGAGACCTTTACCAATGGACCACCACCCCATTAGTCAAATCCTTTACTTGAAATAAAACTAGTTTTTGCCCCTTTCCCGTTCTTATTTAAATCCACTTAAAAACTAAAAACTAAAATAATATTCTCTTTTAAGTGTTCTTCATATATCAAGTTTCTTCGTATACACAACAGGGTGTAAATGAGATGAGGCGAGTTGAGCCTGAGCCCGACTAGCAAGGGCAGATTTATGAAGTAATCAGGGGTAGCCCGGACAATCCCTCAACTTTCTTGGCGAAGTATAAAAGTAGTGCTATTTTCTTTTTCTTTTTCGTTTTATGTATCGGTTACTCCTAAGCAAATATTAGGATACATCTGGGTTTAAAAATATTTTTTGGGATACCTCTGAACTTTTTTTCTAGATCCGCCATTGCCGACTAGGCTCGAGCTTGGCTCGTCATGCTCATATGAAAATCGAGCTCGGCTCGGTTCGAGCCTACTATTTTGAGATCGAGCTCGGCTCGCAAGTAAAACCCAAGAGCTCGAGCTTGGCTCGACTTGAGGTAATTTGAGAACAATTTTAAACATGCTAAAAGCTCGGCTCGCCAATGTTAAATAGTATGTATATTATATAATAATAACAACAACACCAACAATAATAATAATATTTGTTTGGACTCGTTTAGGCTCAAGAGCGTAAACTAGCTTTGTATGTAAAGCTCGAGCTCGGGCTCGATAACTAAACGAGCCTTATTTCAGGCTCAAGCTTGGTTTGTTAAGGCTCGGCTTATTCAAGCTTTTTACTGATCCGGTCCCCAGTAGCTCTCAAGCCGATCTCCCTCGTTTACACCCCTACACAAATATCAATTACTTGAAGGATTGAGATCCTAAGTTTCAAAGTCACCTAACGTATCCGTAAATAAGGCACCACCTAAGAGCATTCACATTCGATCCTCTATATTTATGTGAGTGAATTCTCTATATTATATAAAGTGGTGGTTAGTGATTGTGAGGGGATGAGAGAGAAAATGTTATTCTTTATGAGTAAATTTGGAGAAAACACTGTTTAGCCTCTATAATTTTTTTAATATTTTTGAAAGTGATTGTGAGTGGAAGAGAGAAAAAAAAGTAATGATAAAGGTATAAAAAATATTGTTTAATTGAGAATGAGAGATAAAAGATAATGTTTTTAGTATAATTATAGAGCTATAGATAGAGAATAAATTGTAAATGCTCTAAGACTGTGGGGTATGGGTTCGGGATGAGAACAGGAAGGCTGAGGTGGCATTTTGCCGACGAGGAACACCACCCCCACCAATGGTTCTTCGGTGCCCACGAGGAATTCTCACCGATTGCTTGTGTGTTTATTTTGTTGATTTTTTTTCGTTTTTAATCTGTTTAATACTCTGTTTTTTTTTCTTGTTGTAGGTTTATTTTTGGAAGATGAATTGTTGCAAGTTTAATGGAAGAGAATGGAAGAGGAAGAAGGAGATTATTTGTGTGTTGTAGGTTTTACCCCTTAAGTTTGTTCTTTTTGTCAACCCTTTAAGTTTGTTTTAGTTTTAAATAATACACCTTAGATTTTGATTTAATTTTTTAAAAGAACCCTCAAATTGTTTTTTAGTTATATATTTTAATGTTTTAAAGTTTAATTTAAATTAAACAAAATGTGAGTGATAGTAGTTTTTCCACAAGTGAAATAAAATTTGAGTTTTGGCCTATGTCTCTGTATAACTGTGGTTAGTGGAAATCATCAATCAGTTTCCGGTAACCGGTAACCATAATAAAAACACCACTAAATCCAACTTGAAATACGTGACACATTACGCTTTCTGGGATTAGAGTTGTTAGACCGTATCCCAGAATTTTTTTTATAGCATTGCCAAACATCTATCGGGATACCACTATTTATTTTTGAAATAAACGATGTGCTTTGTGTTATGTGTTACCAACGTCCGAAGTACTTTTGAGAAAACTAATAGAAGGGCATAAGTTTACAAATTTATCCCCCAAGTACATATTTGATTTGCCTATTTGATTTTGTGTATTTGATAGTTACTTTGTGAGTGTAAATCATGTGTGTACGATCAACTCTTCACATGGACATGGTCCCTCCATTGTCATTTCACCTTCAGGCTTCAACCAACATAACAAATAGAATTTGTACATCTTGAGTGGTGATAGTAACTTCACAAATGAAATAAAACGTGAGTTTTGGCCTCTCTCTGTTTATAGATATTTTTTTGTTTTTTGAATTTAAAAATACTAGAAACATACAAATGTTGAAAAAAAATTAAAAAATAAGGCCGAAGAGGCTCATGGAGGGGTCTCAAGTGTTTGACGGCGCTAAAACAACTCTAAGCCACTACAACCATTTTTGACACGTGGTGCAAGTTGGTTAGTCATCGCTAAAAGGGTTTTAAAGGGGTTAGAGGCGCATTGGTTCCAACCCCCACTTGTAGTGGAGTGGTGGAAAGAACTTTGGGTTTCCTTGGAGACCCGGGTTCGATCCCCACCTATTGCATTTGGGGTAAGGGCAATGAGGGTGAGGAGACCCGTGGACACAAAGGACCGCGGGCCTGAGCCTAAGCCCGCCCCCGGTTTTCATCCAACTTGGTATACATGACACACTACCCTTTCAGGGAATAGTTTTGTAGACTGAATCCTAGAACTGGGTTATAAGTTCCTAGTTAGTTTGTTCTTGTTTATTTAACACTTTATTATCCTGATTTTAAATTTTACAAATTTCGGGGTGTTACACACTGATCCGACGGAAAAAAATCAAGAGGGCGCAAAAGGCGGCCTAAAAGTATGTGGAGCGCTTGTTTGTGGCACTAAAGAGGAAATATGGTATACTTAATCGACAATAGCGAGCTATAATGGTAGATAAGAATAGGAGCGTCGCTTATGTGTGCATGATATTGCACAACATGATCCTAAAGGACAGGGTCATGTAATATCACCGGTCCACATAAGAGATCCGCCCGCCGCGACAGGTTTTGACGAAAACGTCCTGTTGAGTTGCATGATAAAGGCATACATTTTCGGCTTCGATATGATCTCATGGAACACATTGTAGCTCTTGATCTACCCTACCTTGAGGAGTCAGACTCGGATTAGTTTATATATGTTTTTATTTGTATTTTATGGTGTGCCTCATTTTTATTTTTAATTGTGTGTTGGATGTTTGTTTAATGTTAATTATTTGGAATGTATTTTTTAACTTATAGTAATAGTTATTTATATGTTTAATTATTTATATTTGTAACTAAAAACAATTGACATGGGCTATGGTCCGAAAATACGTTTTTTTGATAACTCTCTCTAGAAGACAAAACGTCGCCGCACTTCTGACCTGCTGGAGGCTCGACGAAGTGGTGTTTGCTGATTTAGCGAGCAAGGTCGCCGCTATATTCTGGCTGGAC
Source organism: Helianthus tuberosus (assembly GCA_030545235.1). Classification (NCBI taxonomy): domain Eukaryota; kingdom Viridiplantae; phylum Streptophyta; class Magnoliopsida; order Asterales; family Asteraceae; genus Helianthus; species Helianthus tuberosus. The sequence continues at coordinate 9,321,128 of CM060398.1, read as the reverse complement.
CTTTCCCTCTAACTTGGTTTTCATCCCTTCCATTCGCCGATGGGGGTATCCTTTCATTTCATTCGTCGGTCGCCGGTGGCTCGACGAAGAAGCGTTTACCGGGATAGTGTGCGAGGGGAGGTTGTTGCTTTCATATAACTGGAAGTGATTATAATCCTACCTTTCACCCTATCTTGTGTCTTTCGTCTTCTTCCATTCGCTTGCTGGGGCTGGCCATATCGGAAACATTATTACCTGTGAAGGAAAACAAAACGCCGGTGGTTCGACGAAGTGGTGGCCATATCGTTTTAGTTTTTTTTTACCAAAACTATAAAGGTTTTTTGTTTTAATTGGTTTACTCGATTTAATTTTTTTCCGTGTCAAGGAGCTGCCTAACACTGGCTCATTAGCCCTGAAAAATTACAGTTTTGCCCTGAGCTCGAAATTATGGTCTTATCATCGTTTTTGTTTTTTTTCCCTAGCAAAATTATAGTAGTTTTTTTTTTAATTGGTTGAGAATTATTCGGCCATCGCCCCGCAATGCGGGCGGGGCATCTACTAGTTATCCTACAAATACCATTTTCTAAAAATATGCTCAACTTTTTTCAAATATCTTCAAAATTCAGTAAGGGGCTGTTTGGTAACTTTTGAATGGATAAATGCTGAACCAGTAAGAGGTCTGAACCATTAAGTGTAGAACCGGTAAGAGATCTGAACTATTAAGAGACAGTATAATGCTTAACTTTTCAGAGACAAATATCTAACCAATTCAGATTAGAGGTCTTAACCCTTCAGACTTTGTATAATACTCAATCATTCATAGGCAAATGTCTGAACTATGATGCGGTGGTGGGGGTGGTGGTGTGGTGGTAGTTCAGAGAAGAGAGAGAGAGAGAGCTGAAGTTGTCGATGATGAAGATGAATTGAAGAGTGTATATGTATTTGTGTATATTAATATATATATATATATATATATATATATATATATATTAATTTTTGAATTAAGAAAATGTTAAATGAAAAGCAAAATGATCAAAATGCCCCTGAACTAAAAAACAAAATAGGAGGTTGCAACAGTAAAAAATTAGGGTTTTTGAATTTTGGACTAAAATGGCAACAAAATGCAAACCACAGGGACCCGGATGCAAAAAGTTTAAGATTTAGACTAAAATGTCAAAAATGCCCAAACCACAGGGACCAAAATGACAGTTTACTCTAAAAAATATATATATAAAGGATGGATAAGGAGGTTGGATACTTGGATATGATAATCCCAACGTTGAACAGGAACCACAATTTCACATCAACCCATTTCTTTCCTCATCCTCTTTACCTTTTCTTAATATTAACAAAAACAAAGACCCCAATTTCCTAAGTCTAAATAAACAACAATTCTTTCTTTAACAAAATACAGGAAAGACTAAAGTCAAGCTTTAATATTATTTAGGCAAATTGGATTTAAATAATCCCAACTCACTGTTATTGGCCAATAATAATCCCAACTCATTTAATCACCAATAATAATCCGAACTATTCACTTTTGTTTGTAAAATACTCCCAGTTAAAAAAACACTAACTAGGTTAAAAAATTGCTGACGTGGCAGGTGACGTGGCATGCCACATCAGCAATTTTGCTGACGTGGCAGTTGATGTGGCATTTTTTGATGACGTGGCAGCTGATGTGGAAGTCTGCGTGGCATTTTTGATGACGTGGCAGGTGACGTGGCATGCCACATCATCAATTTTTTAACCTAGTTAGTGTTTTTTTAACTGGGAGTATTTTACAAACAAAAGTGAATAGTTCGGATTATTATTGGTGATTAAATGAGTTGGGATTATTATTGGCCAATAACAGTGAGTTGGGATTATTTAAATCCAATTTGCCTATTATTTAACTATGTATATATTTTATTATCACTACAAATAGTGTTAATGCTGTTATAAAAAATAGATTTATGAGATATTTCTTTCTTTTAATAACTTAATAATACGTTATAACAAGGGTGTACCTATCTCCACACCATTTTGCCTATTTATATACCAAAAAAGGTGTTTTTTGTCCTTATATGCACACCCTGCAGTGTCGAACTGTGGCCAAAACACGGCGTTTTGGTCCGGTTAACCAGACAAATACTGACGGGTCTGTTGACCGGACCAAAACGCCGAGCTTTGGCCGCGTTTTGGTCCTATCAACCAGACAAAAGACTGACACCCGGTCTGGTTGACAGGACCAAAACGTGACCAAAGCTCGGCGTTTTGGTCCGGTCAACAGACCCGTCAGACACCCGTCTGTCTTTGTCTGGTTAACCAGACTAAAACGCTGCATTTTGGACACAGTTCGACACTGCAAGGTGTGCATATAAGGATAAAAAACACTTTTTAAGGGTGACTATCTACACACTTGGTGTGTAGATAGTTTGGCCCTATAACAATTATCACACAAACCGCAACTATTTTAATGACTTAATACGTTATAACAATTATCACACAGACCGCAACTATGATGATTTTAGAAGTAGAGTACGTACGTGTTCCGGTAAAATAAAACAATTATCCTACAAATACCATTTTCTAAAACTATGCTCAACTTTTTTCAAATATCTTCAAAATTCAGTAGAGGGCTGTTTGGTAACTTTTGAATGGATAAATGTTGAACTAGTAAGAGGTCTGAACCATTAAGTGCTGAATCGGTAAGAGATCTGAACTATTAAGAGCCAGTATACTTAACCAATTAGAAGCAAATGTCTAATCAATTCAGATAAGAGACCTTAACTATTTCGACTCAGTATAATGCTTAACAATTCAGAGATAATGTCTGAATCATTTAGACATCTACTCGTAAAACAAACAGTCTGAGCCATTGAATACTAAACCAGTAAAAGGTCTGAATTATTAATAATCCATTAAAATCCGAAACAAATAAGCCCAAAATGAGGAATTTGCAAATCCCTTAGTTGCCCTTGTGGCCTTGCACCAATATTCACATGGGGTCACTTAAGTTAAAACCCCTTGGTACACAATTACACACACCAGTCATCACATTGAGACCTTATAAACATGACATGCATACACCCTTGTGAAATTACATAAATGACCTTCAAAATCTTCATCCTCAAAACTCAAGTTACACTCTTCCCCTCTTCCTACTCTGGTTTTTTCTTGATTTGCAGGTGTTGCATCTTGTTAAAGAAACAATCTTTTTAGGTAATTAAACAAAACCCATCATTCTTAATGTGTTATTAACATTAATTACTCTTTCTTGCAGTTGCTTCTTCTGTTTCTGTTTTCTTGTTCTTATCTTATATATACATATATATATTTGACTATATGTGTGTGTATAATTTGTGAATCTTGTTCTTTTTGCAGATTTTCTGGGGATCCATTAGTGATAATTATGGAGATTAAGGAAACTAAATGTAGTTCAGGATATGGTAAACCTCCTTGGATTTTTAAGGGCAGGCAAGTCACATCCCAATATTCAAATCCTCTTTTAAATTAGTTATTTATGAAAAAAAATATATGCACAATATGCTATTATTTTAATAAAAAAATGCTACTTTAAAGTTCTCATATTATGCAAAGTAGTTGTAGTGAATGTATAAGTTGTTTTGTGATCTATCAGTTGAAGGTTTTCATTCCACTAATGTATATATTATTAGTGAAGTTGTAAGTATGTTGCATTGTTTGATCATGATTTATTAAGAAGTTAGGGGCTTTGGTTTGTAGTTAGGAATCACCATGGGTTTAATGGTATGGCCAAATAAAAATGGAAATATATTTTTAACCTACTTCGTTCGGTTTTGACCGTGGGTCTGATACCATGTAAGATCGGAGATATTTATTTAATTGATTTAATTAAATAAACTACAATGGAGAGTAAACCCTCAATATATTAACTATACAGGAAGAGAACCCTAGAGACGCCTATCTCGGGACTCGGGCTCATGAGCTTTAAGGCCATGTGTTATGGGGCTTCAACGTGGCGCCATTGGTGCCACGTCATCGCCGGTAGGGGCATGAACACCGCTACGGGTGGGCACCAGGCACGAGCAAGGAGAAAAGGAGACATTGCATTGCATGGGGAAGTGTGAAAGAGCGCTAGGGGCGTTGAACCACAACAGAGGGTGCGATTCGAAGAAGGTGTATGATAGTTGCTTATGTGGCGTCTACGTGACTCCACTTTTCTTCCCAATAAAGCGCCCCCATAACACATAGTCAAAACAACTAACCCCTAATAATGTTGTACTAATAACCTATGTAGTTAATATCCCGATATATCATAGATATATCGGTTATCAGTCCACTACCGAGATAACAGTACAAAATATCGGTCAGAGTATCGGTACTGATAATATCGGCGATATTGACTGATATTTGACCGATATTTGGCCAATATATTGTTGATCAGTTCTGTTTAAACTAAATGGAAAACATGAATAACATACCTGTTATGGCATTCAAAGCAGAGGAGAATCCAGTCAGAGATCCAGCCATTGAGTTCGACATGCTTGTCAAGTTGATTCGGTTCCTCCTTAGGGTGTAAAGTAATGATGGTGATGATAACCGAAAGTAGGGTAAGAATTCGGTTAGAGGAAGAGAGTCACGAATTGATGTTAATGAGGGTTTATTGATTGTATAAAGTGTGTAACCCTTTAACTCTCTAATAAGTCCCTTATTTATACACCCAAGAGGAAACCTAATTAGTTAATAAGGGTAATATGGTCCATCAACAATTACCAACTAATTATAATAGGTTATTAATATATTTTGATCTAATATAATATAAATGATTATATAGGCTACAAGATTAAATACTAAATAAATAATATTTAATCTAACATTCTCCCACTTAGCCAAGTAATCATTTATCATGAGTATTAGGTAAGCCTGGCCAGGAGTTAACACTCATTTTAGCTTTAAACCAAGAACTATAGCAGAGAAATACAGCCGTTGAATCATCATGCGACTCAGGACCCCCATTAGTCATACTATAGCCTCAATTTAAAACCTAACAGTTACGATCAAAATACGCAGCCCTTTAGCGTCTGATTTGTATTTATATTTGTCTATATGTCATTACACCGGCAGAACATATGTTAGAGACATACAAAATCAAACTGAGGAAATTTTATTAATTAAAACATAAGCTAGTACAATATGCCATTAAATAAGGTCTTTAGTAAGTCCCATATTCGATACATGTTCTTCGAAAACTTTAGGTGGGAGACCTTTAGTCATCGGATCCGCAAGCATATCTTTAGTACTAATATACTCAATACAAAGATTATTTTCCTCAACTCGTTCACGTACGAACAAGTACTTTGTATCAAGATATAAACCAGCTCCAGTCGAACTGTTACTGTTCGAGAAACTAACGGCAGCTGAATTATCACAGTAAAGCTTCAATGGTCTAGAAATGGAATTAACAATCTTGAGTCCAGTGATCAGATTTCTAAGCAACATTCCATGACAGGTTGCGTTGTAAACAGCAATGTACTCTGCCATCATTGTGGAAGTTGTAGTTAACTGTTGTTTATGACTCTTCCATGAGATAGGTCCGCCTGCTAACATAAAGATGTAGCCCGAAGTGGATTTCTTGTCATCTTTGCATTTGGCAAAGTCAGAATCAGAATAGCCTACCACTTCTAAATGATCACTTCTTCTATAAGTCAGTTTATAGTCTTTCGTCCCTTGCAGATATCTAAGGACCTTCTTAGCTGCTTTCCAGTGATCTAGGCCAGGATTAGTCTGATAACGACCTAGCATTCCAGCAATATAAGCGATATTTGGGCGAGTACAGACTTGAGCATACATCAGGCTCCCGACTACTGACGCATAAGGTATCTGGCTCATTTGCTCCTTTTCAACCTCTGTTGTCGGACACTGGAATGAACCGAAAACATCTCCCTTAACTACTGGAGCGACGGAGGGTTTGCACTGTTGCATGTTGTAACGTGTAAGAACACGATCTATGTAAGTCTTTTGAGACAATCCTAAGATCCCTTTGTGTCTATCTCGGTGAATTTCGATGCCAATGACGTAAGAAGCATCTCCGAGATCCTTCATGTCGAAGTTATGCGAGAGTAAACGCTTCGACTCATGCAACATGTCTAAACTATTACTTGCCAATAGAATATCGTCTACGTAAAGGACAAGTATAGTAAAGTTACTCCCACTCATCTTGAGGTAGGTGCATTGATCCACTTGATTCTTCATAAAACCTTGTCTCTTCATGACTTCATCAAACTTTAGGTACCATTGACGTGATGCTTTTTTTAACCCATAAATGGATTTCTTCAACTTACAGACTAGATGCTCCTGACCTTCAGGTTTAAAGCCTTCAGGTTCTTTCATGTAAACATCTTCGTCTAAGTCTCCGTTAAGGAAAGCAGTTTTGACGTCCATCAGATGCAGCTCTAAATCAAAATGAGCTCCTAGGGCCATGACGATCCTTAATGAATCTTTACGAGAGACAGGTGAAAACGTCTCTTGATAATCAATTCCCTCTTTCTGAGTGTAGCCCTTTGCAACCAATCTCGCTTTGTAGCGTTCAACGTTCCCATTCGGATCCAGTTTTGTTTTGAACACCCATTTACAACCTACAGGTTTGGTACCATTGGGTAATTCGACTAAATCCCAAACGTCATTTTTCTTCATGGATTCAAGCTCATCAATCATTGCTTTGTTCCATTCAGAAGACTGATCACTGCTAATGGCTTCGTTATAAGAGATAGGATCATTGAGCTTTCCAGCATCCATTTCAGTCAGGTAGGTAACATAATCATCCCAATTAGTAGGCCTTCTTTGCCTAGATGACCTCCTGAGTTGATTATCGGGTTCAGCGTTGTCTTGGTTTTGAGCGTTTGATGTGCCTTCGTTATGAGGTATGTTATGAGGTATAATGGGTTCTGATTGTGGAGATGGATTTTGTGCAGTGGCTTCAGGTACAGTTGCATGGGGTACAAGAGGAGTAAACGGAGTAATGATAAGCGACGAGTCTCTCCCCCCTGCGTCTTGTACTTCTTGCAATTCTTCGTAAGGGTTGGTACTGCTCCCACTGACCTTGAAATCCTCCAAGAACGCAGCACGCTTGGTTTCAACAATACGGGTGACATGGGAAGGACAATAGAAACGATAACCCTTCGAATGATCAGGATACCCGATAAAGAAGCAGGTAACTGTTTTAGGGTCAAGTTTCCTTAGGAAAGGATTGTAAAGTTTTGCTTCAGCAATGCAGCCCCATACTTTCATATATTTAAGACTCGGTTTCCTTCCTGTCCAAAGTTCATAAGGAGTTTTAGGGACAGACTTAGAAGGAACTCTATTGAGTATATGAACAGCTGCTTTTAACGCTTCAGTCCAGAGGAATAATGGTAAATTAGTGTTGGCTAACATACTGCGCACCATGTTCATAAGGGTACGATTTCTTCTTTCAGCGACACCATTCTGCTGAGGTGTACCAGGCATGGTGTATTGGTTCACAATCCCCTGGCCCTTACAAAACTCATAAAATGGACCAGGAGCTTGACCCACATCAGTATGTCTTCCATAATATTCACCGCCTCTATCTGATCTCACAACTTTAATCTGACGATCTAATTGCTTTTCAACTTCAGCTTTATAATCTTTAAAAGTTGTTAGAGATTCAGATTTCTCCTTTATAAGATACAAGTACATGTAACGAGAATAATCATCAATGAAAGTGATAAATGAAGTATGTCCTGTTATACCAGCAATTTGATAAGGACCACTAATGTCAGTGTGAATGAGTTCTAATAAATTAGAGCTCCTAGTGGCACCTTGCTTATTTGCTAATGTCATTTTGCCTTTGAGACATTTGACACATGTTCCAAAATCGGTGAAATCGAGAGGAGGTAAGACTTCATCCTTTACGAGACGATTTAATCGTTCTCTTGAGATGTGGCCTAAACGTTGATGCCACAACATAGATGAAGTCTCTAAGTCTCGAATTTGTTTCTTTTCTATCTTTGTGAGTGATTCATTAATATTATATGACAACAAAGATTTGGAAAAATTATCATCTAGTTCTAATCTATAGAGACCACCATCCAGAATGCCAGTACCATAAACAACGGAATCATAGAGAATAGAGAGTTTGCGATGACCATGAGAAACGACAAAACCGTCCATGTCTAACTTTGGTCCTGATACAAGGTTCCGAGTTACCTCAGGAACATATAAGGTATCATAAAGTTTAATACATAAACCAGTTTTCAAAAATAATTGTAATGTTCCTATGGCCTTCACTTCTAATTCCCGATCATCCCCAACTTTAAGTGTTCTTTGGTTTCTTCCCAGCTTCCGGATTGTAAGGAATCCCTGAAGTGAATTGGTAACATGTACCATAGAACCAGAGTCAAACCACCAAGAATTAGCAGGAACATTTAAATTAAAGGACTCAAGTATCATGAAAAAATCGTTACCTTTCTTAGCCAGCCACTCCTTGAAGTCAGGGCATTCCTTTTGCTTATGTCCTGTTTTCTTACAGAACTTGCAATAGGGTTTGCCTAAGGAGTTCTTAGAGCTGGAAGGTGCACTTGTATTAGGAGTTGGATTTGGCTTTTGAACCTTGGAAGCATCCTTTCTTGGATAATTGTTCTTCCTCTTCTTTGAGCTGGAGGTGGTGAAGTTAGCAACATCAGTATGGCGATCCATCTTCATACGCTCTTCCTCCTGCACGCACATGGCGATCAGCTCACTCATCGTCCATTTGTCCTTCTGAGTGTTGTAATTGATCTTGAATGCTTCATAGGACGAAGGAAGCGAAGTGATGATGAAGTGAACAAGAAAACCATCACTGATCTCCATCTCTAGGCCCTTCAACTTATTGGCCATGTCATGCATCATCATGATGTGTTCGCGAATGCCGCTCCTCCCATCATACTTAGTCGTCACCAGCTTGAGGATAAGAGTGCTAGCGTGTGCTTTTGATGTTCCCTTGAATTGATCCTCCACAGAAGCCAGATAGGTTTTAGCATCTTCAGAATTAGGAATGGCCCCTCTGATTGAGTTATGAATGGACTGCTTCATGAACATGAGAGACATGCGGTTACACCTAGTCCACTTATCATGGAGTAACTGCTCAGCAGCAGTACTAGTAGCAGTAAGGTCCGCTGGCTTATTCTCTCTTAGAGCATAATCAAAGTCCAGCAGCCCAAGAGTAAGCATGAGGGCATCCTTCCAAGCAGCAAAGTTATCACCAGTCAAAGGTGGAATCCCTTGATTGGGTGCTGATAGTGGAAATAAGATGAGCAAGTTACGATACTAAGAAAGAAGTCTTAATGTGATCTAAGGGCATGTTATAATAAGGCAGGCATAAGAAATGACCATTTTAATTATGAAGCTGTGATAATGTCTATTACTAACATCAAAATAATAGACTTAGTAAAATTCTATTTAAATGAAGACAAATTAGCTTTGGCCAGAAGTGTAATCATTTAAATATGTGTGCAAAGTAATTGTGACAAATCAGCTTTGGCCAGAAATGAGACAATCACTTTAGTTATGCACTTGTCAAGTCATGCTAAACATAAATGAATTAAATCAGCTTTGGCCAGAATTAAGACATTTCAGGTTTGTAATGCATACTTAACATAGCTCTTAATAATACTTGAACAATAAATAGATGTATTAAATCAGCTTTGGCCAGAATTATTACATCAAAAGCTCATTCAAGTTAAGCTATTTTGGTTTTGCAAAAATTATCTGATTCTGATTAATTAAGTAAGTAAGTGTAAACAAAACCAAGTATTTAATAGCAAACCACCTGTTAGCGCGGATCTTAGTTTCGAGTCGCAATGGTTATGGTTGCGAGTCGCAATCTCAGTCTCGAGTTGTGATGGTTATGGTTGCGAGTCGCAATCTCAGTCTCGAGTTGTGATGGTTATGGTTGCGAGTCGCAATCTCAGTCTCGAGTTGTGATGGTTATGGTTGCGAGTCGCAATCTCAGTCTCGAGTTATGATGATCGTGGTTGCGAGTCGCAATCTCAGTCTCGAGTTATGATGATCGTGGTTGCGAGTCGCAATCTTAGTCTCGAGTTGTGATGATTGCGGTTGCGAGTCGTAACCTTAGTCTCGAGTTGTGATGATTGCGGTTGCGAGTCGCAATCTTAGTCTCGAGTTGTGATGATTGCGGTTGCGAGTCGCAACCTTAGTCTCGAGTCGTGATCTCTGTTAACAGCTGCTGATTGTGATAAAACTGAAACTCGAAATTTAAGGGATTTGGGATAGTATTTCCTGTTTTAATCATGATCTAAACTTATCAAGGATTTCGAAAATAATAACTGATTATCTCTTTAACAGTTTTCGAAAATTTAATAGATAAAAATTTAGATCAAAACAGTAAAACACTTACTAATCCAAAATTATATTCCAAATCTTATGAATTTTTCGAGTTTCTTAGAACATAAATGATGAACCCTAAAATAATAAGAACATAATCTGGAAATCCGAAACCTGATTTTAATGGTTTTGTAATGGATTTCGTGACAATAAGCTTAATCCTTTTATGATTTCGGGTCAATATATCAAGTAATAATTTCCGAAAACAGGGATTTCGGCCATAATGAAACCCGAAAACAGTTTTTGATTTTAATGCTTTAAAACTTCCGTTTTCCAGATTTTTGATCCGATAATAATGGATACGAAAAACAGAACTGATTTATCAACATATGCTCTGATACCACATGTTGATCAGTTCTGTTTAAACTAAATGGAAAACATGAATAACATACCTGTTATGGCATTCAAAGCAGAGGAGAATCCAGTCAGAGATCCAGCCATTGAGTTCGACATGCTTGTCAAGTTGATTCGGTTCCTCCTTAGGGTGTAAAGTAATGATGGTGATGATAACCGAAAGTAGGGTAAGAATTCGGTTAGAGGAAGAGAGTCACGAATTGATGTTAATGAGGGTTTATTGATTGTATAAAGTGTGTAACCCTTTAACTCTCTAATAAGTCCCTTATTTATACACCCAAGAGGAAACCTAATTAGTTAATAAGGGTAATATGGTCCATCAACAATTACCAACTAATTATAATAGGTTATTAATATATTTTGATCTAATATAATATAAATGATTATATAGGCTACAAGATTAAATACTAAATAAATAATATTTAATCTAACATATATCACCGATTCTCCTGATATCTATACCTTTCTTCTTATTTCTACCATTCTTCTTTCTTCTTATTGTTGTTATTAGTGTTTTAAGTCTTAATTGTTAGATGTTACTGTTAAATGTTAGTGTTTTAAGTATTAGTCGTCAATTCCTACTTGCTACAATTGTTAGTGTTTTGCAAGTTGCAGAAGGTTAATTTGTTAATGGTATGAGAGTATACTGAATTGTTAGTGCTAAATTGCTATATATATAAATTTAGCATGATATGAAAATTATTGATATCCCACCGCGACAACCGATATCTCAACCGATATTTTACCGCATTAACTACTTAGCTAATAACTATAATTAAGGGTTATTGGATTTCAATAATCCTAAGTTTCACATGTTGGCCGATAATAATCCCAACTGTAAAAATTCCCTCCAACAATCCAACTTGTAAGAATTTGGCCCCTATGAATCCTTTTCAAACTGTAGGTGCACTTAATTCAATTAAGGAGGTTACAGACGCACTTGAATCTATTGACGATGCCAAATTCTTATATGTTATAAAAGGATCAATGGGGGCCAAATTTTTACAAGTTGGGATCGTTGAAGAGATATTTTTAAAGTTGAGACTGTAATCGGCCAACAGGTGAAACTTTGGATTATTAAATCCAATAACCCTATAATTAAAGCCTACCTTTACTATCCTTGCATAATGCCTTTTTCTTAACAATTTTAATGCTAGATTGTGTTTACTACCCTTCAGTGCCCTGTACCAGTTTCATCTTGTGAAAGCCGAAATTGCTAGAGCTATCATTCCTAAAGAGTTCAGATTAGTTGAAGCTTTCGGGTATTATTATTATTATTAGTTATCTAATTCTTTACAATTTAAAAATGCTTTGTTAATGGTTTCTGTATTTTAATATGAATACACACACATACTCCAGGTACACTCTAGGAGGCTTTTTTCTAGCAAACTACAGTGAGAGCCCTTTTGGACCCTTTGATGAGGTTAATTTCTTCTCTTTGAATATTGAATTATCTCACTTAATGTATAATTAACTAAGCAAGTTTATAATGGTTTATTCAGCTTGTAGCGATCGCTGGAATTGTGTGGAACCCACCAACGTCTCATGCGTGAGTTTAATCTTACCATAATACAAGTTCATTACATTTGTTTGAGTTATGTTGTTTCCATGAGTTTCAGATGGGCAGCAAGGGTTTATGTCAACAGCGATAACGCGTGCACGCATGGAAGAAAGGTATTCAAACATATGATCAAATTTAACTCGATGTGTTTTAAATGACTTTCAACATTCCAACGAATGACGCAAATGAAGCTAAGGAAATAAATATATTGTTTCTTTCTTGTATGTTAATAGTGTTCCAACCGATTCTATATTCTCAGGAATTCGGGCTTCCAAGTCAAGTTGCCACTTTTTCTAAGGTGATCACGTTGTTTTTATGTTGCAATTTAAGTTGAAATTTCGGTTTTTGACATTGTTTTCGTTTAAACAGAGTATAACGGCCATATCGGATAGACCAGAGAGAAACGGAAAGGGTAGTAATGTAAATATTCACGTAGCTGAAATCGATGGTCCTGTGACAACGGGCCTCTATGATATTCGACTCGAGTCTCCTAGTATGTGTATTGACATTTTACTTCAAGTTGTTTTTTCTAGACAAATTGGCCCGGCCCGATAAGCCCATGCTTAAATGGTTTGTCTAAGTTATATGATCATGCTAATATATATATATATATATATATATATATATATATATATATATATATTGTAGTTTCGAAGACGAATCCGTTGAAGTGGATGGCTTTGGGCCCGACGATCAAGATGTCGCTTCCGAGCTTTAGGTAAACTTGTTGTTTTTGTTCGGTTTTTGCAAGTGTTAGTAACTTAAAAAAATGTGTTTCTTTTTTGTTGCTATGAAATAGTGGCCACACAGAGTATATACCTCAGCTTCTTAAGTACAGTTGCCAAATTGAGTGCAGGTTTGTTTTCGATTCGGTTTTAATTTATTTAAGTGAAAACGTGTATATGTGTTGTCGAGTCATGTCAATTTAAATATCTTGCTACTTGAGCTCAAGTAATGTAATGGTCGAATTTAGTAAAGTTCACTAGTCATATCGTGCTTGTGTTACATTACATATTTACCCTTTATATATTATATAAAAAAGGGACGTTTGTTTCAAAACCAATAATATTAATATGTTGGGAGCCGCATAATGTATATGTATGTATTGCTTTGAATGTGATCCACAAGAATGTTATGTGACAAACTCTATTTCTCTCTCCCACTTCTTTTGATTATCTTTTATGCATTATGTAGTTCTTGCGGTTCTCAAAATACTATTGATTCTGAAATAAACATGTCCCTTTTTTGTGTAATTCTCAACATACTATTGATCTGAAATGAACATGCCCCTTAACCGAATCAACTCAAACATACCATATAACTCATTAAGCCCGAGTCATGTTTTAAGGTTGAGTGGAGCTGCTTTGTAGTGTTTGGACTCGCAACTTTTGAAAGTTGGACCAAACAACAAGGACCATTTTTGTAACCAACGCTTCATTTTATTAGTAACATATTAAATGTGAAAATTAGCAAATAGTCAAAAGTCGTCTAACAGGGGCGGATCTATTCAAGGGACAGGGGGTGCCCAGGGTACTCCTCAACTTTCTTGGCGAAGTGCAAAAAAAATCTCCATTTTATGTAGATCCGCCACTATATACACTGAATTTCTCTTCTAGATCCGTCACTGTATACATTGATTTTCTTTTTGGATACCCCTGAATTTTTCTTCTAGATCCGTCACTCTAGCATGTATTTATATGCTTACAACTTTTTGCATGGTTTTAGTTAAAAGTATTTCGTTAATTAAGTAGTTTACTTTTTTGTAATGTTTTTATATTCCGAAAAAGTGTTGACGGGTCAACTCAAGACAATTCGACGTGCGCATAGTATTTACCTTGTTACATCTAAACATATATGGACCCGTTACTCAACCGTCTAAATCACTCGTCTTACATCGTGCAGGGTGAAACCTACATCGCCGGCAAGAGTTTTAGGGTCAATGGACCGGATTGAATCCCAAAATGTGGAGTTGAATGAAAGTTCAAAGAAAAGAGAAATGAGCATATCAGTGATGCTTTCCAAACCAATATTAGCACTGGAGTTCAACTGCCTGAAGATGGAAGTTCAACCTCCTATTGTAATCTCAAAAGGCTCACATCACCCCTTGGAACATGGATTGTCATCTTATCCATCTCAGTAACAATAGTATCCAAAATAGGGCTCACACCAAAATGGCAAAAGGGTATAATAATTAACCTTTTTGGAAAAAAAAATTATTGCACTTTGTTGTACTAGTGTATTCTTCACCCACATAACAAGAAAGGTATACTGAGAATGCCGCAACACTATGTACCCGACGTGTTTATGTGCATCCAGTGCTTGTTTGGTCAACATTGCCGCGTCATTTTGTGCAAGTGTCATCACATGCTTGCAATTTATCGAGTCGGGTGTCTCACTGGAAGCAGCATCTCCATTCCTACGGGGTAGAGGTAACGCTGTCTACATCTTACCCGCCTCAGACCCTACACTATTGGTGGGATTCACTTAGTATGATGATGATGTAAGCAAAAGTTGTAAGAAAACGGAAAAAGGTTGATTATTCGACAATTCAGAAACATTAAAGAGCTTAAACGAAGAATAAATGAATGAGCACAGAAGCTCAGTGGTCGATGCTTAGGTTGGATCATACGTCGATTGTCCACATGTCAACTTAAAATCAAGAAGATTCTAAGTACCACGGTCGATGTTATGGTCATACCAAGCGACAAAACGCAAGATTGATAAACACCAGATGGTGTATGAATACAAGATCACTTGAGAAAGTCTTACAATGATAAACAAGCTTTATAAAAAAAATATTATTTCCAAACAAAGTCTTACAAATTTAAAATGTGGTATTGTAAAACAAAAAAGTTTATAAAATGAAAAAAAGACTTTATATTTTTTATAAAACAACTCAAAGTTTTTTTAAAGAAGATTTGTGTGAGGAATCTTCTTTAGAAGACATAATTCATTCAAATTAAGTCAAGAACATATGATTTAATCACATAATGAAGTGATCATTCACATCCTAACCATCAAATTATGTGAGGATGGGTTTTTATATTATAAAGGGTATAAAAAGTGGTTGTGAGTAGATGAGAGAGAAAATGTTACTGTTCATCTGTATATTTGGGGGGACACTGTTCACCCGTTATAATTTTTTAATATATTTTGAAAGTGGTTGTGAGTGGAAGTGAGAGAAAAATTGTAACACCTCGGAAATTCACGTCCTATAATAGGTTGACACGTGTCATAAAGTTTAAACGTGTGAAAGAAATGTTATGGAAGGACTAAAGTTGACAAACGTTGAAAGTATGTGAATATACGTATTCTAAGTGTCAACTGTGAATAAATACAATGTATATTAACCCTACACAATGCTCATACCTTCAAACGAATAAATCATAGATCATACGAAGCTAAATGTGAGTGATTTCAAACTACAGGGACCAAATGTGTCAACATGTTTAATTTATACCTCTGAGTGACCTTTTGACAAACCCGAAGCTTTGTAAATATTAATTATGCTCATGAGAATACACCATAAAAATTTCATAAAGTTTCGATAACATATGAGAAATATATGATCAAATTCGTGTGTGAAGCGTTAAAGCGTAAACGTCGAAAGTTGAAACTTTTCGGGTAACAATAGAGTTAACCGAGGACTAAACAAAGTGGGTATATATTTTAAAACCCTTTTTGATCAAAGATGAAGGATCATAATGCAAGAAATGCAAGGAACAAGAGCCTTTTTGAAGTTCGAAGAGACAAGGACCAAATCTGCAAATAAATGAAAAAGGGTTTGGCTGAGTTACACACGCTCGCGTAGCGCGAGCGTGAAGCTCTATGGCGTCGCGCTACGCGACTGCTACATCTGGGCAGACTTCCTGATTTCGTGGATGTGTGTCTGCTAGGTGCCTTGTGATCGACCTTTAACCGATTTTTCACATCACTTGTCCCCTAAAACAACCCCTAAGCCTTAGTGACACATGTTGGATGGTTGTGGTTGGTCCTAGAGTTAGTTGTCACTTAGTTGTGGTGGATCCAAGTGCTATATAAGGCCACATTGTGCAACCATCATTCTTCACACTTGCAATTGATCTTTGGAGCATCCTGGAGCATAGGAACTCTCCCTTCTGATCATAAGTCGTGCATTGGACTATTGTAAGTCTTCTAGTTCTTCTTTGTTAGTGTTTAGCTTAGTTAATTAGCTAAAAGTCAAACCGTCGTAATTACGGTTTGACTTCGAGATTAGTCACTAATGACTCAGTCTTATCTCGAATTAAAAGTAGTTTTAGAATGGTATTTATGTGGGTAATAAAACCCCAAAAGGGTTTCCCCTGATCACCATCCTAAGCAGGTTAAATGTCGGGTCAAACATTTACTTAAAAAGTCAACATATTGCTTAAAATGTCATTTATGCATAATTAGCTATCTAGAACATTTATAACCTGTTTGAATATTGTTATAACTTAGAAATAAGTGTAGGAACATGTCCCAACATGTTCAACCCGACTATTTCCTGTTTAGACCCGGTTCGGAACCGAAAGTCACATAGTTTGACTTTTCGGTTGACTTTCAGTTCTGACCCGTTTGGGCATATTTTAGAAATGCCTCAGAGCTTAAATTGGATTAGGATACATGTTAGAACAACCCTCTGTGATCATACACCTTGGTTCACTAGTTATCCAATTAATATGCAAATTTCCGTTAATTGCTCATACGTTGACCGTTATGCCCTTATTACCTTAAATCATGATTTATGAAAATGTAAAAGTGTAGAAACCTTGAATATTGATATATAAACTTGTATGCAAAATTTGACATCAGTTTGACTTGTAGATTAAGAGTTATGCTCATTAGCGTAATTACGGTGCTTTATGTTAATAAAATGGCGTAATTAGCGTATAGCCTAATTAAACATACTTTTTGGTATCAAACGAATTACCCACTGATGTAATATATTATCTTGGGAATTTTAAAGATTTTTAATTAATTTTAGGCTGAGCATAACTCATAGTCGTAGGCTTAATTCGGTAATTGTCGGTTTTGCCCTTACGGGCCATAAAATGAGTTTTACTTATCTAAACGACTCCAAACCTTTTGCTACTGATCACATATGATTAATAAATTATTTTAAGCCTTCTGGAAATATAAAAATATCAGATTTAAGTATAGAACCCGGAAATGGCCTTTAATCGCCATAATTAGCGTTTTTAACGCATAGTATGTCTTAGAATCATATTGGACATAACCGGGTTGATACCTACTGATATATGAGGCAAATTATGATATTTTAACAGTAAGCAAAGGTTGATAAACTCAGACTTCGTTTTTGAGCTTTTCGGCTTATGTGAAATTACCAAAATACCCCTACGGGGCATAGTTTGGTTAAATATGATAAATTTCACATATACGCCTTAGCCTACTGTTATAACCCATCAAAATGAGTATGTTTGCTGTTTACATCAGACCTGTAACTCAGTTAAACAATTAAACTCTTTTACAAACTTTAAAATGACCAAACTACCCCTACGAGGCATAGTTTGTGTTTAAATTAGTTCGGGGCATAACGAGAGACATCCTACTGATGTTACAACATATTTGAAGTATATTGACTTAGGAAACCTGTATATGGCTCTTACGGATACCCGTTACGCATACTACGCGTTCGGCTCGGTTTATGTAACAAGTTTACATAAATTAGCCGAAACGGGTCAAACCTTATCGGTTTTAGCTCAAAATCCAGAATGTGAATAGTAAACCCATATTAAACAAGTCTTCAAACTTTTCGGGTCTGAATCACATTCTATCCGGTCTTCGCTTAATCGTGCGTACGAACCGTATCTTCGAAACTAGCCGGTCTAAGCTTAAGCATAATTAAAGACCCGCTAGGATTCTAATAGGTTATATTTAACCTTCGTTCCAGATTAGGAGAAACAGTAAAAGCTACCTGCTATTTGATTATTGTGACTATACTTTGCATCAAGGTAAATACTTTTAACTTATTTTCCCTATACGGGCTTGGGTTACGGTACATAGCGTACCGCTTGATCGGGCATCAAATCTCCACGCTTAGTGGGTAGTTGAATAATTTGATCGGCTCGTTTTAAACAGATGTTTTTACTTTACAGCCTTTGGGGGGTTAATGACCATGTCCCGGATATCCCTGGCATCATCTTACGAGATGGCCACGACCTGAGCACGGGGTGTAGGCGTACTCCCGTGTATAACTCACTTAAAGTGGTGTGTCTATTGATCTTTAACCCGGATACGTTCCGGGCTACTGAACGCATAAGTAACATGTAAATCGTTCACAAGATTATAATATTATATAATTCTCCCAAGTTAAATAAAATGTTTATGCCATGTGCATCCAAACAAATTTTCAATCATTTTATAAAATGAGTCAGTTGAATGTATTTACCAGTGTAAACTGACGTATTTTCCCAAAAAGACTGAATTCAGGTACTAAACGTAATTGGCTGGATTGTCTCCTAAGCATCAATAAAAGTCTCGCAAGCTTAGGATGCCAGAAGTCTGTTGAACAATTAAATGTTATTTTGATTCGATCCGTTCTGTGGATAAACACCGGATATTGTGACTTTGTTTACAATAAATAAATTCGGTTGTATTATATTTTCAATTGCTTCCGCTGTGCATTATTATATTGTGTTGTTTGACTATTACGTTGCCAACCACGTCACGACACTCCCCCACCGGTGACACGTGGAAAAATCGGGGTGTGACAGGTTGGTATCAAAGCCAACACTGAGTGAATTAAACACTAGCCTTTTGTGTTTAATCTCAGTTACACAATTGCACATATCTAAACTTTTGAGTCTAGACTTATAACCTAGGACAAATTCCACCTTTTCGGTATTTGTTTTGTCCTTTAAATTTTATATTTTTGTTATTGTTATCTCATGCTTTATTGACAGGGATAACAAAGATGCCTCCTAGATTCTTCCGAACACGAGGAAGATGACGAGGAAAGGGGTTAGCTACAGCCCCCAACGATCATGAAGCTGGGTCTTCACGAAGACGAGCTCCATCAAACACCGAGAGTGACGACCCTCGGGAGAATAGAAGAAACCAGTTCGAGCCGGCCAGGCGGTCGGTTTCGCATAGTTCGACCCCGCCCGCTCTTAACCCTTACGAGCCGAACAATCCACAGCCCTCATACGTACCTCTGCAGAGATCACTGTCTCATCATTCATATGGAGACCCTACACCTATCTTTCGGGGACAGTTTAACCCTGTAGGATTCATACCGGAACCCGTGGGTTTTAACCCACTGGGTCCCGATGACCACTTTTCCGGAGATCAAGCTGATGACATGGACGAGGATACGGACCCCGTCATGCCTGCAAGCGGAACTCCAAACCATCCGATCGAGATATCCGACGGATCGTCCTTTCACGGATCACCCTACGGTGGTCCAGATAGTTTTCAAGCCCTGTTCGATCAACACCAGTGGTACTATACACCATCACACCACTCGTCATCACATGGGCAGCACCAGCAGCAGCCGTCTCATCAGCAACAGGAGCCACAACCACAGCCGCATCATCAAGATTCATCTGAGGATCATCGGTTTGTGGCAGTTACGCCACCACCTCCACCGCCACCAGTTCAACCGCCACCTCCTCAACCGTCAAGGCGTAGAAGAACCAGTGCCCGTATGTCGGTGCGACCAGGGGGTTTCACTTTCGATTCCCCATGTCAGTCTAGTGCTAGTCACTACCCACTGCACTATGAGGACCCACAAATGGGTGGGCCTTCGCAGCCAGCTTTTCAACAGCCACCGCACATGGGTTTTGATAACCCAATCCCAGCATACACGGGTCCAAGTACTTACAACCCGTTTGAGCCACCAGCTTACCACAACTACGGATACGCTGAGGCAGATCCTTATATGGAAGCAGCAAATTATAACGCCCTCAATGCCCAAGGACCCTACGGAGATCCATGGGGGGTAAGCTACCCGAACCAGGGGTACCCAATACCTCCCAGGCCTATCATTAGAACGCAGTCGCAGCCGCCACGAATGTCTCCCCCAGAACGGGAGGAAATTCTACATAGATTGAATCAGGCTGAGCGGGAAGCTCGCCGCGACCGCCAAGAGAAGCAGACCTTCTTCCAGGGATTAATAGGACTGCTCAAGGGAAAGAACAAGAAGGATTATTAAATCCTCCTAGTTGGTTGTTAAACCCCTACGTGGGTGAGTGTGTATGTTTGTTTGTGTGTATTGACCCCTGCGTGGGTCTATCTTTCCATAAACCCCTACGAGGGTATGTTGTATGTTTAGTCCCTGCGTGGACTTATGTTTGTTTAAGTTCCTACGTGGACAATTGTTGGTGTGTTAGTCCCTACGAGGACTTGTGTCTTTCTGTAAGACCCCTACGTGGGCATGTCTTCTGTAAGACCCCTGTGTGGGCATGTTAGTATGTTTTAGCTCCTGCGTGGGCAAATTTCATGTGTAAAAGACCCGTTTAGGGCGATATGTAATATAGTGATAAATTAATGGAGTGTTATTTTATAAATTTCATATTTGCCATTTGTGCATAAATAAATTATAAATGAAATAAACAAATTTAAAATCATTCCTTTTAATCTGCCTAAGTAATTATTTAATTAAGAATCTTTAAGTGTGAAACCTAGCCTCTTGTCAAATATGAGACCGGGCCAAAATGGTAAGACCGGTTTAAAAGATTCAAATTCCTGTTAACATCTTAAAACATGTTAACACTCATGGCAGAAGTGACTCGTTAAAAATCACATGTCATTTTTAAATGAATAAGGATTCTTTAGAAGATTCCTAATCCAGTTTAATGATCTCTGAATCCTGGATTTACATCATCAGTTAAGATGATCATATTTAACCATACGTGGTAATATAGTGCCTACGGGCCTTGCTCATTTCTACATGAGCCAAAAGACAGTGGTAGCTATGACTCCCCGTCTAATGAAGGTAATGAACTAGGTTCAAACCTTAAAAGTCCTGATTCTCTGAAATTATGGTTTATGAAATAGTCCATGAGACCAAGCCTTATGTGCTAATATATATTGTTATTGTTTTATGTTTAGGATAAATTTTAATTGAAATCCTAAATTAATACGATTAATAAGTTAACCAAATATGGTCTCTGTTTACCATGGTTAACGAATTACCCTAAGGGGTAATTCCATAATAAAATTCCAAATAAAATATTGACCTTGTTTTCTGCAACAGTTCAATACAAATGGCTGACTCCGATGAAGGCAATAGCCATCCTGTGGAGCCGAATGAGAACGCCCAGATTACATTAACGGGTGCTGAACTAAAAGCAATCATAGACGGCGCTATCACACAAGCTTTGGATAGACAATATGAGGAATACAGTGGTACTCGGAGTAGGACCCACTCTGCGTCACAATCAAAGCCAAGGACACATTCTGAGGCTCATAACAAGCCTCCTCCCAAAAAGGATGGACCAAAGAAAAACGATGATGATCGCCAGTCCACCAACCACCAAAGTAATCCATCTCAGCAATTAGTACTGCATCAAGGACCCCGTAACAAGGGTTGCACATATAAGTACTTTGTGTCTTGTAAACCCAGGGATTTTACGGGGGAGAAAGGAGCCGTCGACTGTATGACATGGCTCGATGAGATGGACACGGTCGTGGACATCAGCGGATGTGCGGAAGGTGATGTGGTTAAATTTGTCTCACAGTCCTTCAAAGGTGAGGCGTTGGCATGGTGGAGATCTCTGATGGAGGCCTCCGGAAAGATCCCGTTGTATAGCATGACGTGGGATCAATTCATTGCCCTGATCAAAGATAATTTCTGCCCTCAACACGAGGTGGAAAAGATATAATATGACTTTCTATCCTTGGTGATGAAGAACCTCGATTGTCAAGCTTATTTGACAAGCTTCAATACACTGTCTCGGCTGGTTCCCTACCTGGTAACCCCGGAGCCCAAGAGAATCGCTCGCTTTATTGGTGGTTTGGAACCCGAGATCAAGTCCAGTGTAAAAGCTTCTCGGCCAGTTACCTTCAGGTCTGTAACTAACCTTTCCTTATCCCTCACTCTTGATGCGGTCCGGCAGAGATCGCAGAGGAATAAGGCGGCCGAGAAGAGGAAGCATGAAGATGATGGTTCGCGTAAGTCGAACAAGAAGCACCGTGGGAGCGGTGATCACAAGAAGGGATCGGATTCGAAGAAAGAGGGGCATCGTTCTGGAGAGAAGCCCACATGCAAAACTTGCAAGAAACAGCACTTTGGGAAGTGCAGACTCGAATCAAACTCGAATAACGAGTCAAGGTCTTTTGCTTGTGGTTTGTGCAAGTCCAAGGAACACAAAACCTTGGATTGCAAGAAGATGAAAGATGCAACGTGCTACCGTTGCAACGAAAAGGGCCACATAAAGACTAACTGCCCTAAGTACAATAAGAAGCCTGAGGAGGCTAAGAAGACCAATGCCAGAGTCTTCAGGATGGATGCGAAGGAGGCTGTGCAGGATGATAACGTCATAACAGGTACTTTCCTTGTAAATGATGTCTTTGCAAGAGTACTTTTTGATTCAGGCGCAGATAAGTCCTTCGTAGATCATAAATTTTGTGAATTGTTGAAATTACCTGTCAAAACCCTAAAAGTGAATTATGAGGTAGAGTTAGCAGATGGTACCATTGAAACCGTCTCTACTGAGTTAGATGGATGTGTTATATCCATTAAGAACCATTCTTTTCCTCTATCTCTACTTCCATTTAAACTAGCTGGTTTTGACATAGTTCTGGGTATGGACTGGTTATCTCATAACCAGGCCCAAATCGTATGTAACATGAAACAAGTAGTGATAAAGACTCTGTCTGGTGAATCACTTACCATTCGGGGAGATACCCAGTATGGACTACCTGAGCACGTGACTATGCTCAAGGCTTCCAAGTGCTTGAAGAAGGGGTGTGTTATCTACATGGCACAGGTGATTATTGATGAGCCCAAACCGAAGTTAGAAAACATCCCTGTCATCTCGGAATACCCAGAAGTGTTTCCTGAAGATCTACCTGGTTTACCACCAGATAGGCAAGTTGAATTCAGGATAGACATCATCCCCGGAGCGGCACCAGTTGCTAGAGCTCCATACAGATTAGCACCCACAGAAATGAAGGAGTTGCGGACGCAGCTAGATGAATTGCTGGCTAAGGGTTTCATTCGACCTAGTTCATCTCCTTGGGGAGCGCCAATCTTGTTTGTCAAGAAGAAGGATGGATCGATGCGTCTATGCATCGACTATCGCGAGCTTAATAAAGTCACGATCAAGAATAGATATCCATTGCCCAGGATCGACGATTTGTTCGATCAGCTTCAAGGGGCAAGTTACTTCTCAAAGATTGATCTGAGGTCAGGCTACCATCAGTTGAAGGTTAAGGGCGAAGACATTCACAAGACTGCATTTAGGACTCGTTACGGTCACAACGAGTTCCTAGTGATGCCTTTTGGGCTCACTAATGCACCAGCCGCGTTCATGGATCTCATGAATCGCGTCTGCAAACCTTACTTAGATAAATTTGTTATCGTTTTCATCGATGACATCCTTATTTATTCTAAAAATCAAGCTGACCATGAGAAACACCTACGTTGTATTCTCAAACTCCTACATCGGGAGAAGCTCTATGCCAAATTCTCTAAGTGTGAATTTTGGCTACGAGAAGTCCAATTTCTTGGACACGTGGTCAGTGAGCGTGGTATCCAGGTGGATCCCGCTAAAGTTGAAGCTGTTATGAATTGGCAAGAGCCGAAGACGCCTACGGAGATACGTAGCTTCCTGGGATTGGCAGGATATTACAGGCGTTTTATTGAAAATTTTTCAAGGATTGCTGCACCCCTAACTTCCTTGACCAAGAAGAAAGTAAAGTTCGTTTGGGGCCCTAAGCAGCAAGAGTCCTTCGATGTTTTGAGACAAAAATTGAGCAACGCTCCTGTGCTTACCTTACCTGAAGGCGCTGAGGAATTTGTAGTTTATTGTGATGCATCACACACTGGCATGGGGTGTGTGCTTATGCAGAAAGGCAAGGTGATTGCCTATGCATCACGACAGTTAAAAGTGCACGAAAAGAATTACACCACCCATGACTTGGAATTGGGTGCCGTTGTGTTCGCACTAAAACTGTGGAGGCACTATCTTTATGGAATCAAGTTTGTGATCTTTTCTGATCACAAGAGCCTCCAGCATCTGTTTAACCAGAAAGAATTAAACATGAGGCAATGCCGTTGGATGGAAACTTTAAATGATTATGATTGTGAAATCAAATACCATCCCGGCAAAGCGAATGTAGTCGCTGATGCCTTGAGCAGAAAAGAAAGGGTTAAACCCATTCGAATTAACGCCAAGCGTATGGAGATAAAGAACAATTTGATAGAAAGGGTGTTAGCTGCACAGAAGGAAGCTGTGTTGGAAGCTAACTATCCTAATGAAAAGTTAGGAGTAACTGAGGAGCAGTTAACTCTTAGCAAGGACGGAATTTTACGGTTAAACGGACGAATATGGGTTCCAATTTTTGGAGGACTTCGTGATGTCATCCTCCAAGAAGCCCATAGTTCCAAATACTCCGTTCATCCTGGAGCTGATAAGATGTACCAGGATTTAAAGGCAAATTATTGGTGGATAGGCTTGAAAAAGTCTGTAGCCGCCCATGTAGCAAAATGCTTGACATGTGCGCAAGTCAAAGCCGAGCATCAGAAACCGTCAGGTTTGCTACAACAGCCTGAACTTCCTACGTGGAAGTGGGAGATGGTAACTATGGATTTTATTACCAAGTTACCCAAGACAAGGAAAGGAAATGATACGATATGGGTTATAGTTGACCGACTGACTAAGTCAGCTCATTTCTTACCCATCAAGGAGACTTACAGCTCCGATATGTTAGCCCAGTTATACGTTGATAAGATTGTAGCCCTACACGGCATACCTGTAGCTATTATCTCTGATAGAGATACTAGGTACACGTCACATTTTTGGAAGAGCTTCCAACAATCTTTGGGCACACGTTTGAACTTTAGTACGGCTTACCATCCTCAGACAGACGGTCAGAGTGAGCGTACTATTCAAACGTTGGAAGACATGCTACGAGCATGTGCGATCGAATTGGGAGGTAGCTGGGATAAGAACTTACCATTGATCGAATTCTCCTACAACAATAGCTACCATACCAGCATAAAGGCTGCGCCTTTCGAGGCATTATACGGTAGAAAGTGTAGATCGCCAGTTTGTTGGGCGGAAGTTGGAGAAGTCCAGTTATCAGGACCAGAGATCGTGTTCGAAACGACGGACAAGATTGTCCAGATTCGTAACAATCTCCAAGCTGCCCGGAATAGGCAGAAGAGTTACGCGGATCCAAGTCGTAAGGATTTTCACTTCGAAGTAGGTGACAAAGTCCTACTTAAAGTGTCACCATGGAAAGGGGTGATGCGATTTGGTAAGAAAGGCAAACTAAGCCCGAGATACATAGGACCTTTTGAGGTTATCGAACGTATCGGGTCAGTTGCCTACAAGCTGAACTTACCAGAAGAGCTCAGTGGAATTCACAATGTGTTCCACATCTGCAATCTAAAGAAGTGTTCCGCTGACGATTCACATGTCATGCCACATACAGATGTGCAAATAGATAAGAGCTTAACGTTTGTGGAAAAACCTTTGTCGATTGAAGATCGACAGGTAAGGAAGCTTCGAAGAAAGCATATACCTTTTGTTAAGGTCAAATAGGATGCCCGTAGAGGTCCCGAATACACGTGGGAGGTTGAATCCACGATGAAAGAAAAGTACCCTTACTTATTTCAGTAAATCTCGGGTCAAGATTTATTTTAAGGGGGTGAGGATGTAACACCTCGGAAATTCACGTCCTATAATAGGTTGACACGTGTCATAAAGTTTAAACGTGTGAAAGAAATGTTATGGAAGGACTAAAGTTGACAAACGTTGAAAGTATGTGAATATACGTATTCTAAGTGTCAACTGTGAATAAATACAATGTATATTAACCCTACACAATGCTCATACCTTCAAACGAATAAATCATAGATCATACGAAGCTAAATGTGAGTGATTTCAAACTACAGGGACCAAATGTGTCAACATGTTTAATTTATACCTCTGAGTGACCTTTTGACAAACCCGAAGCTTTGTAAATATTAATTATGCTCATGAGAATACACCATAAAAATTTCATAAAGTTTCGATAACATATGAGAAAGATATGATCAAATTCGTGTGTGAAGCGTTAAAGCGTAAACGTCGAAAGTTGGAACTTTTCGGGTAACAATAGAGTTAACCGAGGACTAAACAAAGTGGGTATATATTTTAAAACCCTTTTTGATCAAAGATGAAGGATCATAATGCAAGAAATGCAAGGAACAAAAGCCTTTTTGAAGTTCGAAGAGACAAGGACCAAATCTGCAAATAAATGAAAAAGGGTTTGGCTGAGTTACACACGCTCGCGTAGCGCGAGCGTGAAGCTCTATGGCGTCGCGCTACGCGACTGCTACATCTGGGCAGACTTCCTGATTTCGTGGATGTGTGTCTGCTAGGTGCCTTGTGATCGACCTTTAACCGATTTTTCACATCACTTGTCCCCTAAAACAACCCCTAAGCCTTAGTGACACATGTTGGATGGTTGTGGTTGGTCCTAGAGTTAGTTGTCACTTAGTTGTGGTGGATCCAAGTGCTATATAAGGCCACATTGTGCAACCATCATTCTTCACACTTGCAATTGATCTTTGGAGCATCCTGGAGCATAGGAACTCTCCCTTCTGATCATAAGTCGTGCATTGGACTATTGTAAGTCTTCTAGTTCTTCTTTGTTAGTGTTTAGCTTAGTTAATTAGCTAAAAGTCAAACCGTCGTAATTACGGTTTGACTTCGAGATTAGTCACTAATGACTCAGTCTTATCTCGAATTAAAAGTAGTTTTAGAATGGTATTTATGTGGGTAATAAAACCCCAAAAGGGTTTCCCCTGATCACCATCCTAAGCAGGTTAAATGTCGGGTCAAACATTTACTTAAAAAGTCAACATATTGCTTAAAATGTCATTTATGCATAATTAGCTATCTAGAACATTTATAACCTGTTTGAATATTGTTATAACTTAGAAATAAGTGTAGGAACATGTCCCAACATGTTCAACCCGACTATTTCCTGTTTAGACCCGGTTCGGAACCGAAAGTCACATAGTTTGACTTTTCGGTTGACTTTCAGTTCTGACCCGTTTGGGCATATTTTAGAAATGCCTCAGAGCTTAAATTGGATTAGGATACATGTTAGAACAACCCTCTGTGATCATACACCTTGGTTCACTAGTTATCCAATTAATATGCAAATTTCCGTTAATTGCTCATACGTTGACCGTTATGCCCTTATTACCTTAAATCATGATTTATGAAAATGTAAAAGTGTAGAAACCTTGAATATTGATATATAAACTTGTATGCAAAATTTGACATCAGTTTGACTTGTAGATTAAGAGTTATGCTCATTAGCGTAATTACGGTGCTTTATGTTAATAAAATGGCGTAATTAGCGTATAGCCTAATTAAACATACTTTTTGGTATCAAACGAATTACCCACTGATGTAATATATTATCTTGGGAATTTTAAAGATTTTTAATTAATTTTAGGCTGAGCATAACTCATAGTCGTAGGCTTAATTCGGTAATTGTCGGTTTTGCCCTTACGGGCCATAAAATGAGTTTTACTTATCTAAACGACTCCAAACCTTTTGCTACTGATCACATATGATTAATAAATTATTTTAAGCCTTCTGGAAATATAAAAATATCAGATTTAAGTATAGAACCCGGAAATGGCCTTTAATCGCCATAATTAGCGTTTTTAACGCATAGTATGTCTTAGAATCATATTGGACATAACCGGGTTGATACCTACTGATATATGAGGCAAATTATGATATTTTAACAGTAAGCAAAGGTTGATAAACTCAGACTTCGTTTTTGAGCTTTTCGGCTTATGTGAAATTACCAAAATACCCCTACGGGGCATAGTTTGGTTAAATATGATAAATTTCACATATACGCCTTAGCCTACTGTTATAACCCATCAAAATGAGTATGTTTGCTGTTTACATCAGACCTGTAACTCAGTTAAACAATTAAACTCTTTTACAAACTTTAAAATGACCAAACTACCCCTACGGGGCATAGTTTGTGTTTAAATTAGTTCGGGGCATAACGAGAGACATCCTACTGATGTTACAACATATTTGAAGCATATTGACTTTGGAAACCTGTATATGGCTCTTACGGATACCCGTTACGCATACTACGCGTTCGGCTCGGTTTATGTAACAAGTTTACATAAATTAGCCGAAACGGGTCAAACCTTATCGGTTTTAGCTCAAAATCCAGAATGTGAATAGTAAACCCATATTAAACAAGTCTTCAAACTTGTCGGGTCTGAATCACATTCTATCCGGTCTTCGCTTAATCGTGCGTACGAACCGTATCTTCGAAACTAGCCGGTCTAAGCTTAAGCATAATTAAAGACCCGCTAGGATTCTAATAGGTTATATTTAACCTTCGTTCCAGATTAGGAGAAACAGTAAAAGCTACCTGCTATTTGATTATTGTGACTATACTTTGCATCAAGGTAAATACTTTTAACTTATTTTCCCTATACGGGCTTGGGTTACGGTACATAGCGTACCGCTTGATCGGGCATCAAATCTCCACGCTTAGTGGGTAGTTGAATAATTTGATCGGCTCGTTTTAAACAGATGTTTTTACTTTACAGCCTTTGGGGGGTTAATGACCATGTCCCGGATATCCCTGGCATCATCTTACGAGATGGCCACGACCTGAGCACGGGGTGTAGGCGTACTCCCGTGTATAACTCACTTAAAGTGGTGTGTCTATTGATCTTTAACCCGGATACGTTCCGGGCTACTGAACGCATAAGTAACATGTAAATCGTTCACAAGATTATAATATTATATAATTCTCCCAAGTTAAATAAAATGTTTATGCCATGTGCATCCAAACAAATTTTCAATCATTTTATAAAATGAGTCAGTTGAATGTATTTACCAGTGTAAACTGACGTATTTTCCCAAAAAGACTGAATTCAGGTACTAAACGTAATTGGCTGGATTGTCTCCTAAGCATCAATAAAAGTCTCGCAAGCTTAGGATGCCAGAAGTCTGTTGAACAATTAAATGTTATTTTGATTCGATCCGTTCTGTGGATAAACACCGGATATTGTGACTTTGTTTACAATAAATAAATTCGGTTGTATTATATTTTCAATTGCTTCCGCTGTGCATTATTATATTGTGTTGTTTGACTATTACGTTGCCAACCACGTCACGACACTCCCCCACCGGGCCCACCGGTGACACGTGGAAAAATCGGGGTATGACAAAAATGTAATGATAATATTATTTAATTGAAAGGAGAGAGAAAAATTATTTGTTTTTAGTGGAAATATATTGATATAGGAGTTGTTTTTTAGTGGAATGTATGTATAATTTGATGGATTGGATGTGAATGCTCTAAAGTCAGAAAAGGACAAAGTCAAATCCTTTACTTGAAAGCAAAGCACTAAAGCTAAAACTAGTTTTGGTCCCTTTCCCGTTCTTATTTAAATCCACTTAAAAACTAAACGGAAATTGGCCTGTAATAATCTCAACTAGACGTTATTGGTCATTGTTAGTCACACCTTTGAATATTTCTCATGCCAGTCCCACCTTTCATTTATTTTTCCTCCACTAGGCCTCAGTTAAAAAAACTTAACGGAGTTAAGTTTTTTTACTGAATTACAAGCTGACGTTTTAGGGATTTTGATCAGAACGAGGATACAAGTCGAATGATGTAAAACTTACCTTGAAATTGTGCTCCAAACGATGAAAACAGTGCTTCAATTCGGGTGTTTAAACTTCCAACTAACAAAAATCAAGTCGTTTGGAGCACCGTTTCGATGTAAGTTTTACATCAATAGACTCGTATCCTCGTTCTGATAAAAAACCCTAATACGTCAGTTTGTAATTCGGAAAAAAACTTAACTCCGTTAAGTTTTTTTAACTGAGAACCGGTGGAGGAAACATAGGTGAAAAGTGGGACTGACATGAGGAATATTCAAAGGTGGGACTGGCAATGACCAATGACGTCTGGTTATGATAAAACATATACTTCACCTTGAAGAGTGATAGTAGTTTTTCCACAAGTGAAATAAAATGCGAGTTTTTTCCGAGGGTAACATGGAATGAGTGGATGAATTTTTTTCCGAGGGAGTAAGTATTCATACAAGAATTGTGTATACTGTTATTAGACTTGATGATCCTTGATGTATTTTGTAGTTTCCCTCGATTGTATTCTTGAGTGCGGGTTGCGATATATAGCATCTTGCTATATGTCGTTTTTAACCTTTTGGCACGGATGAATAAAAGTTTGATTGTTGTTGTTCAAAAAAAATAATAAAAAATAAAATGCGAGTTTTGGCCTATGTCTCTTTATAAGTGCGGTTAGTGGAAATAATCAACTAGCTTCCGGTAACCATAATAAAAACACCGCTAAATCCAACTTGAAATACGTGACACATTACGCTTGCTAGGATTAGATTTTTTAGACCGTATCCCAAAAATTTGTTTATCGCATTGCCAAACATCTAACGGGATATCGCTATTTATTTTTGAAATAAACGATGTGCTTTGTGTTATGTGTTACCAACGTCCGAAGTAATTTTCTTTTGAGAAAACTAATAAAAGGGAATAAGTTTGCAAATTGATCCTCCAAGTACATATTTGATTTTGTGTATTTGATAGTTTGATAGTTACTTTGTGAGTGCAAATCAAGTGTGTACGATCAACTCTTCACATGGACATGGTCCCTCCATTGTCATTTCACCTTCAACCAACATAACAAATAAAATTTGTACATCTTGAGTGGTGATAGTAACTTCACAAATGAAATAAAACATGTGTTTTGGCCTCTCTCTGTTTATAGATATTTTTTTGTTTTTTGAATTTAAAAATACTAGAAACATACAAATGTTGAAAAAAAATTAAAAAATAAGGCCGAAGAGGCTCATGGAGGGGTCTCAAGTGTTTGACGGCGCTAAAACAACTCTAAGCCACTACAACCATTTTTGACACGTGGTGCAAGTTGGTTAGTCATCGCTAAAAGGGTTTTAAAGGGGTCAGAGGCGCATTGGTAGTGGAGTGGTGGAAAGAACTTTGGGTTTCCTTGGAGACCCGGGTTCGAACTCCACCTATTGCATTTGGGGTAAGGGCAATGAGGGTGAGGAGACCCGTGGACACAAAGGACCGCAGGCCTGAGCCTAAGCCTGCCCCCGGTTTTCATCCAACTTGGTATACATGACACGCTACCCTTTCAGGGATTAGAGTTTTGTAGACCGAATCCTAGAATTTTTGTCTAACAAGATACCAGTGATTGACGTTTAAATAAATGATAGGTTTTGTGTTATACTGTTATGTATTAGGGAACGTTCAAACTCATTTTCATTTAAGAAAACTGGGAAAAGGGAATAAGTTTGCAAATTGATATTCCAAACACAAATTGATTTTTCGCATTTTTTAACGATAAACTAGCATACTCTTAAATACCCATGTGGCCATGTATATGCGCCTTGTAGAGGAATTAAACCTTCTATCTCTTAGGGTACCTGGGGCACCAAGGTTATGGGTGGGTAGCTACTACCCGAACCCACACACCGCCGGTGGTGGGGGTAGTAGCCGGCGGGTTGGGTTGGGGTTAAGTTGAAGCCGCTTGAATTGTTGTTTTGTTTTCAAAATATTAACCGTTGAACGGTGATATTTATTAAGGATTTTTTTTTCCTTTTTAACACTTTAAAACCATAACCATAGCACACCACAATCACAAAAATATAACCATAAAATCTCAAATACTCTCCATACATTCATCCACCCACAATATTTTTACATCATAGCTCACGAGTTTTTCACTCCATCATTTGGAATCCGAATGCATTATTATCAAACGGTAGTAGTCTACAATATCTTGTGGAGAAGACACGGGAACATCTAAAAAAAAGATTTGTGTGGCGTGATCGTGGAAAGGCAAACAACGTTTTGTTTGAAGATTATTTTTCCGACAAGCCCAAATACCACGATGGTATTTCAAACAAAGGTTTTGTATGTCGAAACGTCTATTTTAAAAAAAAATAGCAGCTGACATAGAAGCAAATTTGAGTGGGCGTGGATGGATGGATGAAAAAGAGTTCTACGCCTATACAAAAATGCACAACCATCATTAAACAACTTGCAACCTGTAATCCTCTATGCGATTATGATGAATATTTATGTATGGCCAAGAGGACTTTGCGTAAATATCTACAATATATTGTAATGTTGTAATTAGATTATACGGCAAAGAGTTTTTACGAAGTCCGACAAGCCACGACAGTGCATGTTTGTACCAAGCACACGAAGAGAGATACCACCTTCTAGGTATGATCGGTAGCATTGACTGCACACATTTTAATTAGAGAACGTGTCCTAAGAAGTTGCGAGAACAATATATGAGAGGTGACCACCAATACCTTACGATCATGCTAGAAGCGATTGCGTCACAAGATTTCTGGTTTTGGCATTTTTTTTTGTCTGCCCAGATCACTAAACAACATTAATGTTCTCCAACAATCGCCTGTTTTTACCAACCAACTAAATGGAATCGCGCTGCAACGTCCGTTTAATTTGAACGGACACACATACAAACGTGGATATTATCTTACTTACTGATGGTATCTATCCTACTTGGTCGACGTTTGTAAAAGCGTTTCGCTATCCCACTGTGTAAGACCCGGCTTAAATAACGAGATTAAAGATACAAGATAAGCATTTAGTACTAAAATATCGAGTTTACAAAATTTTTCATGATTTTAAGACCATATTTGATCCTAATATTCCAGTTAAAAGCAAATTATCCATTAAACATACAAAACATAACTTCAAGTGTCTACTATATAACGTTTGAAAAATAGTTCAAGTATCTACATATCGCTAAAACAAAAAAAAATCAAGTGCGGAAGCTTTGTTTAGTGCGTTCGGTTCTTGATAATAGCTTGATCACCATCCGAGTTAGGTTCATCTTCACCTACGGTCAAAACCATGGAAAATAATTAGTTTTGACCCTTTAATAATCCAGAATAAACAAGTTCCATACTCGAAAGTATCAAAAAAACAAAAATTCTCGGTTCTGAGGTGCTGGCGTCTAGCGAGGAAGGAGAAGGGCGGCCGTCGCGCAGCGCCACCGCCGTCGCGTCGCGCGACGGTGGGTGCCTTCAGCCGTGGCGCGGCGCCAGTAAGCATTTTTGACAGACTGTTGTTGTTTGGAGCTGCTAATTCAGCCAAGCACCAATTATCTTAGTTCTAAACTTTAATTCGGCATAACTTTTGACTCGGGCGTCCGTTTTAGCTGATTCTTTTTCCTACGCGACCGTAATTTAATTACAGACACGTTTATCAACACTATTTGCATAAAAATATCTTTTCAAAAACAGTTTTCCTATAATTCGTCTCTTGTTTATTTGACCCATTTGTCTACAAGTTCCACAACATGTATTTTTATCATCATAAACTTTAGGCCAATGCACCCGTTTCCACGTTTACCAAATATGAGCTTTTGCTTCCCTCCTGAGGGTTGCTTATGCAATAGCCATCATGCTTATTTCCAAGGATTTAATCATGCTTTTCGGAATCGATTGACAAACAATGTTCCGAACTATAATCCCTCTACAAGGGCTCATGCTTTTACAACGAATTAGCGTGTCCGTTACACGGCCTACGCTTAATATATGACCAATCACAAGTGATGATTATTAGTTTATATGTTTGTAACCCAACTTGTTTTGACCCGTTTGGATGCCGAATGGGTGTCACCATTACTAGACACATCCAAACTTTATTTCTAGCACATGTTTTGACCCGTTTTACTTGTCTAAGGCACTTTGTCACTCTCGTGACTTAACGGGTTTTCCTTGTTTACCAAATTTCAATATAACAAGTAAGACTAACAATTGAACATAATGTAGTGAAACTATAAGTCGCGTACCTTCAAAGTGTGCCCTTCAAACGTGTATCACTTCCGGCTTGTCCACTTGACGATCCGGAGGCTTTACCTAAAGAGTTCCATTCATCATCAATTTAGAACTCTTTCATAATTCATAACGGACAATTCATTATGATAATCAAATCTGCGTTTTTGTTTGATTCTAAACATTTTATTCCTCACTTAGGCGTTTCAACAAACACCTAGCGGGTCAAATTCTTACATAATCATTACTAGGTTCTTGACATGTTATTTTCACCTACATTCACTTCGATTATGCGATTTGCACTAAATTTCAACATCAATAATACAGAATTTAACACATGAATTCAGTTTTCACTAGAATAGTATTCACAATCCTAGTGTTTATCTAGTTTCTACAAACTCAATAATCACCTACAATGGTGATTAAAATCTCTAGAATTATCATACTAAATTTCAACAAGAATTCATCTAGGGTTTTATCCCTAAACATCATGTTGCTTCTAATTTCATCCATGCATCAAGTAATCAAGCAAAATTTTCGTTTTTCACATTTAACCTAGAATTCAAGATGCAACAAAATACCACAATTTTGCATACCTTTTGATCCCTGCAACGAGGTGATCACTAATTCATGTTTGAAACTTGATTTAGAGCAGATTAGAGGCTTCAATTTGTGAATTTTGTGAGAATTTTAGGGTTTGAAGGAAACCCCTGGTCGCCCTCTTCTTCTGATCGCTCCCAGCACACACGTATGTGTGTGTTTGGTGAGTTATTTCCTATTTGATCATTTAAGTTTTAGTTTTTATTAATTTGGCCCCTCAACATTTGTTTAACATATAGTTTAGGTATTTCAACCTTAATAATAGTCACTTCAAGATTCTTAACTAACTGGGTTATAAGTTCCTAGTTAGTTTGTTCTTGTTTATTTAACACTTTATTATCTTGATTTTAAATTTTATAAATTTCGGGGTGTTACAAGTCCACCCCCCTTAAAGAGGGTTTCGTCCCCGAAACCAAATTACGTACCGAATAACGTAGGGTAGAGTCGTTGCATCTCCTCCTCGGATTCCCGTGTGGTATCCGAACCCTTCCGGTGTTCCCATCTGACCTTTACTTGATTGATTTCTTTGTTCCTTAAGGTTTTCACTTTACGATCCAAAATCGCAATGGGTTTCACCACATAGTTAAGTCTGTCATCCACCTCGATGTCGTCGTAGTGGATATAGGTTGTTTCGTCCGCTAGACATTTCTGAAGATGTGACACATGAAATGTGCTATGAATTCTGTTTAATTCTTCCGGTAGTTCAAGGCGGTATGCTACCTTCCCTATTCGTTCGACAATTGTAAACGGCCCAATAAATCTTGGGCTTAATTTTCCTCTCTTTCTAAATCGGATAACCCCCTTCCATGGGGATACCTTGAGCATGACCTTGTCGCCAACCTGAAACTCGATCGGTCTTCGCCTTTTGTCTGCATACGACTTTTGTCTATCTTGTGCCGCTTTCAAGTGTGCCCGAACCACCTCAATCTTTTCATTAGTAGCTCGGACTATATCTTTGTGAGCGAGTTCACGCGGACCCACCTCACCCCAACACACCGGGGTCCGGCACTTCCTACTGTAAAGCATTTCATACGGTGCCATCCCGATACTAGTATGGTAGCTGTTGTTATATGAAAATTCGACCAAAGGTAGATAAACATCCTAACTACCTCCGAAATCAATAATACATGCTCGTAGAATGTCCTCCAATGTTTGTATTGTTCTTTCACTATGTCCATTCGTTTGAGGATGGTACGCAGTGTTGATGAACAATTTGGTTCCCATTTGCTCTTGGAAATCTCGCCAGAAATTTGAAGTGAACCGGGTATCCCTATCGGACACAATGGATACCGGTACTCCGTGGCGTGCCACTATCTCATTAGTGTAAACCTCCGACATCTTTTCTGACGTATAAGTCTCACGTATTGGAATAAAGTGAGCACTCTTTGTCAATCTATCGACAACTACCCATATTGCATCAAATCCGCAGGTTGTCTTCGGTAGTTTGGTTAACAGGTCCATTGTAATATGTTCCCATTTCCAGACCGGAATTTCCAACGGTTGGAGCTTACCGTATGGTTTTTGGTGTTCCGCCTTGACTTGTAGACATGTCAGGCACTTCTCCACGTATTTCACTACATCTCTTTTCATTCAAGGCCACCAATAGTTTTGTTTCAAGTCGTTATACATCTTGGTCGCCCCCAGATGGATGGAATAACAGGATTTGTGAGCTTCATCTAGTAGAAGCTTTTTAACTCCACATGTGTTAGGAACCCAGATTCTGTTGAAACGTGTTTTCAAACCGTGATTGCCTTCTTCAAGATCTTTAAATTGGCCGACAATTCTTTCCTTTTTCCAGTTTTCTACTTTCACTGCTTCAACCTGCGCTTCTCGGATTTGTTCTAGCAGGCCCGAGGTCATAATAAGCTGCATTGATTGTACTTGTATCGGGGCATAATCTGTCTTTCGACTTAACGCGTCTGCTACTACATTGGCTTTCCCGGGGTGGTAATGTATTTCACAATCGTAATCCTTGACCGTTTCCAACCACCGCCTTTGCCTCATGTTTAATTCTGTTGGTGCACGGAATGTCTGTTGACTTCTTTTGAATCAAGTCTTAGGTCAAGAAAGTCAAGATAGGAGCTTGAAAGTCAAAATTAGATTTAATATTGTAATTTCGCTTATATGTACAAGGTTTAGATATGTATTTCGCTTATGTGTACATTAGTTAGGTAGGTGATTTCGTTCATTAGGTCACATGGGATTTCGCTGATGTATCAACATGGGGTTTCGCTCTTATGGTAGGTCATATAAACGAAATCATCACACTATTAATAGGTGCACATGTTGTTTCATTTAGTACACAGATTCCAGAATTGTAACGAAGTGCTGCCGGATTTCTGTCAGGTTGTAATCAATGTTAAACGCAATATAAGAGACAGATATTAGATTATCAAGTTGTGTTTGTGTCTAGTTCTCTGATTCCGCCTTTGAACTGGACTTAAAGCTCTTCTGATCGACTCAATCGGGTAAAACAACGATCCTACAAGTGGTATCAGAGCTAGTGAAGAAGAGTTCTATACAATTCAGCCGATAATTCTGTTTCTACACTATTCTTTTTCGAAAATCAAAACTTTTTGCGGTCAGAATCGGTTCAGTTTTACACATCTTGCTCGGAATCTTGTAGTGACAAATCCTTGAAAGTTTCAAAGCTAAAATCGACTTAAAACTTAGGATTTTTGAGGGTTCGCTCGTATGGACTCGTGCAAAAAGTGACGTCATCAGTTGATTTCGCTCATAGGACACTTGGTGATTTCGCTTTTATGAACCAGTAATTCAGTGATTTCGCTCATCTGTACAACTCAGGGTTTCGCTTATAGTGACACTTAGGGTTTCGCTTTTGTGACAACTAAGGTTTCGCTCATCAGTACACTTTGTGATTTTGCTCCAAAACATATTTCACGTGAAAAGTGCATTGGGTTGTGAAAACTTTAAACAAAGTGTGTCAGTACTTTGGGACTAGAAATCACGAGGTTTTGATGTCAGTCGGTCACATGAATTCGTGGTTCAAGATGTGCATGTGACATTGGTTTGCCAACACATTCAAAATACTTCATCATACTATTGTCGGTTTAAAAGTGTTGATTGCCAGCTTTAATATGTCAGCGTGCATGTGATTCTAGTAACTCATATTTTGTCGGTCATTAAAGTTTACATGTGTAAATATTAAAGTTGTCAGCATAACATATTGAATGATTCAAAGTGATCACGTGAAGTCCTTGGCTCAAGATACAAACAATTTGGTCAAATTAATTGTCGACTAAGTGGATGTGTGTCAGGCATTTGTAAATTCTATAAAAGTTTGCATGTGAAGTCTAATAGTTGTCAGCCATTTATAAGATCAAAGTTGCATGAGTTAAAAGTTCATTTAGAGTATATCGATAAAGGTCAGCCCAAGTAAGTCTATTACACCGGCCCAAGTCATATTCTCGGCCCATCAACATTCAAAGCTCATCGGCTCATTTGAATCTATATCCTATTGATCAAGCCCATTCATTTAGTGTTCTCACTCCTACAACTTTGAAACAAGTCTACGAATCTTCGACATGAGTCATAGATCAATTTTGCTCTCACACTTTTACGTATACAGTTCGGTTAAACTGATTGTTTGTTTGTTTGTTTTCTTGTGATTGTCAGGTTTACATCATGGCTGAGGAATTCTACAACACGTTTTTCAACGCATTCACATCCGAATCGTCCGAGGTTGCAAATGTTACACCAAAAACCATCACTAAGGTGCTCAATGAGAACATCAAGCACAATAAATTTTACGGAACTCACTCAAAGCCACCAACTCTGGAAAGCATTGAAGATTATACCTGGTGGAAAGAACGTTTCATCAACTGGGCAAAAGCGTATGCTCATGAAAGTTGGTTCTGCTTGGAGTATGGATATGAAAAACCAAAAGATGAGAAAGGCGAAGATCTTGTATTCAAGAAGTTTTCCAGAGAAGATAAAGCTGAATACGGAGCTGAACAGAGAATGATAGCATTGATCCAGTCAGCAATCAGAAATGATATTTTTGCATTACTAAAACATGACGGGTCATCTAAATCTGTTTGGGAAGCTTTACGAATTAAAGCTGGGGGGTAAATAGATTAAAAAGAACAAAATCGCTTTATTAAAGAAAGAATTTGATCTGTTTGATAATATTAAAGGAGATACAGTGAGACAAATGATTGAGAGATTTTGTCATCTTAAAATTGAATTGGAGAGATTAGAGATAAATAAAACAAGAGAGGAACTTATTGATAAAGTGATTAAAGCGTTACCACGAGCAGATCAGTGGCAAACGTTTGTTTTTATTTTGAAAAATGATGCTTTGTATGATACAATTACTCTTGATGCTTTGTTTGAAAAGATTGAAAGTCATGATCTGGAGCTACAAAAGCAAAACAAGATGACTGATTCTTCACATCAACAGAACGTTGGCTTGTACTACAAAGGCAGTGTGCCTTCTGATAAAGGCGTTGGTTCACCAAAAACAGCATTTAGTAGTGAAAAGATGAAAGAACCACCAACAACGTCAACAAGTCATCATTCTGGATATCATTCATCTTCAAAGACAAATTCTGATGAATCTGAAGAAATTCTGTGCAACATTGCTCTTAAACTGAAGAATTCTCCAGCAATGAGCATCAATGCAGCGAAGCAGCAAATGAGTTTTCTTGCATATGTTCTGGAGTCATATGAAGGTCTAGTAGCTGGAAAAATTGGAAACTCCGAATTGACCTAAGAAGACTATGACCAGATTGATCCGGAAGAGATGGAGCTCATTGACATCCGTTGGTGTTTAGCTAGTTGTATTCGCAGAGCTCAAAGGTATATGGAGATTACCGGGAAACAATCACTTGGAGGTGCGACAACAAAGCTTGGATTTGACAAATCCAAAGTGACCTGCTTCAGATGTAGGCAAAAGGGTCATTTCAAAAGAGAATGCAGAAACTCTGAAGTTGCTGAAGGAAATGAACGTCCTTTCAACGATGACTATTATCGAAAGGCGATCTACCATCGAAGCAGAGAAGAGCCAAAGTTGATTGAAGATAAACCAAAAGAAAAGTCAAGAGCATATGCAGTAATCTATCCCGATGAAGGATTTGACTGGAGCACAGTTTGTCCAGAAGAAGATCGTTTAGAGAATGTTCGTAAAACAGCTCATGGGAGAGCTATGACAGGAGAAAGAAAGTTTGTTTTTGTTGCTGAGATTCAAGAGGAAAACAAAGACAAAGACACAACTGAAAACAAAGAAGAAAATGTTGTTGCTGAGGTTAAAGAGAAAACTAGAGAAGAAATCTTAAGTGAGAAGACTTACAGAGAAAGAAACGCGGTCTACAACAGAATGGAGGATATGCAAGAGGAGTATAAGATGGCTGTCGGTAGCAAAAGATGGGATAAAAAGAGAGAATGCTATTATAACAGAGAAGGAGAACCGGTTGTTCCCAAGAAAGACATAATCTTCGATGATGTTCTTCTCAAAGTTCCGTTGAGAGCTGAATACTATAGAAATGTATTGAAAGATGACACATACGTTAAGAGATTTGAAAAGGAGATCAGATATGCTATGTTTTCGTGTCTGAGAAAAAGGGATGAGGAGAGAATGAAGAAGAATGTTGAAGAAATGGTGAACAATGTGAAGAAAGCTGCTGAAGAGGTTAAATCAGAAACTGTTGAAGTTGAAACTGTGAAGGAAATCAAAAGTGAAGAAGTTGTTGTGAATGAAGAGGTTGAGAAAGCTGTTACTGAAGAACAGCAGATTGAAGAAGAGGTGAAGAAAGAAGAAAAAGAAGAAAAGAATGAGAATGAGGAAGCTGATAATGTTGGTGATGAAGTCGGTGTTGAAGAAAAGCAGAATGTTACTGAGCAAACAGAGGTTGCTGAAAACACCGAAGTGCCAATTACTGAGGTAAATTCTGATTCTGAAAACTTGAAACTGCTTGATCAGTGCAAGAAATGCATGGAACCGTGCAGAGCTTGTACTGAAAAAGATGAGCAATTCAGAACAAGAGATCTTGAATTCACAAAAATAGAAAACATTTTCAAAGAAAAATGCAAAGAGATGTTAGAAAAAGAAAAGGTTTTTAAAGAGAATGATGAAAAACTTTCAGAAAAATGTAACAAATTAGAGAAAGAAAATGAAGTTTTGTAAGAAAATGTTTTGAAGATGACAAATGAATGTGAACAAAAAGAAATTGCTTGTCAAGAAATGAAAAAGGAATATGACTCAATGAAACTATCATATCACATTACAAAAGAGTCATATGATAAAGTAAAAGATGAAATGAAATATGCTCAATCAAGAATGAATTATCTTTCTGAAACAACCAAAGAGCTTAAACGAATGTATGCTATAAAACAAGATGTTGTTAATTCCTATATTGAGGATGTTGCTAAGCTAAAGCGACAGATTGCTGATTTAGAACAGGATAACAACAAGTTAAAAAGTTATCACGTGTCTTCATATGTGCTTGAACGAATTTTCAATATAAAACCGAGAGATGGTGAGTCTGAGCAGAACAAGAAAGGCATTGGCTCAGAGTTTCATCAAGTTCCACCACCGGGAAAATTTGCATTTTATGATGAGGAAAAGGTCGAAAAAGCTTTCAACATGGTAGACCAATTTCCAGACAACATTGACATAACCTATTCCAAATCTGATGATTCTCATGATTCAGAGGTGGTAGGTAAAGTTGTTGAAAGTGTGTTGAAAGAAGAGTCGAGTGTTACAGGTAAATCTGAATCACAGGATGAAGATGAAGGAAATCTTCATGATGGATATCTGAAAAACACAAAATCCGAGAAAAATTTGAATGATGATTCAAAGGGATTGGTTTATACCATGATTGGATCAGACAAATTATTCTTAGATGTTGTATTCCCGATTCAGAATGTGATTTCAGAAAAGGTTGATAAAGTTTTCAAAATGGTTGAGATTGAGAAGTCTGAGATTTCAAAGTTTGCTGGTAAGAGTCATAAAGGTTCGTATAACAAACCTGGTTTCAAAAGGAAGAACATGAAGGCTGGGTTGGGTTATAAAAAGAAACAACATCGGAACAAAAATGAGATACCAAATTATCAGGCAAAAATGAGTTTTGTTCAAGGAAATAGTTTAGCAGAAGAAAAAGAACTTAAAATGAAACAGTCTAATGATGAGTTCTTTGCTAAAAAGAAAAAGAAACAACCACAGGTCAAAGATGTGTCCATGAGAACATGTTTCAAATGTGATCAAAAAGGACATCTTGCACGCAAGTGTCCAAATCTAAAATCTGTGGATGTTGACAACAAGAAGATTGATGCTAAGAAACAAAAGTCTGATAATGTGAGACAAAGATCAACCAGATTTGATTCAAAACAAAATTGGAGATACAATACAAACAAGTTTGCTTCGAATCAAAATTGGAAATTAAACCAGAACAGGTTTGATTCAAAACAGACCTGGAATTCTCACACACCCAGATTCAGAACAACACAGAGTTGGAAAACAACAGTTGATATGACAAAACCTCAAGAGTTTTGGAAACCAAGAGTTATTGTTCAAAATCAAAATGTTCAAAAAGATTCACATTTTTACAAACGAGGAACACCAAAAGGTCAAACATGGAGTGTTAAGAAAAATGTTGATTTGGTAAAAGATGAGAAAGTTGAAGTTAAAATTGAGAAAGTTTTTGTGAAAAATGACAAAGAATTTCCAGCATTGAATGAAAATTATTGTGTTGAAATGCCTAAGGTTCAACAGACCTGGGCTAAATTGTTCAAGTAATTCAGTTAGCTGAATGTGCAGGTGCTCAAGAATACCAAAGATTGTGAGATTGGAAGTTGGAGCAGTCTGGCACAACGAGGAGAGGAGGCTGCTGAATCCTGTGTTGGTTGAAACAGGAAGTTTGTTTGTTTTTCTGTAAATAAATAAACAATATTTCAGAAACCCTAAAAATTAGAAAAATTAAAAACTCAAAAATATGTTTTTAGTTTGTTAAAATTTGAAAAACCAAAAATATGTTTGTTTTTTAATTTTTTGTCAAATATTCAAAAATACAAAAATATGTGTTGATTGAATACGCCGAAACCCTCACGGCTGAACAAACATGATTACTTTCACCAGATTGAAAATCGGTTTTCAAACTGTAAAATATCAATGTGTTGTAAATCATGGGGGTATGTATATTTTCTGTAAATCAGAGCACTTTAAGCAGAAAATTGATGGCGAGACAAAGCTATCGGTATTGGTTGTCAAATTTTCTTTAAATGGTTTTGCATTTTAGGGGGAGTAATATTGTTAGAAAATACAAAAACATTTGAAAATTTGAAAAAGACAAAAACATGATAAAATTCAAAAATTTGAGTTTTTACGTAAAAAGAGGAAATGATAGTACATCAGTAGACAGTTACAGTATGCTAAAGATTTGTAATGATTAAATAGCGTTAAACAGTCTCACTGATGATATGTCGATAGGTTTTCGCACATTTAGTATATTTATTCGGGATATAAACCTAAATTCAAACACTTACTTATTTCGTGGGGAACACTACTTGGATATATAGGTAACCCCTGAAATCTCGTTTGAAAGGTCTCATAATCTGATATACTAGGTTTTTATACTCAATGATGTCTGGGGTATTATTCCGGGACTTCTGCTGAATGGAAGTTCTGACCTAGTCCTCGAATAATACTTTTCGCAAATGCTTGAAACATAGCATCACCCTCAGCATATATGATAAGACAATAAAATTGCTTAGCAATGCTGTTGTAAAAAAAGATCCTCTAAAGGGGACACACCCACAAGTTGAGTCATGATCTCTCTGCTGAACGATGGTTCTGACCTGAGCTCT
The DNA here is from genome assembly GCA_030545235.1 of Helianthus tuberosus. Classification (NCBI taxonomy): domain Eukaryota; kingdom Viridiplantae; phylum Streptophyta; class Magnoliopsida; order Asterales; family Asteraceae; genus Helianthus; species Helianthus tuberosus. The sequence continues at coordinate 9,277,398 of CM060398.1, read as the reverse complement.
CATGATTCTTCATAATTTATTAACCCCTTACAGATATCATTTGTGTTATAATTACCTGTAAGACTGAATATTGGGATCTGGATACGGGAGTATATTCAAGAGGTGGGACACACGTATAAGTTTAAGTCTATAAAACACTTAATCTGTATCCTGGACAGATTGAAAATTGTGTGAGAATTTAAAGTGGACTAGTATATCGACAATCTAAGTGAATTGTTTAATTCTTATTGTGTAACTAAGCTCAACGGTACTTGTGACTTGTCAAAAACTGATATGATCCTCTGACGCATACTCAAACAAAAATATTGTCTGTAAATATGTTTGTACATATTTCTTTACTGTTTTATGTTTTCAGAAAATACAAAAAGATTTTGATTTCTGCTTTATTTTCGACAACCGATATCTGGAATGCTGAGTTTCAAAATCTAAGTAAGCTGATTGTGTTTATGAAAATAAAACAAGTTCATTAATTTGAAACTTGAATTAAAATAAAAAAAAAATTCAAAAACAGTTTGTGATATCTCCAAGGTCATTAATTTGGACTTGGATGATAAACTGTGAGGGAGTTGGATTCTTTAATACTGCCAAATATGTAATGTTTGTTGATAGGGGGAGTGGATTAGAGAATTTGATTGATAGTTTAAATGTTGTTACTTATAAATGTTTGAGTAATTGTAGATGTACCAGACTACGATCCCGAGAGCAGAGTTTAAGGGGGGAGTCTGAAGACAAGCTTGAAGCAAAGAGGAGCTTGTAGATGGAAAGCTAGGTGTCGATCCCAAAGCACGGAAGCTTGATGAAAGGGGAAGCCTGAAGCTGATAGAAGAAGAGAAAGATTGTTGGATGCTTACATTGTTACAACTTGAAAGAGAAGGCAGAATGACTAAGACTGAAGACTCAGAGCCGAAAACTTCGTCAACATCCAAGGGGGAGTCTGTTGGTGCACGGAATGTCTGTTGACTTCGTTTGAATCAAGTCTTAGGTCAAGAAAGTCAAGATAGGAGCTTGAAAGTCAAAATTAGATTTAATATTGTAATTTCGCTTATATGTACAAGGTTTAGATAGGTATTTCGCTTATGTGTACATTAGTTAGGTAGGTGATTTCGTTCATTAGGTCACATGGGATTTCGCTGATGTATCAACATGGGGTTTCGCTCTTATGGTAGGTCATATAAGCGAAATCATCACACTATAAATAGGTGCACATGTTGTTTCATTTAGTACACAGATTCCATAATTGTAACGAAGTGCTGCCGGATTTCTGTCAGGTTGTAATCAATGTTAAACGCAATATAAGAGACAGATATTAGATTATCAAGCTGTGTTTGTGTCTAGTTCTCTGATTCCGCCTTTGAACTGGACTTAAAGCTCTTCTGATCGACTCAATCGGGTCAAACAACGATCCAACAAATTCCTTCTGATCGAAGAAATATTTCAAACTTTTATGGTCAGTGAAGATTGTACATTTTACCCCATACAAATAATGTCTCCACATTTTTAAGGCAAATACTACTGCTGCCAGCTCCAAATCATGAGTCGGGTATTTCTTTTCATGGATCTTCAGTTGCCTCGAGGCGTAGGCTATGACCTTGCCTCGTTGCATTAAAACACACCCAAGCCCCGAATGCGACACATCCGAGAAAACCACCATGTCATCAACTCCTTCCGGTAACGTTAGCACCGGAGCGTGAGTTAACTTTTCTCTGAGTGTTTGGAAGGCTTCCTCTTGTTTGATGCCCCATACAAACTTTTCCTCCTTGCGAGTCAATTTGGTCAATGGTAAAGCAATTTTGGAGAAATCTTGTATGAATCTCCTATAATATCCTGCGAGCCCTAGAAAGCTTCGGATTTCTGAGGGATTCCTTGGAGTGTTCCATTTTGACACGGCTTCTACTTTTGACGGATCCACTAGTACCCCGTCGGCACGAATGATATGCCCGAGAAACTGCACCTCTCGTAACCAGAAAGCGCACTTTGAAAATTTTGCATACAGTTTTTCTCGTCTGAGTGTCTCTAACACTTATTGCAAATGGTAAACATGCTCAGCTTCATTCTTCGAATACACTAAAATGTCATCGATAAATACAATTACCGACTTATCCAACATAGGTTTGCAAACCCGGTTCATGAGATCCATGAAAGCCGCGGGTGCGTTAGTCAACCCAAAGGGCATCACGAGGAACTCATAATGCCCGTACCGCGTACGAAAGGCCGTCTTCGGTACGTCTTCCTCCTTGACTTTCAATTGGTGATAACCCGATCTGAGATCAATCTTTGAGAACCAACTCGCTCCTTGTAGCTGGTCAAACAAGTCATCAATTCTTGGAAGTGGGTATCGATTTTTCACCGTGAGTTTGTTTAACTCCCGGTAGTCGATACACATACGCATACTACCATCCTTCTTTTTCACAAATAGTACTGGTGCGCCCCACGGGGATACACTCGGTCGAATAAACCCTTTGTCGAGCAATTCTTGGATTTGAGACATCAATTCTTGTAGCTCCGACGGCGCGAGCCGATACAGTGCCTTGGCCATAGGTTTTGCGCCCGGAATCAATTCGATTCCGAACTCTACCTCCCGTTCTGGTGGTATTCCCGGTAAGTCTTCCGGGAACACATCTTCATACTCGCATACCACTGGTACATCTCTGATTTTGAGGGATTCTTTCTCCGATTCACTTGCGTATACCATATATGCCTTGCATCCATGTTTCATGAGTTTGTGAGCTTCTAGCATCGTGCATACCACCGGGTTGCCCCCTTTTTCACCGTATATCGTAACGTGCTTTCCGCTAGGAGATGTCAGTTTTATTTCCTTTCAGAAACATGCCACCTTTGCGTGGTATCGGGACAACCAATCCATACCTACGATCACTTGAAATTCTCCCATTGACATTGGGATCAAGTCTATTGTGTATTCTTCGTCGTCAATGCTCAATTTACAATTTTCACATACATCACAAACGATAAAACTCTTGTTATTACCTATCTCTACTTCTAAAGGTATAGGTAATTTTGTTAAAACAAATGAATGATGTCGAATAAATCCATATGAAATAAAGGATTTATTCGCACTCGTATCAAATAATACACGTGCAGGAATCGAGTTTACAGCAAATATACCTGAGACCACTTCAGGTTCAACTTTTGCTTCTACGGCAGTCAAGTGGAAAGATCTTGCCTTTGCTTTTGGGGCTTCGCCTTTCGCGTCTTGCCCGTCTTTCTTTCCAATTAATTCTGGGCATTCCGACTTCTTGTGACCCGGTCGATAGCAATTGTAGCAGACCGTCACTTTTTCCAGGCATGATGTAGCCATATGTCCCGTCTTCCGACATATGGGACAAGGTTTATCCTTGAAGCGACACTCGCCCTTATGACCTTTTCCACAAATCTTGCAACTAGGCGACCCGCCTTTTACATCAGATTTCTTCCCAGTTTCATTCGTTCGTGCCTTCTTGGTAGGGCTTGGATTAACAACATATGCCCTTCGTTCACCCCGTTCCATCTGCTTTTTCAATTCAATCTCCCGTTCCCGAGCGACATTTATGATCTCGGTAAGGGTCTTATATTTTGAAGGAGTCATAAACTCCCTATACTCGGCGCTCAACATGTTATAGTAATAGTATATCTTCTGTTCTTCATTCGTCACCAATTCATCAAAAAACTTCATCTTATCCATAAACATTCCCGTGATCTTGTCTATGGACTCGCCCTTGTGTCTGAGTTGCATGAACTCTTCCTTGATTCTATTAATGACCACCTTGGGACTATGATATTTAAGAAACGACGTCTTAAACTCCTCCCATGTCATGGCCTTAGCCGCTTCGCTTCCAATTTCTTTCTTTTTGTTATCCCACCAGTCTTTCGCTTGACCCCTTAATTGACCCGTACCAAACGCTACGTAGTCATCTTCATCACAATGGGCCCTCTCAAATACCCCTTCGATATCGCTTAGCCATCACTGGCATACGATTGGGTCAACCTCCCCATTATAGACTGGCGGTTTGCACGCCATGAACTCCTTGTATGTACAAGGCTTTCGTCCTCCGGACTTTTCCTTTGCTAAATTGGCATTATCCTCCAATCTCTTGATTCTTTCCTCAACCACTGATAGTACCGTGTTCTGGATCTTATCGATGAAACCAGACAAACTATTTTCGATTGCCTTTCCAACCTCCTCGGCAATCACTTCTCTTGTTTGCTCGGTGACTCTCGGCACCGCATCATCGTTACCTTTATCCGCCATCTTTAATACTGAAATGTTTACATTGACCGTTAAACATTTCATTTATAACATATGATTTACTTGTTTTGGTTTAATCAAGTTCATAACTTGATTCGACCGTTCTTGTTTCATGCATTTCTTGTGTTTGAGTGAACTTACACACTCTTTTCATGCATATTTGTTCATGTTTCTTTTTCTAAATTCTCTAAATCTACTTAAACAATTAACTCTTACCGGATGCTTGATCAAGTTTGAACCGAACACACTTTATTGACAACCCTTAGCTCTGATTACCAACTTGTAAGACCCGGCTTAAATAACGAGATTAAAGATACAAGATAAGCATTTAGTACTAAAATATCGAGTTTACAAAAGTTTTCATGATTTTAAGACCATATTTGATCCTAATATTCCAGTTAAAAGCAAATTATCCATTAAACATACAAAACATAACTTCAAGTGTCTACTAGATAACTTTTGAAAACATAGTTCAAGTATCTACATATCGCTAAAATAAAAAAAATCAAGTGCGGAAGCTTTGTTTAGTGCGTTCGGTTCTTGATAATAGCTTGATCACCATCCGGGTTAGGTCCATCTTCACCTACGGTCAAAACCATGGAAAATAATTAGTTTTGACCCTTTAATAATCCAGAATAAACAAGTTCCATACTCGAAAGTATCAAAAAAACAAAAATTCTCGGTTCTGAGGTGCTCGCGTCGCGCGAGGAAGGAGAAGGGCGGCAGTCGCGCAGCGCCACCGCCGTTGCGTCGTGCGACGGTGGGTGCCTTCGGCCGTGGCGCGGCGCCAGCAAGCATTTTCGACAGACTGTTGTTGTTTGGAGCTGCTAATTCAGCCCAGCACCAATTATCTTAGTTCTAAACTTTAATTCGGCATAACTTTTGACTCGGGCGTCCGTTTTAGCTGATTCATTTTCCTACGCGACCGTAATTTAATTACGGACACGTTTATCAACACTATTTGCATAAAACTATCTTTTCAAAAACAGTTGTCCTATAATTCGTCTCTTGTTTATTTGACCCATTTGTCTACAAGTTCCACAACATGTATTTTTATCATCATAAACTTTAGGCCAATGCACCCGTTTCCACGTTTACCAAATATGAGCTTTTGCTTCCCTCCTGAGGGTTGCTTATGCAATAGCCATCATTCTTATTTCCAAGGATTTAATCATGCTTTTCGGAATCGATTGACAAACAATGTTTCGGAATCGATTGACAAACAAGTATACCTCTGAGTGACCTTTTGGCAAACCCGAAGCTTTGTAATGATAAAATACACTCACTAGAATATGTGGTAAAAATTTCATAAAGTTTCGTGACCGTATGAGAAAGTTATGATCAAAACCGTGCACGAAGGGTTAAATGCGTTAACGTTGAATTTCGTGACTTTTCGGGTAAGCACAAAGTTAACCAAGGACTTTACCATGTTTGTAAATGTCCCAAGGTCCTTAAAAATCAGATTTGAGGGTCTAGAGTGCAAGGAAAATAGCAAAAACCACGTATCAAAGGACAAGGACCAAAATGCAAAACATTGAAAACTTGTTTGGCTGGTTAACGACTTGTGCGCGGCCCGCGTAAGGCCTGTCGGCCCGCCTACAAGCTGCCAGCAACAAAACAGCGAACAGATGCCAGTTCAGGTCTGATTTCGAGTTGTAAATAGCTGGATCCGATACCTGAGCCTCACCAATGGATGTACATGCATTTAGGGGCACTTGGACACATCTTAGAACACTTGTAGACCCTTGTGGCAGCTCCAAATGAGATCAAAATTGGCATAAAAGGGTCTTGAAGCTTGTAACTTTCAACACTTGCATTTACAAAAATTCACAAGACAACTTCTGGAGCTCTCTGGTCATCAACAAGGGTTCATTAGGCTTCCTACTCGTAATTAGGACTCTTGTAAGTATTCATAACTCTTCCAAATTCGTTCTAGCTTAGTTAATTAATCAAAAGTCAAACCATCGTAATTTAAGTTTGACTTTGAGATTAAACGAAATTTGCTCAGTCATTTCTCGAATTGAAAGTACCTACAAGTTGGTATTTATGTGGGTAACAAACCCTTAAAAGGGTATTCTCAGATTCCCACTCTAACTATGCTAATTGTCGAGTCAAAGCTTGTTTCAAAAAGTCAACAGAATTATTATTTGCAAATTTAAGCATGATTAGCAATGTAGGATACATGCAACCTGTTTGATCATTAAAATAACATGGTAATTAATGTAAGAACATGTCTCAACATGTTCAACTCGACAATTTTCAGTTTAAACCCGGATCAGAACCGAAAGTCGCATAAATTGACTTTTTCTTTGACTTTCAGTTCTGACCCGTTCATGCATGTTTGTGATCTGCCTTAGAGCTTATTTTGGACCAGGATTCATATATGTATAACTCTCTGAGATTGTACAACTTGGTTCAATACCTATCCGATTCATATGCATGTTTCCGATTTATGCTTAAATGTGACTATTATACCCTTTTGACTATAAAACGTGATTTTTGAAAAAGTGAAAGAGTAGAAACGCTTGTTACTGATTTATAAACCTGCACCTAAAATTTGATATCAGTTTGAGGTCTAGATTAAGAGTTATGCTCATTATCGTAATTTGAAAGCCTTATGTTAAATAAATGGCGTAATTAGCGAATAGCCTATTTTAACCCACTTTTTAATATCAAACTTTTTACCCACTGTTATAATATAATATTTTGGGATTTTTAAAGATTTTTATTTAATTTTTGGCTGAGCATAACATATGTCTCTAAGTTTAATTCGGTTAATACCGATTTTGCCCTTTTAAGCCATAAAATAAGTTTTACAAATCCTTTTGACCTCAAACCTTTTTCTACTGATTTTATTTGATAAATAAAATATTTTGAGCATTCTGGAATTATAAAAATATCAGCTTTCTTTTACAAACCCGGAAACGGCTCCAAATCGCCTTTTTAAGCGTTTTTTAACGCATAGTATGTATTATAACCATATTAAACATATAAGGTTGATACCTACTGATGTTTTTAGTATGTTTTTATAAAATAACAATAAGTACAAGTCTTTGAACTCAGGTTTCCAGTTTTGACCTTTTTAGCCCCTGTGAAATTACCAAAATACCCCTAAGAAGCATAGTTTGGTTTTAAATGATAAATTTCATATATGGGTCATACCCTACTGTTATAACATGTTAAATTAAGTATATTTACTGTATGAACCAGACCTGTAACTCAGATTTTCAATTAAACTCTTTTATAATCTTTTAAATGACCAAAATGCCCTTATGAGGCATAAATTGCGTTTAAATCCGTTTTGGGCATAATAGAAGATATCTTACTGATATTATAACATATTTAAGGCATATTAACTCAGGGAACTTGCATATGACTCTTTTGGTTACCCGTGACGCCCTTTTCGCGTTCGGTTCGGTTTATGTAACTAGTTTGCATAAATTGACCGAAACGGGTCAAACATTATCATTTTTGTCTCAAAATCCAGAATGTATTTAGTATACCCATATTATACAAGTATTCAAACTTCTCGGGTCTAAATCACATTCTATCCGGTCTTCGCTTAATCGTCCTTTTGAACCGTATCATCCTTAAAACTAGCCGGTCTAAGCTTAAGCCTAAATAAAGACCCGTTAGAAATCTAATAGGTTATTATAAACCTTTGTTCTAGAATAAGAAGAACCAGTAAAAGCTACCTTCACTTGCTAGTTGTGATTTATACTTTACTCAGGTAAATACTTTTAACTTATTTTCCCTATACGAGCTTGGGTTACGGTATATAGAATACCGCTTGATCGAGCATCAAATCTTACATCTTTGGGTGGTTAATTGAATAATTTGATCGGCTCGTTTAAACAGTCTTGTTCACTTAAAGCCTTTGGGGGGTTAATGACCATGTCCCGGATATCCTTGGCATCATCTTACGAGATGGCCACGACCTGAGCACGGGGTGTAGGCGTACACCTGTCAGTGTATAACTCTATAATGTGGTGTGTCTATTGATCTTTAACCCGGACAAGATCCGGGCTACTGAACGCACAAGTAACATGTAATTCGTTCACAAGATTATATTACATAATTATCCCAAGTTATAAAAATGTTTTGTGCCATGAGCATTCAAATCAATTTTCAACCTTTTCAAAATGAGTCAGTTAAATTGTATTTACCAGTCTAAACTGACGTATTTTTCCAAAAATATTAAGTGCAGGTACTACTCGTACTAGGCTGGCTGTCTTCTAGAGCGTCCACAATAAGTCTCGTAAGCTTGGATGACAATAAAGCTGTTGAACAATATCTTATTTTATTTTGATCCGCCTGTGGATCCGTTTCAACTATTTGTGATATTTAATATTACACTTTATTAAAGTTGAAATGAATCTATCTTTGCTTCCGCTGTGCATTTATATATTGTGTTGTTTGTCCATGATGATACCAACTACGTCACGATACTCCCCACCGGGCCCACCGGTGACACGTGGAAAATAGGGGTGTGACAGGTTGGTATCAGAGCCAACTCTGAGTGAATTAAACACTAGCCTTTTTGTGTTTAGTCTCAGTTACACAGTTGCACATTCCTCGATTCTCGAGTCTAGACAAAGAACTTAGGAATTTTCCAATTTTTGGTTTTATTTCTAACTTTGTCTTATATATTTCTTGTTGTATCACTTGTTTGTTTTTGACAGATTGTCAACATGCCGCCACGTATGAGAGGAAGAGGAAGGGGAAATGGAGCACATGTAGCCCCAAATGACCACGAGGCCAGACCGTCACACCGGCGAACACCTTCGGACCCCCATAACTCAGATGCTCAAGATCTTTGGAGGTCTTTTATTGAACCAGCTAGGCGCTCAGTTTCACTGAGTACCTCACCTTCAATCCCACACTCCTTTGGGCCTCATTCTGAGAATGAACCCCAAAACTCTCACCAGTCCTTCATACCTCTCCAAGGACACCAATCACCCTTTGAGCAACCATCACCTATTTTCCAGGGCTTGTTCAACCCTGCTGACTACCTTGATGTGCCTATGGGTGTTAACCCACTTGGACCCGGAGACCACTTTTCTGGTGGCAACCCGATGGACATCGATGAAGATACCGATCCTTCAATGCCACCATCCGGAACTCCGAATCACCCCATCGAAATTTCTGATGGGTCACCGTTTGTGGGATCACCTTACAATGGTCTCGATAGCTTTGAGGAGAAATTCAAGCAGTATGACTGGGCATTTACTCCCAGTTACCATAACTCTCCCCTGCACCAGCCACACCACTCTCCCCTGCACCAGCCACAGCAGCAGCCACAGCAGCAGCAGAATCCTTCAGAGGATTCCCGACTAGTCGCGGTCACTCCGCCGGTAGCACCACCTCAGCTTCAGCCTCCCTCGCCCCCGAGGCGAAGGAGAACGACCTTGCGAATGTCCACACGAGGGGGAATACACATCAGCACCCCTCCACATTCAAGTGGCAGCCGGTACTCGCCTGTCCACGAAGAACCAGAGATGGGAGAATATTCACACCCCGTCTCAGAGGTAGTCTCTGCACCAGTCGCGCCACAACCACCATTGGGTTTTGGAGACCTAATTCCCACTTACACTGAAGCTGCAGCATACAATCCCTTCGAGCAGCTGAACCACACAGGCTACAACTTTGCAGAGGATCCCTACTGGATAGCTTCGAGCTTCAACGCTCCCCGTCCGGAAGGTCCCTACGGAGGTCCCTGGGCTACGGGACAATCGACCTATGGATACCCATCATATGGGTATCAGCAACCGCAGCCTCCTCAACCTCCGCATTATCAGCCTCCTCAGCCTTCGCACTATCAGCAACCACCGCAGACACCGGTGATGTCACCGCCACAATTTCAAGAAATCCTTCATGAGATACATGAGGTGCGACAAGAGGTGCGACATGAGATGCGGCAAGAACGAAGGCATAACCGGGGGATGTTCAAGAAGATGGTGGATTTGATCAAGGGTAAAAGCAAGAAGGATCGCTGAATCCTTTGTTTGTTACTTATTTTAGTTGTAATCATGTCCCTGCGAGGACATTTATTTCTGTACTCTGCCCCTGCGTGGGCATATTATCCTTTCTATTCTGCCCCTGCGTGGGCATGTTTTTCTATTTTGACCCCTGCGTGGGTTTGTTTTGTTAGTTGGCCCCTGCGTGGGCATGTTGTTTTTGTAAAAGTCCCGTTTAGGGCAAACTCGTACTAGTTTAATTTTTGTTTGGAATGGTTAATTTAAATTTTTCATTTATAAATTATGCATGAATATAATATGTGAATAAATGAAAAATAACATATTTTGATTTACCATTTTTGATAATAATAAGAATCTTAAAAAGGTAAAACCTAGCTTGAATGTCATATAAAAGACCTGGCCAATATGGTAGAACCTGTTTAAAAGATTCAAATCTCTGTTAACATCTGCAATTATGTTAACATTCTTGGCTAGTGTGATCCGCAAAATCACACATGTCACCCTTTTTATTAATTACCCAAATTTATATTTTTATATATATTTGTTTATGACAAAATACCTACGGGTTATAATTAATGTCATATAAAACAAAAGGCAGCCGTAGTTTATAGACTCCCTTCCAAGAAAAGGATTGGTTTTTAATTTATTCAAACTTTAATACTTTAAGATCTAAATTTTAATTTAGAAATTTGTCTACGTGACTAGGCCTGTTGTGCCAATATTTTATTTCATTTTTGGATAAGGTTACTAATAAAAAGTCCTGAATGAAATTACTTAACAAATTAACTAATATGGCTCTTATTTACCATGGTTAATAAATCGTCAAGAACGATAATACTGTTTAGGCTTCTAAATAGACCTTGTCCTTATTTTTATCTAGCAATTAAGACTACATGGCTAAGTCTGAAGAATTAAACAGTCGTCCAGCAGAAAACCCTGATAATGCTAAGATACTTGTAACTGGTGCGGAGTTACAAGCAATAGTGGAAAATGCTGTTAACAAAGCCATCGAGAGGCAATATAGTGAATCGAGTGGTACTCGAACCAGGACCAGATCAGCTCCTCACTCTAAACCAAAAGTTCACTCTGAGGCTCATAGCAAACCGCCCTCTAAGAAAGATGAACTTAAGAAAGATGAGCTCAAGAAGGATGATGATCGACACTCATCAAATCAGAACAGTGTTCCCTCAAAAAGGATGGTGTATGATGCCAAACCACACACCAAGTCCTGTACTTACAAGTACTTCGTTTCTTGCAAACCCCGGGACTTCACCGGGGAGAAGGGAGCAGTAGATTGTATGACTTGGTTGGACGAAATGGATACGGTTGTAGACATCAGCGGTTGTGCTGAAAGGGACGTAGTAAAATACGTATCCCAATCGTTCAAAGGAGAAGCACTGGCGTGGTGGAAGTCTCTCATACAAGCTGCTGGAAAGATCCCGCTCTACAATCTATCATGGGATCAGTTCGTTGCCCTTATTAAGGATAATTATTGCCCGCAGCACGAAGTTGAGAGAATTGAGTCAGACTTCCTATCTTTAGTGATGAAGAATTTAGACTGCCAGGCATACCTCACCACTTTCAATACCCTATCTAGGTTGGTTCCATACTTGGTAACCCCAGAACCTAAGAGGATTGCTTGCTTCATCGGGGGTTTAGCCCCAGAAATTAAAGCTAGTGTTAAGGCATCGAGGCCTGCTACCTTCAGATCAGCAGCTGATCTATCTCTCTCTCTTACCTTGGACGTAGTCAGGTTGAGAGCACTCAGGAATTCAGAAGAGAACAAAAGGAAGCGTGAGGACGATACCTCACGAAGATCAGGTAAGAAACACCGAGGAAATGACGACCACAAGAAAGGGTCGGGATCTAAGAGAGATGGGCAACAATCGGGAGATAAGCCCAAATGTAAAACATGCAAGAAGAACCATTTTGGGAGGTGTCAATTTGAGTCGAAATCCCAGTCTCACACGAGATCCTGTGGGATTTGCAAATCTACGGATCATAAGACTTTGGAGTGTAAGAAGCTGAAGGATGCAACATGTTACGGTTTCAACGAAAAAGGGCACATTAAGTCTAATTGCCCAAAGAACACCAAGAAAACCGAAGATGGGAAAAAGACCAATGCGAGGGTCTTCAAGATGGACGCTAAGGAAGCTGTTCAGGATGACAACGTAATTACAGGTACTTTTCTCGTAAATGATGTTTTTGCTAGAGTATTGTTTGATTCTGGAGCAGATAAGTCTTTTGTAGATAATAAGTTTTGTGAGTTGTTGAAATTGCCTGTAAAACCCTTAAGTGTGAAATATGAGGTGGAATTAGCTGATGGAACCATAGAAACCGCCTCGACTATTTTAGATGGATGTGTTATATCCATTAGGAATCACTCTTTTCCTTTGTCCTTACATCCCTTTAAGCTAGCCGGCTTTGATATAGTTATAGGTATGGATTGGTTATCGCATAACCAAGCCCAGATCATATGCAACAGAAAGCAAGTGGTAGTCAAAACTCCGTCTGGTGAGTCACTCACCATTCAGGGGGATACCCAGCATGGATTTCCTGAGCAAGTGTCCATGCTCAAGGCATCCAGATGTCTGCAGAAGGGTTGTGTCATTTATATGGCACAAGTTACTATTGATGAGCCAAAGCCAAAGATTGAAGACATCCCTGTCATTTCAGAATATCCTGAAGTTTTTCCCGAAGAACTACCTGGGTTACCACCAGATAGGCAAGTGGAATTCCGAATTGACATCATCCCGGGTGCAGCACCAGTAGCGAGATCGCCATATAGGTTAGCACCAACGGAAATGAAGGAGTTAAGGACGCAATTAGATGATCTGCTAGCCAAAGGTTTTATTAGACCTAGTTCGTCTCCTTGGGGAGCGCCGATCTTGTTTGTCAAGAAGAAGGATGGTTCGATGCGTCTGTGCATCGATTACCGTGAGCTTAATAAAGTCACTATCAAGAATAGGTATCCTTTGCCCAGGATCGACGATCTGTTCGATCAATTGCAAGGGGCAAGCTACTTTTCCAAGATCGATTTGAGGTCAGGCTATCATCAGTTGAAGGTCAAGGATGAAGATGTGCATAAGACTGCATTTAGGACTCGTTATGGTCATTACGAGTTCCTAGTGATGCCTTTTGGGCTCACTAATGCACCAGCCGCATTCATGGATCTCATGAATCGCGTCTGCAAGCCTTACTTAGACAAGTTCGTCATCGTCTTTATTGACGACATCCTTATTTACTCAAAGAGCCAAGCTGATCACGAGAAACACCTTCGTTGTATTCTCAAACTTCTACATCATGAGAAACTCTACGCCAAATTTTCGAAGTGCGAATTTTGGCTTCGAGAAGTCCAATTCCTTGGACATGTGGTAAGTGAGCGTGGTATCCAAGTGGATCCCACTAAGGTAGAAGCAGTTATGAATTGACAAGAGCCGAAGACACCTACTGAGATTCGTAGCTTCCTGGGTTTAGCAGGATATTATAGGCGTTTTATCGAAAACTTTTCAAGGATTGCTACGCCCCTAACTTCGTTGACACGTAAGAAGGTTAAGTTTGATTGGGGCCCTAAGCAGCAGGAATCCTTTGACATTTTGAAGAAAAAGTTGAGCAATGCACCAGTGTTAACATTGCCCGATGGTATAGAAGAATTCATGGTATATTGTGATGCATCCCATACTGGTATGGGCTGTGTACTCATGCAGAAAGGCAAGGTTATCGCCTACGCTTCACGACAGCTAAAGGTGCACGAGAAGAACTACACCACGCATGACTTGGAGCTGGGTGTCGTTGTATTTGCATTAAAGCTATGGAGGCATTACTTGTATGGAACCAAGTGTGTGATCTATTCAGATCACAAGAGCCTTCAACATTTGTTCAATCAGAAGGATTTGAACATGCGACAAAGACGATGGATGGAAACTCTAAATGATTATGATTGTGAGATAAAATACCATCCAGGCAAGGCAAATGTAGTTGCTAACGCCCTAAGCAGAAAAGAAAGGGTAAAGCCAATAAGAATCAATGCCAAGCGTATTGAAATCAAGAATGATTTGAACGAAAGGATATTGGCTGCACAGAAGGAAGCTGTGTTGGAAGCTAACTATCCTGAAGAAAAGTTAGGAGTAACTGAGGAGCAGTTATCCTATGACAAGGACGGAATGCTAAGATTGAATGGACGAATATGGGTTCCAGTTTATGGAGGACTTCGAGATGTTATCCTCCAAGAAGCCCACAGTTCCAAATATTCTGTTCATCCTGGAGCTGATAAGATGTACCAGGATCTAAAGGCAAACTACTGGTGGATTGGTTTGAAAAAGTCTGTAGCTGCTTATGTAGCTAAATGTTTGACTTGTGCGCAAGTCAAAGCGGAACACCAGAAGCCGTCAGGTTTGTTACAACAACCTGAAATTCCCACATGGAAGTGGGAAATGGTGACGATGGATTTCATCACCAAGTTGCCAAAGACGAGGAAGGGAAACGATACTATATGGGTCATAGTGGATAGACTGACGAAGTCAACACATTTCCTACCCATTAAGGAAACTTACAGCTCAGACATGTTAGCTCAATTATACGTAGATAAGATCGTAGCTCTACATGGTGTACCATTTTCAATTATCTCTGACCGAGATACGAGATACACCTCTCATTTTTGGAAAAGTTTCCAACAGTCATTGGGCACGCGCTTAAATTTTAGTACGGCTTACCACCCACAGACAGACGGACAGAGTGAGCGTACCATCCAAACATTGGAAGACATGCTTCGTGCATGTGTGATTGATTTAGGTGGCAGTTGGGATAAGCATCTGCCATTGGTCGAGTTCTCCTATAACAATAGCTACCATACTAGTATTAAGGTTGCGCCCTTTGAGGCATTATATGGTAGAAAATGCAGAACACCTATTTGTTGGGCGGAAGTAGGAGACGTTCAATTATCAGGACCAGATTTGGTTTTTGAAACAACGGACAAGATTGTCCAGATTCGCGATCGTTTGAAAGCTGCCAGGGATAGGCAGAAAAGTTATGCGGATCCAAAACGTAAGTCTTTTCACATCGAAGTAGGTGACAAAGTATTGCTTAAAGTATCACCCTGGAAAGGGGTGATGCGATTTGGTAAGAAAGGCAAGCTAAGCCCGAGATACATAGGACCTTTCGAGGTTATCGAACGTGTCGGGTCAGTTGCTTATAAGTTAAACTTGCCTGAAGAGCTCAGTGCTATACATAATGTTTTTCACATCTGTAATCTGAAGAAGTGTTTCGCTGATGAATCACTGGTCATACCGCATACGGATATACATATAGATGAGAGCTTGAAATTTGTGGAGAAACCATTGTCGATTGAGGATCGACAGGTGAAGAAGCTTCGAAGGAAGCATGTGCCTATTGTGAAGGTCAAATGGGATGCCCGTAGAGGTCCCGAATACACATGGGAGGTAGAATCCACGATGAAAGAAAAATACCCTCATCTGTTTCAGTAAATCTCGAGGTCGAGATTTCTTTTAAGGGGGTGAGGATGTAACACCTCGAAAATTTACGTCCAATAATGTATTGACACGTGTCATAGGCTTTGAATATGTGAAAGAGCACTTTAAAGGGACTAAAGTTGACAAACAGTGAAACTATGTGAATATAAGGGTCCAAAGTGTCAACAATGGATAAATAGGTTCTACAATAACCCTACATGGTGTTTATAATCTTAAACGATTAAATCATGGATCATACAAAGCGAAAAATGAAAGAAAGTGAGGAATTACAAACTACAGGGGCTAAACGTGTCAACATGTTGAAAGTATACCTCTGAGTGACCTTTTGGCAAACCCGAAGCTTTTTAATGATAAAATATACTCACTAGAATATGTGGTAAAAATTTCATAAAGTTTCGTGACCGTATGAGAAAGTTATGATCAAAACCGTGCACGAAGGGTTAAATGCGTTAACGTTGAATTTCGTGACTTTTCGGGTAAGCACAAAGTTAACCAAGGACTTTACCATGTTTGTAAATGTCCCAAGGTCCTTAAAAATCAGATTTGAGGGTCTAGAGTGCAAGGAAAATAGCAAAAACCACGTATCAAAGGACAAGGACCAAAATGCAAAACATTGAAAACTTGTTTGGCTGGTTAACGACTTGTACGCGGCCCGCGTAAGGCCTGTCGCGGCCCGCCTACAAGCTGCCAGCGACAAAACAGCGAACAGATGCCAGTTCAGGTCTGATTTCGAGTTGTAAACAACTGGATCCGATACCTGAGCCTCACCAATGGATGTACATGCATTTAGGGGCACTTGGACACATCTTGTGGTAGCTCCAAATGAGATCAAAATTGGCATAAAAGGGTCTTGAAGCTTGTAACTTTCAACACTTGCATTTACAAAAATTCACAAGACAACTTCTGGAGCTCTCTGGTCATCAACAAGGGTTCATTAGGCTTCCTACTCGTAATTAGGACTCTTGTAAGTATTCATAACTCTTCCAAATTCGTTCTAGCTTAGTTAATTAATCAAAAGTCAAACCATCGTAATTTAAGTTTGACTTTGAGATTAAACGAAATTTGCTCAGTCATTTCTCGAATTGAAAGTACCTACAAGTTGGTATTTATGTGGGTAACAAACCCTTAAAAGGGTATTCTCAGATTCCCACTCTAACTATGCTAATTGTCGAGTCAAAGCTTGTTTCAAAAAGTCAACAGAATTATTATTTGCAAATTTAAGCATGATTAGCAATGTAGGATACATGCAACCTGTTTGATCATTAAAATAACATGGTAATTAATGTAAGAACATGTCTCAACATGTTCAACTCGACAATTTTCAGTTTAAACCCGGATCGGAACCGAAAGTCGCATAAATTGACTTTTTCTTTGACTTTCAGTTCTGACCCGTTCATGCATGTTTGATATCTGCCTTAGAGCTTATTTTGGACCAGGATTCATATATGTATAACTCTCTGAGATTGTACAACTTGGTTCAATACCTATCCGATTCATATGCATGTTTCCGATTTATGCTTAAATGTGACTATTATACCCTTTTGACTATAAAACGTGATTTTTGAAAAAGTGAAAGAGTAGAAACACTTGTTACTGATTTATAAACCTGCACCTAAAATTTGATATCAGTTTGAGGTCTAGATTAAGAGTTATGCTCATTATCGTAATTTGAAAGCCTTATGTTAAATAAATGGCGTAATTAGCGAATAGCCTATTTTAACCCACTTTTTAATATCAAACTTTTTACCCACTGTTATAATATAATATTTTGGGATTTTTAAAGATTTTTATTTAATTTTTGGCTGAGCATAACATAGGTCTCTAAGTTTAATTCGGTTAATACCGATTTTGCCCTTTTAAGCCATAAAATAAGTTTTACAAATCCTTTTGACCTCAAACCTTTTTCTACTGATTTTATTTGATAAATAAAATATTTTGAGCATTCTGGAATTATAAAAATATCAGCTTTCTTTTACAAACCCGGAAACGGCTCCAAATCGCCTTTTTAAGCGTTTTTTAACGCATAGTATGTATTATAACCATATTAAACATATAAGGTTGATACCTACTGATGTTTTTAGTATGTTTTTATAAAATAACAATAAGTACAAGTCTTTGAACTCAGGTTTCCAGTTTTGACCTTTTTAGCCCCTGTGAAATTACCAAAATACCCCTAAGAAGCATAGTTTGGTTTTAAATGATAAATTTCATATATGGGTCATACCCTACTATTATAACATGTTAAATTAAGTATATTTACTGTATGAACCAGACCTGTAACTCAGATTTTCAATTAAACTCTTTTATAATCTTTTAAATGACCAAAATGCCCTTATGAGGCATAAATTGCGTTTAAATCCGTTTTGGGCATAATAGAAGATATCTTACTGATATTATAACATATTTAAGGCATATTAACTTAGGGAAATTGCATATGACTCTTTTGGTTACCCGTGACGCCCTTTTCGCGTTCGGTTCGGTTTATGTAACTAGTTTGCATAAATTGACCGAAACGGGTCAAACATTATCATTTTTGTCTCAAAATCCAGAATGTATTTAGTATACCCATATTATACAAGTATTCAAACTTTTCGGGTCTAAATCACATTCTATCCGGTCTTCGCTTAATCGTGCGTTTGAACCGTATCATCCTTAAAACTAGCCGGTCTAAGCTTAAGCCTAAATAAAGACCCGTTAGAAATATAATAGGTTATTATAAACCTTTGTTACAGAATAAGAAGAACCAGTAAAAGCTACCTTCACTTGCTAGTTGTGATTTATACTTTACTCAGGTAAATACTTTTAACTTATTTTCCCTATACGGGCTTGGGTTACAGTATATAGAATACCGCTTGATCGAGCATCAAATCATACATCTTTGGGTGGTTAATTGAATAATTTGATCGGCTCATTTAAACAGTCTTGTTCACTTAAAGCCTTTGGGGTGTTAATGACCATGTCCCGGATATCCTTGGCATCATCTTACGAGATGGCCACGACCTGAGCACGGGGTGTAGGCGTACACCTGTCAGTGTATAACTCTATAATGTGGTGTGTCTATTGATCTTTAACCCAGACAAGATCCGGGCTACTGAACGCACAAGTAACATGTAATTCGTTCACAAGATTATATTACATAATTATCCCAAGTTATAAAAATGTTTTGTGCCATGAGCATTCAAATCAATTTTCAACCTTTTCAAAATGAGTCAGTTAAATTGTATTTACCAGTGTAAACTGACGTATTTTTCCAAAAAGATTAAGTGCAGGTACTACTCGTACTAGGCTGGTTGTCTTCTAGAGCGTCCACAATAAGTCTCGCAAGCTTGGATGACAATAAAGTTGTTGAACAATATCTTATTTTATTTTGATCCGCCTGTGGATCCGTTTCAACTATTTGTGATATTTAATATTACACTTTATTAGAGTTGAAATGAATCTATCTTTGCTTCCGCTGTGCATTTACATATTGTGTTGTTTGTCCATGATGATACCAACTACGTCACGATACTCCCCACCGGGCCCACCGGTGACACGTGGAAAATAGGGGTGTGACATTTACCTAAAGAGTTCCATTCATCATCAATTTAGAACTCTTTCATAATTCATAACGGACAATTCATTATGATAATCAAATCTGCGTTTTTGTTTGATTCTAAACATTTTATTCCTCATTTAGGCGTTTCAACAAACACCTAGCGGGTCAAATTCTTACATAATCATTACTAGGTTCTTGACATGTTATTTTCACCTACATTCACTTCGATTAGGCGATTTGCACTAAATTTCAACATCAATAATACAGAATTTAACACATGAATTCAGTTTTCACTAGAATAGTATTCATAATCACAGTGTTTATCTAGTTTCTACAAACTCAATAATCACCTACAATGGTGATTAAAATCTCTAGAATTATCATACTAAATTTCAACAAGAATTAATCTAGGGTTTTATCCCTAAACATCATGTCGCTTCTAATTTCATCCATGCATCAAGTAATCAAGCTAAATTTTCGTTTTTCACATTTAACCTAGAATTCAAGATGCAACAAAATACCACAATTTTGCATACCTTTTGATCCCTGCAACGAGGTGATCACTAATTCATGTTTGAAACTTGATTTAGAGCAGATTAGAGGCTTCAATTTGTGAATTTTGTGAGAATTTTAGGGTTTGAAGGAAACCGCTGGTCGCCCTCTTCTTCTGATCGATCCCAGCACACACGTATGTGTGTGTTTGGTGAGTTATTTCCTATTTGATCATTTAAGTTTTAGTTTTTATTAATTTGGCCCCTCAACTTTTGTTTAACATATAGTTTAGGTATTTCAACCTTAATAATAGTCACTTCAAGATTCTTAACTAACTGGGTTATAAGTTCCTAGTTAGTTTGTTCTTGTTTATTTAACACTTTATTATCCTAATTTTAAATTTTATAAATTTCGGGGTGTTACACACTGATCCGACGGGAAAAAAATCAAGAGGGCGCAAAAGGCGGCCTAAAAGTATGTGGAGCGCTTGTTTGTGGCACTAAAGAGGAAATATGGTATACTTAATCGATAATAGCGAGCTATAATGGTAGATAAGAATAGGAGCGTCGCTTATGTGTGCATGATATTGCACAACATGATCCTAAAGGACAGGGTCATGTAATATCACCGGTCGACATAAGAGATCCGCCCGTCGCGACAGGTTTTGACGAAAACGTCCTGTTGAGTTGCATGATAAAGGCATACATTTTCGGCTTCGGTATGATCTCATGGAACACATTGTAGCTCTTGATCTACCCTACCTTGAGGAGTCAGACTCGGATTAGTTTATATATGTTTTTATTTGTATTTTATGGTGTGCCTCATTTTTATTTTTAATTGTGTGTTGGATGTTTGTTTAATGTTAATTATTTGGAATGTATTTTTTAACTTATTGTAATAGTTATTTATATGTTTAGTTATTTATATTTGTAACTAAAAACAATTGACATGGGCTGTGGTCCGAAAAGACGTTTTTTTGATAACTCTCTCTAGAAGACAAAACGTCGCCGCACTTCTGACCTGCCGGAGGGTCGACGAAGTGGTGTTTGCTGATTTAGCGAGCGAGGTCGCCGCTATATTCTGGCTAGACCTTTCCCTCTAACTTGGTTTTCATCCCTTCCATTCGCCGACGGGGGTATCCTTTCATTTCATTCGTCGGTCGTCGGTGGCTCGACGAAGAAGCGTTTACCGGGATAGTGTGCGAGGGGAGGTTGTTGTTTTCATATAACTGGAAGTGATTATAATCCTACCTTTCACCCTATCTTTTGTCTTTCATCTTCTTCCATTCGCTTGCTGGGGCTGGCCATATCGGAAACATTATTACCTGTGAAGGAAAACAAAACGCCGGTGGTTCGACGAAGCGGTGGTCTTGGGAATAATGTGCAAGGAATATCCTCTACTCCAAATTTTGGCTGTGGATTTGACCTTGCCTTTCATCCTATTTCGTTTGTCCATCCCTTCCACTCACCTCCTGGGTTTTGGTTTTCCACTGGTCTGTTTACTAGATGTCAAGAGAAAAAGATACGGAGGAAATAGAAGAAGGAGAACTACCACCAATGGAGAAAAACACGAACTCGGGGGGTTGGGGCAGTTGGTAAACCAAGGAAGGAAGATGCCACTACCTTCTACGTTACAAATATACCAGCATGGATGACGGATGCGGAGTTATGGACAGAATGCAGAAACCTTGGGTGGTTGGTTGATGCTTACATCGCCAAAAAGAAAGACACACTTGGCAGGAGATTTGGTTTCCTAATGTATGCCTTCGTCAAGGACGCAGATAAGCTGGTGAAAGCAATTAACTTGGTGGATATACAAAACGCTAGACTAAAGGCAAATGTGGCAAAATATACTAAAGACATCAGGAAAATAAAAAGTGAGAAGGGCAAGGTCTGGAGGAATAAGGGTACAGGGAACGTTGGGGAAAATCAGAGACAACACACCGAGGAAAGACAGACACTAGAGACTTCTGGCTATGGGGGTGGACAAGGAAACTAGAAAGACATTTTACTGGGAAACAAGAAAAATAGCACACCGGGGCATGGATCGGTCCTGAATTTTCAGCATGAAGCGGACACGATGAAGTTATGGAAGCGGAAATCGTTTGTGGGTATGAGAATTTTCAGCAGGGTTAGTTTTATTGCCACGTTTGAAGAAGAAAGTATCATGTTAGATTTTTTGAAGGGTGCAAGAATGGTGTGGGGGAAGGAACTGGATGATCTACATGTTTGGGAGGGTCAAATACTACCATATCAGCGGCTGGCTTGGTTGTCTATCAAAGGTGTGCCGTTGCAAGTATGGTGCAATTCAGTTATGAACGAGATTGCGGGGAGGTTTGGGAAGGTGATCAGCTGCTCCACGGCCGATGCTTGGGATCTCAATCTTGCAATGGATATGGTTTGTATCTTGGTAAACCATGGTAAAAGAATTGAAGAAAAAATTAGTGTTACGTGGAAAGAAGCTACCTTTGATGTTTGGATCTCTAAGATGGATGAGGCATGGGCTCCGAGTTACATTACCAGGAGTATTGTTGATGTGTGCAAAATGCAACATATAAATTACATCAATTGTGGCATAAAACTAACCCTTTTTTTAGTACTAATGTTGGAAAAAGTGTGATTTTGTCTTCCTTTTGTATTTTCAGGATTAAATGAGCTCAAATTAACAAAAGAAGCAAAAAGACAGCAAAATCTAACATAAATACAAGAAAAGGAGCAAACGTGACATGCCCGACCCCACGACAACATCTTCCCAAGCAAAACAAGAAGATATAAGACTGAACACGCCCCGTGCTCCCGTGCCCAAGTGTCAGCAGAAAAGACAAAGTGGTAGGAGCTTCTATTGCCCACCACGGGGCCGTGCTCAGCGGACACGGGGCCGTGGTCAACTAAAAGATTTGCACAATCCAGGCAAATCTTCATAGCACAAAGATTCTTCTGCACACGGGGTCGTGCTCAGCGGACACGGGGGCGTGGTCAACTAATAAAGACAAGCTGCATTAAATGAAGAAAGAGAGGATGTGGACACGGGGCCGTGCCCACTGGACACGGGGCCGTGCCCGAGCTTCTGTTCAGCCTATAAATAGGAGTGCTTAGCTCAAGCTCAAACCATCCATTGGCACACCACCTCTCTCACACTTCACCCACCACCCACCACCACCATAACACCATCATCCACCACCATCATCCATTGTCCATCATAGAGTGTGTGAGTCATCTCGGGATCCAAGATTGATCGTAAGAGTTCTTGACAATCAAGGCCATGTTTGCCTAAGTCTCTTACATCACTTAGTGAAGACAAGTGTCTAGTGTAATACTTTTCATTTTCAATCTTTTCGCACTTTTTACTTGGTTTTGTATTAATGACTTTAATAACTAGTTTCTTATGTTGAAGGTGATTCTTCCTTATCGTTTGTCCGTGGTGTCTTGGCATTATTTTACTGTCTACATAAAATAAAAGATTTTCACCATTCATATCTCCACGGTCTATATGGAGGTATGTTGGCTACCTGGTCGGGGGTTAAGGGAACGGTTTGGTAAGAGTCTTGCCGTTGTTTAGCGTTTAGAGATCCTGCAAGGGACCTGGGTCAAATTTAGTAGGACCTCCTTCAATACTTAACGGTATTGGATGGCGGGGGTCCAAACTCTTTGATCCCCTCATAAGTTAAACTACTATTAATACTATAACCCGACTATTTAGGACTGTATCCCTGCTGACTCAGACTACTTAGCCGAGGGTAACGTCACCTTCAAAAGAGGGGCCTACCATAATTTGCATTAATAACTTAATTAATTATCTTTCAATAATCTGACCCTTTAGGATTGTATCCTTGCTGACTCAAACTACTGGGTTGAGGGTAACGTCACCTCCAAAAGAGGGGCCTACTACAATAACTAAGATAATCTCTTAAATAAGTGCAAAAGTGCAGAAATAATCAAAGGTTACACTAAACACGAGTCGGAACCAAGTGATTCATCTTGTCTATCTGTTTTTATTTTTATTTTTATTTTTAGCATTTTAGTTAGTTTTATTTTTCTTAGTTTAAAAACCTTTTTCCAACTTTTAATTTGATTAGACGTTGAGGATAAACCGGTACTAAAAGCTCTTGTGTCCTTGGACGACCTCGGTATCTTACCAACACTATACTACGCTCACGATGGGTGCACTTGCCCATATGTGTGTTTAGTGTTAGTAAATATCGTGTTTTATAAATTTAAAACTTGGCTAAAGAAAGTGTAAAAGGGCTTAAAATAAACATTAAAACCATAACACACTTCACGCACATCAATTGTCAATCAAGTACCTGAAGCATCGACGAATCACGACACGGGGCCACCGGAAAAACTTGTTGATCCGGTGATACAGAACATTCCGGCAAACTCTCCGATGAGGGTTAGGGAGCCCGCACAAGAGACGCAGAAGGAAACTGAATCATTGGAGAACAAGGAGCAATCCCAAGGGCCTCATTGGGAAAAGAAATTTTTGGAAAAGGAAAAGGGGAACATCGAAGATGTAGAAGTAATTATGTCTGAGGATGAGTTGACCAAGAATTTAAATAAAGATGAAGATCCCAATATTGATTGCAATGGTACAAGTGATAACATGGGGGTGCACGTGATAGAATCTGATATGCAGTCTAGCGAATTTGGGAGGCCAAGGAAAATGGATACTGAAAATATGGTTGGGCCGGCCCAAGGAAGCAACAAGGGGCAAGAAGGTAAAGCCCAAAAGAAGAGAAAAAGAAGCCTGCTAGGGGAAATAAAGAATCATGCACTAAAGCCCAACAACTAGGTTAGAAAACACAGAGGAATCGATCTAAATGTGGAGTTGTCAGACGAATCAAGACTAAACCCTAGGAAAAAAGCTACCAGATTGAAGCTCAAACTGAGAAAAAATAAGATGAAAGGAAAAAAAGTTCGAGAGGTAGAAGAAGGATGGGAAGGCAGAGGATATTCCTTGGAAGATGAATTCAAATCAGATTGGGAGGAAGATGCAAATTCAGATACGACTCTCGTACCTGACAAAAACCCGGTGTGCAATCAAATGCCAGAGAATGTCGATGAAGCAACAGAAGAAATAAAGGGTACGGAAGAAATTGGGGTAATACTAGGGGTTAACTTGGACAGAAGAATCAACCAAGTTGAAAAGGCTATAAATGATGAACAGGTGGATGCCAGAATCAAATGAATTGGGCGTCACTAAATGTCAAAGGTGCAGGTGGTCCAGGGAAGGCGTAGCTAGTCAGGAGCCTTATAAAATAAAATAATATTAGTTTCTTAGCACTTCAAGAAACTCAAATGTGTAACTTGACGGAAGCAAAAATTCGGAAGTTTTGGGATGGATCGGCTATGGAGTATATAAAAGTTGATGCAATGGGCAGATCAGGAGGCATAGTCTTGATTTGGAACCCAGGTTTGTTCAAAAAAAATATGGTAATGGTGGACCAACATTTTATCATGGTTAGAGGTGAATTAATCATTGAAGGAACAGTGATTTATGTGATAAATGTGTATGCACCTAGTACAGGTATGGAAAGAAGACGAGTCTGGAATAGTTTATTGTCTATTCAAGATGAGATGCAAGGCTTGTGTTTTTATTAGAGATTTCAATGAGGTTCGAGTTCCGGAGGATAGATTGTAACACCCTAAAAAGGTTTACTGGACATAAGTTAAATTAATTAAAATTTAACTTAGTTAATGGGAAATGTTACAATTACTAGTAATAAGATGAGAAGTATTTAAATTAATTAAGTGAACAAACTAGAGGGGCTAAAGGTGTTAAATGTCAAAACTTAAATTAATAAAAGAATAAAAATTAAAACCCACACACACACAGTGTGTGAGTCTGGGTGATCGAACAAAGGGGCAGAGGCAAGGTGAAACCCTAGTTTCATCAAATCCATCAAATTCAGTAGGGATTTCAAGGAAAACCGAATGCATGAACCTCTATTTTCGAACATCTAACCTTGTTCATTGAAGTGGTAAGTCCAATTTCGTGATTTGATGAATTGTAGGAAATGGGTTTCAACCCATGCATGAGTTTTTAATATGATTTGTGTAAATTGGATGTTAGGACTACTCTCTAGAACAGAAATCATGTTTGATTTTAGGTTGATTGAAAGATTTTAGTATAAACTCATCTTATGAGAATGTGTTATGAATAGAATGATTGAAGTTGATACAACTATGTGAAAACTTGAACTATTATGTTTTTAAGATACTTGAAATCTTAGACAAATGTGGTGTAGGATGAAAGATTGTTATGAATTTGATTGATTGTTAATAAGTTATGTGAAGAATTAGTAGGAATCATGCTTTAAAATCTTGTACATATTGTTTTACAAATGCGAAACCCGCCAAGTGTTTGATGAAATGCCTAAGAGAACAAATATGTGAAATTGTGTGCAAGTTGTAAGTAAATACGTATAGAAAGTGATTATGTTGTAATTGTTAGCAAACTAATACGTGAAGTGTGTTTTAGATGGAGTTCATGTGGATTTCTAGTAAGAATCATGTCGGGTTCAAGGATAGTGGCAAATTAGATAATCTTGAATGATGATGTTGTTAGTTATGAAATTATGAGGATCCTAATATGAACGGAATGGAATGTGTGTGTATATAATTAAATGATCTTGTAAGTTTACATATCCTACAATATGAGTGTGAAATGCGAATGATGTTCATACTATAGTCTACTATATTAGACGAATTCATATTCTTAATTTGAATGGAATTATATAACCTGGACATTCGGCTTTTGAAAGTCAACTATGTATAAATGCCATGAATGAGCTTTTGGACATAGTTGAATGGGAGTATGTATGCTAATTATGTTGTGAATGTGACTACTTGTATGGATAGGAGCCATGTCATCATGGATACAAGCACGGAAGGACAACGGGTCAAAAGTAAACATGGGAGCTATGCGTAAATTCGGACGCACGAGGTAAGTATTTCCCGGACTCCCTCTTTAGTAGTAAAGAGATTCCTTACATAATAATGTTAGTAGTTGTGTCGAAACGTGAATTTGATGATAATATCAAGTATTAGTACCAAGTGAGTGATTATCCGGAATCACTCCTTAAGGTAGTAAAGTACGGTTATGTAATAGTTATTTAAGTATGCTATTGAAAATTAGAAAGGTATGGGTATGTAGAAGTAAAGGTTTCCGCTAAGTTGATCAAACGGGTCAAAATGAGAGTTTACTCATTTCAGTATAATTTGCATAAGTGACGATAAAGTATAATAATTGTTAAAAGATAAGTTGAATTTTGTTGTTGATGATAATATCAAGTAAGTAGTATTAAGTAAGTGATTTTCCGGAATCACTTCTTAGTTTATTTAAGCAAGTTTATGCGCTAGTTATTTAAGTATGATAAT
This sequence comes from Helianthus tuberosus, assembly GCA_030545235.1. NCBI lineage: Eukaryota > Viridiplantae > Streptophyta > Magnoliopsida > Asterales > Asteraceae > Helianthus > Helianthus tuberosus. The sequence continues at coordinate 9,250,279 of CM060398.1, read as the reverse complement.
CGGAGTCTAATAAGGTTTGGTTATATAGAAGTGAAGGTTTTTGTTAAGTAGATCAAACGGGTCAAAATAAAGTAAAACACAAACCGGGTAACGGGAGCGTAAAATAAATGAATTATGGATCCGGGTAATGGATTACAGCTTAGATATGTTAAGGAATGAACCCCAAGCGATTAAAATGAGTTTGGATAGGTTTGGATGTAAAATGGGTGAAAAATAGACGTGCAGAGCTGACACGGCCGGGTGAAGGTTCTGTGAAAAATATATGTTTACTTGACACGGCCGGGTGGACACTTGACACGGCCGGGTGAAGGGGCTGAAAAAGAAAGAAGAAAAAAAATATAATTTATTGTGTTTAATTATTTTGTTCAAATGCTTTGATTTCTAATCGTTTGAATGAAATTGCATGATAGGTAACGATGTACTTTAGACCTCGGAGGTGTAAGGAAATTTTACTAATAAAATTTCACTTCGTATAGTTGATTTAAATGAATGAGTTTAATGTATACCGGGAATCGGGTTCATAAACCCCATGTACGGAACTCCAGATAATGTAAAACTTCTATAGTTATAATGTTCATATGAGTATTGAGTATAAACAAATGAGTTGTTTGGTAAAAACATGAACGGGTCAATAATTAGTAAATGAATATTAAGTCGAAAACATATAAGTCGTAAACATGCGAATGGATGGGACTTGTTTATAAGTAGGTCTATTATCGGATGATACGATAGTATAAGTACATGAGCATAAAGTGGTAAGTAAGATCTTGTAGGTGCGTGTGTATGTAGGAATGTATGCGTGTATAAATGTAATTTGCTATGAATGTACGTGGTTATGGTTTTCAATATGTATGAGTATCGATGAATACTAATAATGTGCCTTGAGATTGGAAGGTAATGCAGGAATGAGAACGTCAGGTTCATGAGGAATTGAAGCCGAACTTGGAACAAGAGACTTAAAGAGGATGATTGAGTGAATCCAAGCTTATATTGTGAAATGTTAAGTGATTTTCGACTATATAGTATTATGTTGTATGGTGTTGCCAGTGACTAACGGTTAAGTTGTTTATGATGTTCACATGAATTACATAGATCTCCTCTATTGCTAACAAAGACAAGCAGGCGTAGATCGAGTCAAAGAGCAAGGATTGTACGGAAAGAACGGTCACATAGCTTTAATTATGTAACGCCTTAAAGTGATACCTGGAAGTGAATGTTGTAAATTCATTTTAGTAAATGTTTAACAGTTTTGTATTTGGGCCTTCATGTAAGTAATGTGTCTAATAAAGAAAGAAATTTTAAGGCTCTTTTTCCGCTGCGTCGTTTTTAAGGTTAAACATGTTTGGGCCTAACATAGATGGAATTCAAATTTCGACAGTAACAACGCTCTTCATTTTAATAATTTTATTAGCTCAGCGGGTTTATTAGAATATCCAATGTCAGGGAGAAGGTTTACGTTCCTGTCTGGGATGGAAAGAAAATGAGCAAAATTGATAGGGCCTTGGTTAACAGTGAGTTCATGTCAAAATGGCCAAACGCTACATTGAGAGCACAAGAACAATTTCGGACCACAGCCCACTTATATTAGCTACCGGAAATACAGACTTTGGACCTACCCCGTTCAGATTCTTTAATAGTTGGTTGGACATTCCTGGAGTAGAAGAGGTAGTGAAAAAGGGCTTAGGCTGCCAAGGAGATGAAAGATTCAAAGATCAGTTGCTAGGATGCAAACTAAAGGGGGTAAAAGATGAAGTTAAAAATTGGAGAAAAGCATGTAAAGAGGCCGAAGAAAAGTAGTACATTGAAGCGATTAATCAAGTAAAAAACTTGGATGCTGCGGCTGAAGAACGTGGTTTAGAGGATAACGAAATCGAACTATGGAGAGATAGTAAAGGAAAGGTTAGAGAATGGTTCAGGAGGAAGGCCAAAGATTACCAACAAAAGGCAAGAACAAGATGGATAGTGGATGGAGACGAGAATTCCAGGCATTTTCATACGATAGTAAACTGTAACTTGGCAAGAAATAAACTAAATGGGCTTTGGATTGATGGGTCTTGGATCACCAATCCATCAGTCATTTTGAAACATATACAAGACAACATGAGAAAAAAAATTCTTGGAACTGGCTGAATCAAGGCCTAGAATGCCACCAGATGGGTTCTCGAAAATTTCAGATGGAGAGGCAAATCAATTGATTGAAAAAATCACACGAGAGGAAGTAAAGATAGCAGTCTGGGATTGTGGTTTGGATAAAGCACCAGGTCCTGATGGGATCACCTTTGCAGTTGTCAAGAAGTTCTGGCCCGAGATTGAAGGAAACGTGATGGATATGATGGAGCAGTTCTATATCCACGGCTCAATTCAGAAAACGTACAGTGCTTCTTTCATCTCATTATTCCAAAGGTAAATGACCCAGTTACATTATCGGATTTCAGACCGATATCCCTTATATTAAGGAAAATGACTAACTCAATATGATCAAAGAGAAAATCAAGTCCATCACATTAATCAGTCAAAACCGTTTGAGTGATTGTTTCCCACATTATAGCCTTGCATATATTTGTAATTAAATGTATTCCTTAGAATTAGTTTTCTCTTCTTGTATTTATATGTCTTATTGCAATAGACAAAGCATGGTTGATCAATTTCTTATATGGTATCAGAGCACTTATCTCCACCGAGAAGCTCTTGATCCTGCAACCATCATTTCTTTAGCCAACACTCCTAAACAAGTCTACCATTAGCAATGACTTCTCCTCCATTCCCACTTCAACATCCCGACCCTTCTCTTATTCCGTAGATTTCAAAATCTCCTTTCTTCTTTCTATATTCAAGTAATATCTCTTACAATCACAATATTACTCCTCTCCACCACACACGACCATAACCATCAGAATAGAATACCTAACGCTACCTTCACTCTCGTTGTCGCCATAACTGTCTGTTCTCCTCAAACTCCACCACCCTCTGTCACCTACAATCCATTTTCCATCCATATGTTTCTCCAAAAAAAAAAAAACAAAAAAAGTTTTAAAAAAAAAAACCATCGACCTACATCACCATTACACATGGTTACATCTTCAAACACAACTTCTCCGTCAATATCAGTTAGGTTTTGCAAAACCTATAATCCTATCACTGCCGCAACCATCATTCTATCTTCTATCTTTTATTGCATTCACCCTATAAAAAAAAAACCACAAAATATATCTTCTTTTGCTTCATCTACTTCATCTCTGTTTACATCTTCAACTTCATCAACTTCTTCTCTTTCTTAAATACCACACTCATCCACTGTTAACCAAGATTGGACTTATCCTACGGTCGTCCATCTTGTGGGAGCATATTAAGGAAAATGACTAACTCAAGATGATCAAAGAGAAAATCAAGTCCATCACATTAATCAGTCAAAACCGTTTGAGTGATTGTCTCCCACATTATAGCCTTGCATATATTTGTAATTAAATGTATTCCTTAGAATTAGCTTTCTCTTCTTGTATTTATATGTCTTATTGTAATAGACAAAGCATGGTTGATCAATTTCTTATACCTTATTGGTGTCATTAATAAAATTATATCTAAGATTCTTGCCAACTGGTTGAAAAAGGTACTTAATAGTATTATCTCACATGAACAATCTGCATTCGTTGCTAATCGAAATATTGTGGATGGTCCCTTGATTTTAAACGAGGTAGTTTCGTGGGCAAAAAAACAAAAGAAGCAAATATTTTTGTTCAAAGCGGATCTAGAGAAAGCATACGATACCTTAAGCTGGAAGGTCTTGATTTCGGTTCTCACAAACATTGGGTTTCCCTCCAGGTGGAAAACCTGGGTAATGGGTATATTGTTTTCTGGCAAAGCTTATGTGCTAGTCAACGGAACCCAACAAGAGAGTTTCAATACAAGAGGGGTTTAAGACAAGGCGACCCGTTATCCCCATTCTTATTCACGATTGCAATGGAAGCTTTGCATGTTCTTATGAGTAAAGCAGTAAGTTCGGGAGTGTTCAAGGGGCTAAACTTACCTAACAACGGTCCATGTCTATCACACCTACTATATGCAGATGATTCGATTTTCTTGGGTTCACGGGATAAAGAAAATATGAAGTCATTACGCAGAATTTTGAGGATATTCTTCTTGATGTCGGGTCTAAAGGTAAATCATAATAAGAGCTTTCTATATGGGATTGGAATTAATGAAGGAGAGATCATGAGTATGGCTAGTTTACTAAATTGCAAGACAGGCCGACTACCATTCATGTATCTTGGTTTGAAAGTTGGAGCGAATATGAACAAGGTTGGCAACTGGAAAGAAGTAATCGACAAATTCAATAAGAGATTATCAAACTGGAAGGCAACATTATTATCTTTTGCGGGGAGACTCACGCTAGTTAAGTCGGTTTTGGGATCACTACCGAACTACTTCTTGTTCGTCTTTAAAGCTCCAAAGAAGGTAATAAAGACTCTAGAAGGGATTAGGAGACGATTCCTTTGGGGTGGGTGTGGGGGTGGAAATAAAATTCGTTGGTTAAAATGGGAAAGAATAGTGATGGCAAAGAAAATGGGTGGACTCGGGGTCGGTGGAATTAAGGAAATGAATATGGCACTTTTAATGAAGTGGAGGTGGAGACTCAAAGAAGAACCGGAGCAGCTTTGGGCCAAGGTTATAGAATCAATACATCACAATAGGAGGGTCGCAAATAGCATTCCATTAAAAAAGTCTTCAGCAGGGGTTTGGAAAGCAATCGTTGGGATAGAAGAAGAGTTTAGGAAGGTAGGTATTGAAGTTAACAGGTCTCTTAGAAGCAGTGTTGGCACCGGTGAAAAAACGTTGTTTTGGATGGATTCATGGGCAACTGACCGACCATTAAAAGAGGAATTCCCGCTTATATTCGGTTTAGCAAAAAACAAGATGAACAAGGTGAATCAAAATTATAAAAGAAATCAGAATGGAGTCCTATGGAATTGGCAGTGGTGTAGGTTACCGAATAGTGTCGAAGAGAAGAATGAGTGGGAAGTCTTAAGAGCATTACTCTTGAATCAAACAGTGGGTCGAAATAAAGATATGTGGAGATGGAAGGAAAATAATATGCTGGGATTCTTTGTAAAAGACGTAAGGAAAGATCTGTCGGGAATCGTCGATGTAAACATGGATCCAAACGATTTTAAATGGAGTAAAATCGCTACATCCAAAGTCAACTTGTTTGTGTTGCGGGCTGTGGAGGAGAGGATTCCGACAATGGTTTCATTAAGAAGAAGGGGTATGCAGTTTGGCTCGGATCTATGCAATGTGTGCGGATTAGAACCGGAAACGGCCGACCACATTGGAATTCACTGTCCTGTTGCGAGAGAAGTTTGGTTGCAGCTATGGCTGTGGATTAAAACACCCCTTCGGGATCATCGAGAAAAGATAAAAACAAGACTCCTTGAAAAATCAGAATGGCCAGGAAGAAGGTGAAAATAATTTATGCTATACACCTGTTAACCGTGTGGTATCTTTGGAAAAATAGGAACAATAAAGTCTATAACAACAAAGTCATGGATCCATCCAAGATTGTAGAAGAGATCAAAGAAGAGTCGTATGACTGGATAAGAACAAGAGCAAGACACTCGGAGATAACATGGAGTGAGTGGAAGAATTTCACTTTAATGGAGTAATTTTAGTCTAACTAGAGTGTGTTTGTTTCCTTGATGTAATTTTAATATTCTGGATTGTACACTTGAGTGAAAAGTTGCGATATGTAGCATCTTGCTATATGTTGCTTTCTTTTATGTTGAATGAATAAAAGTTTGATTGTTGTTGTTAAAAAAAAACAAAAAAATGTTTTGCTAACTAACTTATGAGTTAGCATTTCAATTAACCATAACGAAAAATTACAAGTTTTGTCCTTTATCTTTATATCAGTTTTCAGCCGGTGTCCTTTTTAACGAATGTTGACAGGCGGTGTCCTTTACTAGGTATTTTGTTGCAAGTTTAGTCCTTTACACCCAACCCAGTTAAAAAACCTTGTTAATTGTTGACAGACGATGTCCTTTACTAGATATTTTGTTGCAAGTTTAGTCTTTTACCTAGGTATTTTGTTGCAAGTTTAGTCCTTTACACCCAACAATTAACAGGGTTTTTTAACTGGGTTGGATGTAAAGGACTAAACTTGCAACAAAATACCTGGTAAAGGACATCGACTGTCAACATTCGTTAAAAAAGACATCGCCTGAAAAGTGGTATAAAGATAAAGCACAAAACTTGTAATTTTTCCTAATAAAAATAGCAAACCTAACATATGCAAATGCAACTTTATTGGTCCCTTGCTATTTCTCCACCTCCACGTGCCTATCTTTCTCAAATCAAGAAGACAACAACTTTAATGCAAATGCAATTGCCAAACAAAGTAGCCTAAGACTGAGTGTAGTGGGGCAACCTGTTGAGTGGGCGTCTTGCGACACGTGGCGCCACGTCACATAAGAGGATTCTGACCAAAAAAGGGGTAGTGGGGCAACCTTGCTGGGTGGGGCGTCTTGCGACACGTGGCACCCATTTATTTTGTCTTTTTTTATGTAAAAGATATAAAAAAATCCTATTTTTTATAAAAGTCTTTTTTTACTTCAACCAAAATAAAAAAATACATCAACTAAAAAAAAAAATACTTCAACCAAAATAAAAAAATACATCAACTAAAAAAAAATTACTTCAACCAAAATAAAAAAAATACATCAACTAAAAAAACATACATCAATACACATCTACTACTCATCGTCACTAACGTACTCGTTTAGGTCGAGGTCGACTACATTGTTATTATCTTCATCCTCGTTATCTCCTTCATCCTCGTTAACGAGTTCCGCCTCGTATCCTGGTGGTTTGTTGTCCCATAGGTGATCGATCAAGTCATACATAAGCATGGTGTGTTTCTGTCTATTCTTTATATCCATTATGTTCTCGAGTCGTGTCTCCGATGATACTTCTTGCGTCCAATACTCCGGGAACAATGAAGGGTCATTCTCATTGTAATCTTGGCAAATGGCTTTGCCTTCGTCTTCCAATATCATGTTATGCAAAATAATGCATGTGTAAATGACGTCATGCATTTTTTCCTTTGTCCAGTATCTTGCTGGATAATTGATGACGTGCCATCGCTTTCGAAGAACTCCAAACGCTCGCTCGATATCTTTTCTTGCTGATTCTTGTTTTCTCGTGAAATATTTTCTTTTAAGATCAATAGGCTCGGTGAACGTCTTTACGAACATTGCGTACTCCGGATAGATACCGTCAGTTAAATAATATCCGCGTTTGTAGTAATTATCGCTCGCATAAAACGCTGAAGTTGGTGCCAATCCGTTTATAATCTCTTCGAGAACCGGCGAAGACTCAAACACGTTGATGTCGTTGTGAGAACCTTGTTGACCAAAGTATGCATTCCATATCCAAAGATCATAAGATGCAACCGCCTGCAATATTAACGACGGTTTGCGAATGTCGCCTCTAGTATGTGTACCACGCCAAGCGGTAGGGCATTGTTCCCACTTCCAGTGCATGCAGTCGATGCTACCGATCATACCGGGGAAACCGTGAACGTGCTCATGCACTTCGTACATCCTTTGGAGATCACTCCAAGTCGGACGTCGTAAATAAGCCGGCCCATACAACTCAATCACACCTATATAAATTTAATTTAAATATGCATACGAACATTGACAGTAACATATAAAAAAATTGACGCTAAAGTTAAATATATAAAAAATTTGAAAACAAAATTTACTAAATATACCTTTACAAAAGTGTATGAGTGTGTCTCGCGCAGTCTTGGAAGCCATTCTCAGGTACTCGTCAAATGAATCAACGCTTGTGCCATATGCAAGTTGTCGGATGGCCGCAGTACACTTTTGTAACGAAGTAAAGCCAAGATACCCACGAGCGTCATACTTTTGTTTGAAATAATCATAATCTTCCTCCATGTCGTTTGTAATACGGGTAAATAGACGTTTACTCATGCGAAAGCGACGTCTAAATATCTTCGCGTCATATACCGGCTCCTCCCCGAAATAGTCTTGCATCAGCCGTTGTTGTCCTGCGGCACGATCCCGCATAATATAATTTCTTCTTCTAATCAGTGGGTCATCCGTTTCATTGTCCTCGCTAGCAACGTGAACCATTAAATTGATCGTTGTCATTACCGCCTCGTTGATGGCTTCTTCAAATTCATAAGAACTAGATGAAGTTGTATCGTCGTCGGACGAGGATGACGAAGGGACGTTGAACTCCATTTGTGGTTCCAAAAAAACAAAATGGTTATGTTGAAAGAATGTAGTTTTAGAGTGTGTTGTGTTGTATATTTTTTAGAGTGTGTTGTGTTGTATGATAGATGTATATATATATATATAGTAATTTGGTTAAAAAAAAAAAACATAAAAATGTCAATATATCCGTTGAATACAACGGCTATATCATTCAAATTGTGGATTGAGTGGGCGACGAGAACAGGTTGGGCAAGGGGGGGTCGCCACCCAAGTCGCCCCCGGGGGCGGTGTTCCAGGCGATATGGGGCGACTCCCACCCCCAGGTCGCCCCACTACACTTAGTCTAATGATTTCTTTACTGGTCCCTTGCTATTTCTTCACGTGCCTATATTTCTCAAACCAAGAAGCCAACAACTTTAATAAAGTCAAAAGGGGTAACTTTATACACAATGAAGCATGGTGTAAGGGTGAATTGAGTGGGTGCGGGGAAGGGAGCGGGGTGGGCTTTCCTCGTACGGCAACACGGCCGCCGGCCCTTCCCTCATCGCGTGGCATGCTTGAAATTGGAGACTTGTTATCGCTTGAGGGGAATTTTTTGTTTGATGTTGCTGCACATGAAAACCAATCGCAATATTCCTTTCTTTAAAAAAATGGTTTAGGAGAAACCACCTCTTGTGATTAAGGACTTGAGGGGAGTTAGAGAGGGGAGTTGACATGGACGAATTTCATTGGCTCCGGTGAGGGGAGTTAAGGGGAGCACCCCTCTCACCCTAAGGCTGCACGGTATGGAGGACCATCCTGGTCCGTCCTCCACCGGCGACGAACCGCCCTCCACGCCGCCCCCCTCCGTCATCGTCCTCATCGTCGAGATGTCGCCGTTTGCGATGAACCAAATATGGTGGGCCCCCTTGGTTTGTGTTTGTACATTAGGCATGGTTACTTGTACATAGTGGTATGGGGTAGGACCATCTAGGACCATCCTCCCATATACTCTAGTTTTGTGGGATGGACCATCCTTGGAAGGACTATGACGTGACGCCTACGTAGCGGATCATCCTCCCTTGGAGGACCATCACCATACCCTCTAGCCTAAGTGGTAATGGCCTTCTCTCTCTCTCTTTTTACCAATGAGGTGGTGGTCCATTGACAGGTCATCAGATGTAACTTGTTAACTTGGTAATTATGCAAGATTGAACATCAAATGAAAGTTGAGTGATTCTATAGAGACAAAAATAGTTTGAGTAACTTCATTGGAACATATGAGAAAGTTGGTTTCTATTCTGTAAAATTTTCTCATAGTTTGAGACTAAATAATTTGTTCTGGCTTCCAAAGCATATACCACAATGTAGTTGGTTGCTTGGATTTAAAAGGAGTGATACGTTGTGACTCTTTTTAGTCACAAAACCCATTGCATGTGCACGCGTCATGTATGGAATGTATTTTGTTATTAAAATAAATACAAAAAAAAAATAAAATAAATATATGTAGTAATTCCTATCTATACTATATAATATAAGAAACCTGATTTGGGACACATGTCATTCAATGAGGGCATCAATAATTTATAGATAAATTTTAAATTAAAAAGATTTAAATATTATTTTAGAATTTAATATTTTGATTGAATCTAAAGTCTAAAATGTGTTTTAAATCTAATCTATAATTTATAGATTTAATTTTGATTTGAAATTATTAAACAAAAACCCATAAAATTAGTAACCATTTAAATCTAATCTATAATTTTTAATTTTGATTTGAAAAATGTTCGAATTAATATTTCGTTTAAGCTTAGTGTGATTTGTTCGTACTTATACATAAATAAGTGTAAAATTTTAAAACAAAAAACGTAATGATTATACTATTAGATTAGATATAAATTAAAATATAAACATGTATCATCTAAAAGTATAACTTAATTTATGATGCAAGTATAACTTAATTTATGATGCCTATTTTTTTACACACCATGTATAATAATTTATTGTAACGCGTACATTAAATTCTAATTCCCTCTTAAACGATGAAGTAAAAGAAAGAAAAAAAAGGTAAATTAATAAAGGAAAACAGACGTTGTATTTGATGGTTGTAGCGAAGACTTTTTCCTTTTCTCTTAGCTAATTTTTTAATGGTGACGTTTACTTTTATTCTATTAGATAATAATGCAACTATATAATAAAAGAAACCTGATTTGGGACACATGTCATTCAATGAGGACATCAATAATTTATAGATAAATTTTAAATTAAAAAGATTTAAATATTATTTTAGAATTTTATTTTGATTGAATCTAAAGTCTAAAATGTGTTTTAAATCTAATCTATAATTTATGGATTTAATTTTGATTTGAAATTATTAAACAAAAACCCATAAAATTAGTAACCATTTAAATCTAATCTATAATTTTTAATTTTGATTTGAAAAATGTTCGAATTAATATTTCGTTTAAGCTTAGTGTGATTTGTTCGTACTTATACATAAATAAGTGTAAAATTTTAAAACAAAAAACGTAATGATTATACTATTAGATTAGATATAAATTAAAATATAAACATGTATCATCTAAAAGTATAACTTAATTTATGATGCAAGTAAAACTTAATTTATGATGCCTATTTTTTTACACACCATGTATAATAATTTATTGTAACGCGTACATTAAATTATAATTCTCTCTTAAACGATGAAGTAAAAGAAAGAAAAAAAGGTAAATTAATAAAGGAAAACAGACGTTGTATTTGATGGTTGTAACGAAGACTTTTTCCTTTTCTCTTAACTAATTTTTTAATGGTGACGTTTACTTTTATTCTATTAGATAATAATGCAAAATTAATCTCTTTATCTAGGTTTTAATTTGTCAATTAAAGTTTTGTCAAGAATATAAAAAATCATTATTTAATATTCAATATATTACATAAGATATTTAGAATTAAACTCTACTTCATTCTAAGTACTAAGTATGTTTTTTTTACTCTTCATATGCTATGCATATTATCTATGTCACATAGAAAACATCATGTTTTTTTAGATAAGTTTACCATGTCAAATAAATAATAAGCATATTATCTATGTCACATAGAAAACATCATGTATATTTAGATAAGTTAGATATATGTGTTTTAAAACAAGGTAAACTCTTAACATACATATTTTTTCCTATTGTAACTAAGATGTAGAGGTCTGTGAAATGTATCTTCACATTCAGAATGTCATAACTTTTTTTTTAAATTTAGATTTACTTAGTTGTCGTATGGTGTCTCATGTCTTTATTTTTATTTTTTCACTTATATATATATGTTTTATTGGTTCAATTGTACATGTAAAGTATTACACTATACATAGTATTTTCTCAACTATAGTTAATTGGTTTTATTGATTCAATTTTTGTCTATTCATTACATTAGTTTTATCTGTCTAGAAGTCACTTTTCAGACCTTTCAAATGGTATGGAACATATTACATTATCAATAGTTTTTATTGGTTTCCTTACTAATTGTGATAAAAGTAATTATTTCGTACAATTAATATTGGTTTATAGCTTTGAATACGAGCATACCTTATATTAATGTTAATGATAGCGAAAATGAGGAAACTATATTTGGATGGTAGAAAATATAATATTATGCCAACATTAACTCGTCAGAATAATCTATTATCTGATAAAATCAGACACGTTACCTTTGAACAAGAAAATGTCACAATAAATATTAGTAGTGGTACAAAATTTTAAGTTCCTATGACAAATCCTAAAACAAATAACAAATCATATTATTATGAATGGCTATACAAACTTCAATATTTATTTCGTATTTGGTCTACATATTACTCTATATTATATATACTTAGATCATATTATGAACATACTTTTTTTTTATTTCACATTATAATTATGATTCACCCCGTGTATTACACGGGGCAATAACCTAGTATTCCTAATACTTAAAACACAAAAGCATACTTAAACATAAATCATGTTAAAAATATACGAACAACTTAATGCTTAACAAATTAAGCTCACAATCAAAGGAAACGAATAAAGAAGCTAAATAATAAAAAAACAACCAAATAAAAGTCACTAAAAGGATGAGACGGGGTAAAAAACAAAACAAAAAAAAATCAGAAAAAAAATAATGTAGACCACAATTTTATTACCACATCCTGTAACACAAAACATTATATTATATTATATTATATTATATTATATATTATATTATATTATATTATATATTAAAATAAATTATGGTGCTACAGTACCCACTATTCCCTTTATTTTCCTTTTAATTACAACAATTTCATTCACTCACATATATAACATTTTCTTCTTTATAGCATGTTTGTAATTTACTCCTCTTTGAGTGGCATTTGTAACCTTCTCACAAGAATTTGTTTTTACCACAAAGGTTTTGGTTCTTATCATTCCCCCTCCCTCAACTTTTGTTGGTTTTTTTTAAACTACATTTTTACCCTCTGAATTTTAATAAAGTTATTAACGGCATAGCCTTGTTCTTAATCCAATCCTACCGGTTCGTTTGGCCCGAGTTTACCCTCTCTTTACACAGATCAGATCTCACCATTTTTTTTTCTTTTCCTTTCTTATTTTCTTACCTGCAAAACAACATGAACCTTCAACTCAACACCTCTCAAATATTTCAAAGAAGCAAAGTCTTGCCTACAACTCAAAAATCTACGCACAATCCGACCTAGTTCATATTGCGTGTAACAAAATAGACGCATCATGCGATATTCATCGCCTCAATATCGCATCAGGGAATAGTAGTAGCACATAACTATACTTGTTGCGTTTTCAGCATTGTATCATGCGTGACACGCATGTACGCATGAAGAGCACGTTTTAAATCAAGGTTGGTAAGAGATTAACATGAACAAACTTTAACTGTATTATCATCAACAACATCAACCTTACCTAGTTAATCCCACGCATAGCCATGAAATATATTGGTGACCTTTCACCTTCCCTCGCGGCCCGCGTAAGAGAAAGGAAAGGCCTACGCGGCCCGCGTAGTAGAGTAAGTAGGCCCTAGCTATGACTGGTCAGCACCATAGCTTCGACACAATGACGACACGTGGCAGCTCAGGGTGTCGCCTGATCTCGTAGCTGTCGCGGCCCGCATAAGACGTAGCCAAAGGCTACGCGCCCCACGAGAGACCATTAAAACTTGTTGTTAATTAATTTTTATAAAAATAAAGATATTTAGGGCCCGTTTTGCGTATGGGGTGTATTTTAGGACATTTTGGGACATTTTAATTATTTTAGGGGTGTCGGAAAATATTTAGGAGGGTTGTTATATCCTCCCCACCTTATTTTAGAGCTCGTCCTCGAGATCTACTAGAACAAGTGTGGATATTTCCTTTGCATTTCTGATTCAAACTCCCATGTGTACTCTGGTCCTCTTTTGGAATCTCATTTTACTTTGACCAGAACTAATCTCTTGTTCTTAAGATTCTTGACTTTTCTGTCTTCAATCTGTAGAGGCCTCTCTATAAACTTTAACTGCTCATTTACCTCTATATCCTTAAGAGGTACCACCAGTGATTCATCAGCTAAGCATTTCTTGAGATTAGATACATGAAATACATCATGTATTCCTGCCATTTCCTCTGGCAGTTGTAGCTGATAGGCTACAGGTCCTATTCTTCTAACAATCTCAAAAGGTCTAACATACCTGGGGCTTAGCTTTTCCCTTTTGATGAATCTGACTATTCCTTTCCAAGGAGAGACTTTCAATAACACTTTGTCACCTACCTGAAATTCCAAGGGTTTTCGTCTGTTATCGGCGTAACTCTTTTTTCGATCACGTGCTGCTTTCAATCGTTCCTTGACTTGAATGATTTTGTCTGTTGTTTCTTGTACTATCTCAGGTCCAGATAGTTGTTTTTCTCCAATTTCTGCCCAACAGACTGGGGTTCGGCACTTTCGTCCATAAAGTGCTTCGAATGGTGCAACATTGATACTTGTGTGATAACTATTATTATAATAAAACTCGATTAATGGTAAGTGATCGTCCCAATTACCTCCGAAATCAATTACACAAGCTCTAAGCATATCCTCCATTGTCTAAATTGTCCTTTCGCTTTGTCCGTCCGTTTGAGGATGATAAGTTGTGCTTAGATTCAACTTGGTTCCCATGGCTTTTTGGAAACTTGTCCAAAAATGAGAGGTAAAACGGCTATCCCTATCAGAAACAATTGATAAAGGAATTCCATCTAATGAAACTATTTCATTTACATACAACTTAGCTAACTGTTCCATACTGAAGGTTTCCTTTATTGGTAGGAAATGAGCTGACTTAGTTAGCCTATCTACAATCACCCAGATTGTATCATTACCTTTTCTTGTTTTGGGTAGTTTGGTAACAAAATCCATTGTTATCAATTCCCATTTCCATACCGGCATTTCTAGCTGCTGCAATAAACCTGAGAGTTTCTGATGTTCAGCTTTGACTTGTGAACATGTTAGACACTTAGAAACATAATTTGCTATATCTTTCTTCATTCCTATCCACCAGAAATTCTTTCTTAAGTCTTGATACATCTTATCACTTCCAGGATGCATCGTATACTTAGACTTATGGGCTTCTTCTAATATACGGTGGCTTAGGTTTCCTAATTTAGGTATCCACATTCTTTTCTTATGGAATCTCCAAATTCCATCTGTCCCTTGTTCTAATTCCTTAATCATTCCTTTCAATTTTTCAGTGTCATCCTTGATTACTGATTCTTGTGCCTTTCTAATCTGTTCGTTTAAATCTACTTGTAGATTTATCTTAAGAGATCGTACTCTTTTTGGCTTATCGTGATATTTTCGACTTAAAGCATCAGCTACTACGTTGCTTTTCCTGCATGATACTGGATATTGCAATCATAAACATTAAGAATTTCCATCCAGCGTCTTTGTCTCATATTCAATTCCTTTTGCCCAAAAACATACCTTAAACTCTTATGATCGGTAAAAATGGTAAACTTACTACCGTATAGGTAATGTCTCCAAATCTTAAGGGCAAAAATGATGGCTCCTAATTCCAAATCATGGGTTGAATAATTTTCTTCATGATTCTTAGATTGTCTGGATGCGTAAGCTATAACCTTTTAACGTTGCATTAACACACATCCATAACCTAATTTAGAAGTGTCACAATAGACTACAAGATCTTCAGTTCCTTCTGGTAACGCTAATATGGGTGCATTGGTCAATTTTTGCTTAAGAATTCTAAAGGCTTCTTCTTGTTTTGATCCCCATTCAAACTTAATAGATTTACAGGTTAACTTAGTTAAAGGAATGACTATCCTAGAAAAATCTCGAATAAATCTTCTATAATAACCGGCCAATCCTAAGAAACTTCTAACCTCAGTTGGTGACTCTGGGGTTTTCCACTTAGTAATTGCCTCGATCTTGGTGGGATCTACATGAATTCCTTCATGATTGACTAAATGTCAAAGAAACTGTACCTGTTCTAACCAAAACTCACACTTCGAAAACTTAGCATAAAGTTTTTCCTTCCTTAATAAACTTAGAAGTGCGTGCAAATGCCTTGCATGTTCCTCCTTACTCTTAGAGTAAATGAGAATATCATCTATAAAGACAATTATGAATTTGTCCAAATATGGCTTACATATTCGGTTCATCATGTCCATAAATGCAGCTGCGGCATTGGTTAAACCAAATGGCATGACAGTAAATTCATAATGGCCATACCTTGTTCTAATAGCGGTCTTAGGAATGTCCTCTTCCTGAACCTTTAATTGATGATATCCTGATCGTAAATTGAGTTTAGAGAAATATCAAGCTCCTTTTAATTGATCAAACAGATTATTGATTCTCGGTAACGGGTACTGATTCTTAATCGTGACCTTATTCAATTCACGGTAGTCAATGAACATACGCATTGATCCGTCCTTCTTTTTAACGAATAAAATCGGTGCTCCCCATGGCGATGAACTTGGCTGTATGAATCCTTTCTCTAACAATTCGTCTAACTATTTCTTCAGTTCCTGCATTTCTGCGGGTGCCAAACGATAAGGTGCTTTGGCAATTGATGCTGTTCCTGGTAACAGGTGGATTCTAAATTCGACTTCTCTGTCTGGCGGTAGTCCTGGTAATTCTTCTGGGAATACATCTGAAAATTGAGATACTACAGGAATATCTTTCAGTTCTTTTCCTTTAGTGTTAGTGATTATAGAATTCAAATACACTAATGATCCTTTTCTTATACAACTTGCAGTTTTCATCACAGAGATGAATTTCGTGGATCTAGATGGTTTATCTCCTTTAATTGTGATCTTTTCACCCCTTGGTGAATTTACTTGGATTGACTTTTAATCACATAAAATACTAGCCTTATTTGCTACTAACCAATCCATTCCTAACACAACATCAAATCATGCCAGATTCATTGGGTAAAGGTTTGAAATGAACTTTTGAAAAATTCTATTCTTGCTCCCTGCAAGATTTCATAAATCTTAATGGTTTCTCCATTGGCTGTCTCTACTAGACATTCTTGTGGGAGTTTAGTTAATGGTTGATTGAGTAATTTGCAAAATGAAGTATTAATAAAACTTTGGTTCGCACCAGAGTCAAATAATACTTTAGCAAAAACATCATTAACTAAAAACGTACCGGCTATCACGTCCGGAATCATCTTGGCTTCATCTGCAGTCAGAACAAATGCTCTAGCATTTTTAGTATTCTTGTTGCCCATGGCTGGAACTAGTTTCGGTCACTTCGGCTTGATGTGACCTTTTTCTCCACAGTTGAAGCACATTCCATTGTTAGGTTTCTTCTTGCAATCTTCTTCCTTGTGTCCCAGTATCTTGCAGAAATTGCAGTAAGTGGAGCATTTTCCCGAATGCTTTTTTCTTGCAGGTCTTGCAGTATGGCGCAGAGGTAAAACCTACATTTCTCCCACGGTTGGAATTTCCATAACGGAATTCCTGGGTAAGCCTTTGAGCTAGGTTTCTCTTCTGGTCTTCTTCTCGTGTACGTACTAACTCATCTGTCAAGGTGTTTTACTAGTTCTACAGCTTCTTCTATAGTTTGAGGTCTAGCTGCCTTGACTACATGTCTAATCTCACCGATTAATCCCCAGATGTAACGGGAGATTAAGACTGGTTCAGGTGATGCAAGGGTTGGCACTATTCTAGCATATTCAAAGAATAACGTAGTGTATCCCTTACTATCCACTCCAGTCATCCTAAGGTTTAGGAACTTATTTGCTATCTGTTCTTTTTCATTGGGAGGGCAGAATTTCCTTTCTACCATGTTTTTAAATTCCTCCCATTCCATATTGTAAACCCTGTCACTTCCCCTAGACTGGAGGATAGTGTTCCACCATTCTAAGGCTGAGTTCTTAAACAAATTGGAAGCAAACATTATCTTATCCTCTTCTGCGCACTTGCTTATTTTTAAGACTGCCTCAGTCTTTTCTATCCAGCGTAGAGCTGCAATGGCTCCTTCATTGACCGAAAATTCTATTGGTTTACAAGACCAAAATTCTTTATAAGAACAACCATAAGACATGGTTCTTCTTCTTTTAGGAATGGGCATTTGAAGTATGGGTCCATTGTTCACGCTGTTTTCTGGTTCAGTTGGTCGTTTACTATCACGGTTACTTTTATTATCAGCGTCCCTAACAGTTTGGATAATAAATGGCATTGCATCTATAATTCCTTATGCCACTATGTGTTGGATGGCTCTGTTATCCACTTGATTTCCATTGTTATTGTTGTTCTGATTATCGTTATTAGGGTTTTTCGGGTTATTATCCGGATTCTCTTGATTCACTTGGTCAGCCATCTGAATTTTAAACAATTACCAAATATTAATATCATAAATTAATATTTAATACAAACAATCACATAACATGCATATTGATCAAAAACGTCGAACATTGCGACTTACTCTTTCTTATATATTTTGCGTCTAGTACAAACTGGAACTAAAATTTAAAATTACAATACTAGTAGGCATCACTAACCACGAGGTAGTCTATACTACGATAGATTTATCTTTTTTTTTTCAAACATACACACATATTATTATATTATTATTATTACTACTACCTCCACCTTCACTGATATGGATTCATCCAGAAATCCATATTACGCTCGTCATACTTCCAGACGAGTCGTTCTCCTACCTGCCTCATTCTCTCGCTACTTTCTAAAATTTCTTCTCCGAAGGTTCGGAGCTCTTGCACATTCTCTGCACTCATTGGGGGTGTAGGTTCTGGTACTAGGTTTGGGAACTGGGGCATGAGTTCTTGGTATGGGTATGGATTCTCTAGAATCTCCCTAATGTATGGGTCATTATTATAGTAGGAATTTAGAGGGTCCAAACCTGGGTAAGCTGCTAAGTTTGGCATGGGTATGTCCTCTGGTATTGGGTAATGTTGCTGGTAATCCCTATGGTCATCAAACCACGGGTCATAGTCTGGGTCAGCGGGATTAGGTGCTGGTATCCTAGGTATCTCAGTTGGGTTGAATTCAGGCATTGGGATTTGGTTTTCTGGGTTGGCTTCAATTTCCATTGGCTGTGCGGGAAATAGTGGTAAAGGCTAGGGTGCTATGAGTTGTTCCAGATTAGGGTCTGCAGCTGTAGTTGCTAAAATATGGAAGTTTGCTAGATTCCTATTGAGCATATCCTGGGTGTGAGCATTTGCTTCTTTCTTAATGGCTGCTAAGGCTCGCTGCTGTTGTAACTTTTTCATCATTTTCCTACGTTCATGCGCTCCTCTGCTGAACCATCCTCTTTTCTTAGAAGGGAATGGCTCTTCAGATTTGGCCTTGAACACGAATATCCCATCTTCATTGTCAGCCGAATACATGATGTCTGTCGTTAAGGACATGCAAAAACCAACTAACTCTATAGCTAGGGTAAGTCGGATATCGAACCAGAGGAGGATTGTGGAAAGTGTGTAATGCTCAGTTTTAATTAACTACTAGTGAAAAAGTAAAACTCAGTTGTTGGTTTAATTGTTTGATTAACTAACAAACTACGAAAATACGAGGTTGTAAACAGTTGGAGGGAACAATGGTTCCTCCAGATTTCAGGTTTTACAGCTAGATTCAATTATGTGTTTAATCGAAACACTCACATAGACATAAGTGTTTAACCTAATTCATCAATTGTGATAACCAACGACTAAGTACTCCGGTCAATACATAACGGGAGGTTATCGAATGATTATCAATTACAATTACAAACCCTAATCCCATGTCAAATATATCCCAATTACTAGAACTCTCGGGAACTGAATGCTTAGAAATTAAGGTTTAAATAACTGTAACTTTTTACAACCAATAAATCAAATCAATGGTGAAAAGCATCGAATGCTTAAATCACCAGGTTAAAACGATTGTCACAAACACATAAAATTATCCAACTTACAAAAACCCTCCATCCGGAGGAAACCACTAAAAGGACTAGCCGCTCATGATGGGTTGTTGATCTTCATTAGCTTCGGTTGAAAGCCTCTTCTGCCGTCGAAGATGATAGATGATATTCCTTTGTGATGTGATGACGATGTTTCCCATGTTGCCCAATTCACGTGGACTAAGTCAGCCGCCAAAAGTCCAGCCCACATGTGACGTCAATTGTGTGTTTCCCTTGTGTGATCATGTGATCCACTTATCGGCCCAATCCATGATGATGTTGGATCTGATTTTTTATATATTCCATCCTCAAAACAAAAGCCTCCCCTCACAATTAATGATGATGACATCGGCCCAAAAAGAAGTCCCACTCACGTGATGTTAATGATGATGATAAGTTGATGAAATTAGATGGTGTGCACGTGAGTTCTCAAATTCCTCCAATATGTCAGCCAATGTCCACAATGATGATGTCTTGGCTCTTGTGCACCTCCCACTATATGCGTCCAAATTACGGTTTTTTAATAGATCCTTTTTAAATCCTCCAAGAATCAATTATGCGATGGGGTTCCTTTCTAAACCGTAGCTTACGGTTTTAAGACCGTAGGTTGCGGTCATAACCTGCTGTTTCTTTTTTTATTAACCCATGTCAACCGTAAGTTACGGTATATAAACCGTAACCTACAACGCAATCATTCCAGCCACATTAAGCTTGATTCCAACTTTCAGTAATTGCCACAATTGCCCCCTAAACTTTCATCTTTTCCACTTCTTGCACATCTAAGCTATATCTTGATTCGAAACACGTCCCGAACATTGCCGTTCACCTTATTTATTTACTTCGGGCGTCCTGCTTCATCTCTAACCACTCTAACTTCACCTAATTAGGCGATTAACCTGTAAATTCACGAAAGCTCGTAGTGAACATATTCAAAGTATATAATCATGTAAACGATAATAAATCACACAAGATAAGCACATTAACATTCGGATTTCACAACCTTCATCACATCCCCACACTTAACTTTGATTGTCCTCAAGCAACCATTACAAACATTACTTACCTTATTAACAAATCACCATTAAATCCCTTACCGAATTAACAATTTAAGGTCCCAAGTCATACCCGTCCCATAGACTAACACAATCGAGGTTGACAATCTGACAAATAAGTGATACGCATTTAAAACAATGTAAGACTTGCCTAACTTAAACTAACATGCTTATGATACTACACACATGCCACATGCCCCTCACAATAATCACTCCTCTCGGTTTATCAAGACTAGCGTGTAATGTGATAGTATATTGCACTCAAAACCAAATATGCTACCTTGCAATCATAAGCTTGTATAGCAATCACACCTCCACTGTATCAAGTAACGTAACACATATCAAAAGGACTTTTGGGTTATGGGTTAAGGGTAAAGGTAGGTAAATATTTTTGGTTTTTTTTTTTATTTGTATGGCGAATACAACGAATATACCAAACCATGACAACTTTATTCACAATACTACTAACTTTGGGTTATTTTTCAACCCATTTATTCAACACGAACATAAATTTTTGTTTTTCTTTTTGCTTTTCTCTTTTTTTTTCTTTTTTCTTTTTTTCCATTTTTTTTCTTTTCATAACATACTTCTAAACATACTTGTCATTCATGGTTGGTAGTCAAACGGGTCAAACAAGATAAACATACTTGTCATTCATGGTTGGTAGTCAAACGGGTCAAACAAGATGTAGCAAACGAAAGGTATAAGGCTCAACATGGTTAACTAAGGTGGGGTGGATAAACAATCAACAAATAACACAATGGAAGGACATGCAAAAACCAACTAACTCTATAGCTAGGGTAAGTCGGATATCGAACCAGAGGAGGATTGTGGAAAGTGTGTAATGCTCAGTTGTAATTAACTACTAGTGAAAAAGTAAAACTCAGTTGTTGGTTTAATTGTTTGATTAACTAACAAACTACGAAAATACGAGGTTGTAAACAGTTGGAGAGAACAATGGTTCCTCCAGATTTCAGGTTTTACAGCTAGATTCAATTATGTGTTTAATCGAAACACTCACATAGACATAAGTGTTTAACCTAATTCATCAATTGTGATAACCAACGACTAAGTACTCCGGTCAATACATAACGGGAGGTTATCGAATGATTATCAATTACAATTACAAACCCTAATCCCATGTCAAATATATCCCAATTACTAGAACTCTCGGGAACTGAATGCTTAGAAATTAAGGTTTAAATAAATGTAACTTTTTACAACCAATAAATCAAATCAATGGTGAAAAGCATCGAATTCTTAGATCACCAGGTTAAAACGATTGTCACAAACACATAAAATTATCCAACTTACAAAAACCTTCCATCCGGAGGAAACCACTAAAAGGACTAGCCGCTCATGATGGGTTGTTGATCTTCAATAGCTTCGGTTGAAAGCCTCTTCTGCCGTCGAAGATGATAGATGATCTTCCTTTGTGATGTGATGACGATGTTTCCCATGTTGCCCAATTCACGTGGACTAAGTCAGCCGCCAAAAGTCCAGCCCACATGTGACGTCAATTGTGTGTTTCCCTTGTGTGATCATGTGATCCACTTATCGGCCCAATCCATGATGATGTTGGATCTGATTTTTTATATATTCCATCCTCAAAACAAAAGCCTCCCCTCACAATTAATGATGATGACATCGGCCCAAAAAGAAGTCCCACTCACGTGATGTTAATGATGATGATAAGTTGATGAAATTAGATGGTGTGCACGTGGGTTCTCAAATTCCTCCAATATGTCAGCCAATGTCCACAATGATGATGTCTTGGCTCTTGTGCACCTCCCACTATATGCGTCCAAATTACGGTTTTTTTAATAGATCCTTTTTAAATCCTCCAAGAATCAATTATGCGATGGGGTTCCTTTCTAAACCGTAGCTTACGGTTTTAAGACCGTAGGTTGCGGTCATAACCTGCTGTTTCTTTTTTTATTAACCCATGTCAACCGTAAGTTACGGTATATAAACCGTAACCTACAACGCAATCATTCCAGCCACATTAAGCTTGATTCCAACTTTCAGTAATTGCCATAATTGCCCCCTAAACTTTCATCTTTTCCACTTCTTGCACATCTAAGCTATATCTTGATTCGAAACATGTCCCGAACATTGCCGTTCACCTTATTTATTTACTTCGGGCGTCCTGCTTCATCTCTAACCACTCTAACTTCACCTAATTAGGCGATTAACCTGTAAATTCACGAAAGCTCGTAGTGAACATATTCAAAGTATATAATCATGTAAACGATAATAAATCACACAAGATAAGCACATTAACATTCGGATTTCACAACCTTCATCAATACCCTGAGATGGATGGCTGTGAAGAGGTGCCTTCGTCTCTAGGTGAGCTGGACAACTGACGATAAGCGTCTGAAGGTCCTTGGTCACTCATATTGTAAACTAACAAATAGTCAAATAACACATAACAATAAAATACAGATATGCACGTATTTTCATAGTTTACTTCCTAATACTTTAAATAATATCTTGGTGTCAGCAGAACACTTCTGTGGCTGAATCAGTAGCTTAGCTCTGATACCACCTTCTGTCGCAACCCTCGTCCCCTGACAAACCCGGGAACGGGCGGTCGCGGCCAGTCTTGGTGGTATCGTGTGTTTAATCATTTTGGCAGCGGAACTTTCATCAGGATCGTAGTTAGGAAATATTTTATCATAGTAAAATACCACGTTTTTATAAAATTAAACATATGGGAAATCCCAAGTTTCCAGTACACACATTTTCATAGGGATAAACCCTATTTTATTGAATTTAAAATATCTCTTTATTTAGGTAACTTTTATAGCCACTTTTCCAAGCCTTCAGTGCTGTCCAGTTGGCTTCTATTTGGCTTTCACATTTTGTTACCTGAAACGCGTTTAAAAACATTTTGTCAGTGGGAAATACTGGTGAGTGAATCCCAGTCTAATCAAGTTTAAATAAAAACCATTGTACAGTATTGAGGGCGGTCGCGCAATTACATTTGTTTCCATCTACTTAATTACCACTCACGGTACTGTCAACCCGACTTGTGGTCATGTTACTCCTCGCAAGGTAGTAAAAAATTTTGTATACAAAACCCCAACATACCGACGATAATTGTAGAATACAAATACTCAATCACTGTTTAATATATTATTAATTAAGTGAGGTTTTGTAAAAACAATTTGCAAAAAGGAGATTACTCACATTGTTGTCTTAGGTTTTCTTTAAGGGTTTCTTGGTGATTATCTATAATTTACACAAATGCACACGCGTTAGTACAATAACCCAATATTTACATTAATGATACCCTCCCCGAGACGGCATTCCAACGACTACGTCGGGCAGAACCACGACAGCCGTTACGGAACCCTGGATCAATCGGGCAGCGTATCTAATACGTAACCGGGGTTATGATACTTACAATGGAGCAGAACTTCGTTATTTAGGGGGTATTATGCCCGAGAATAGCTTATACTATCAGAAATTTCGAGAGAGAGAAAACGAAAAATGAACGATCGAAACTGAAGGCCGAAGCCATCTATTTATAGGTGACCTTTCACCTTCCCTCCCGGCCCGCGTAAGAGAAAGGAAAGGCCTATGCGGCCCGCGTAGTAGAGTAAGTAGGCCCTAGCTATGACTGGTCAGCACCATAGCTTCGACACAATGACGACACGTGGCAGCTCAGGGTGTCGCCTGATCTCGTAGCTGTCGCGGCCCGCGTAAGACGTAGCCAAAGGCTACGCGCCCCACGAGAGACCATTAAAACTTGTTTCTAATTAATTTTTATAAAAATAAAGATATTTGGGGCCCGTTTTTGCGTATGGGGTGTATTTTAGGACATTTTGGGACATTTTAATTATTTTAGGTGTGTCGGAAAATATTTAGGAGGGTTGTTATAGTTTAGAGTGATTAGCAAAGTGTTAAAAGCCTGGAGAATGATGGGTTTTTATAGGGAAGAGTTTGGGTTAGTTGTTAGGTGAGTAATTAATGTTAAACTTGGTTTAAACTAAAAAAAACACCAAAATCGCGCTTAAAATAGCCTTGAACCAGCCTGTTTGCGCGCTGGGCTTGTTGGCGGGCCGAGTGTTTAAATAAAATAAAGTCCGGGTTTAAACAATAAGGACTTCCAGGTCAGTTGGTGTGCGCGCGTGTTTGTAAGACTGCATGCCCGGGTTCGATTCCCGTGGTCTGCATCTTTTTATTTCTTTTTTTTTTTTGTCTTATTTAACTTTCAGAAATTACGCCACCAGTCCCTGCACTTTACACTTTCAGAAATTGCACAAATGACCCCTGAATTATTAGCTAACCAAGTCATATTATTTTAAAAGAAAACTAACACTACAGTTTAAACTAAGTTAGTTTACTAGCTTTAGTATCTAACGAGATTAACTAGATATTATAAAATAAACTTTTTAAATAACAAAATTAATTAATTTAATTAGTTTAAACTTGAATAATGACCATATTTATAACAAATAAAAATCTTTAAACGTTTATTCGTTTCACAAAGCTTTCGAGTTTCGAGATTTAGGATCCGAATCTCATCATTTTAATAGTTTCAATTAGTTTAACGAGTATCGAATGTCGATAAATATAGAATCAAGAATCCATGAATAATATTTCGTTCAACGAGAAATTGATTAACAGTACGTTACACATAATATGAATACACAAAATAGTTTCGTTTTCATTATGATCAATAGTCTCGAATTATAAACGAAAGTAGATTACAAAGAGGGTACAAGTTTCTAAATATGGAAAAGCGTTACACCCGACGTCCTGTTCGGCTACCTCCAGACGTTGAAGACGTCCCACTAGAAGACAAAACCCCCTCACACAGATACATATACATACAACATATACATTTATTGGTCCCCTGCTATTTCTCCACGTGCCTATATTTCTCAAACCAAGAAGACAACAAATTTAATGCAAATGCAACTGCCAAACAAAGCGGCGTAATGATTTCTTTACTGGTCTCTTGCTATTTCTTCATGTGCCTATATTTCTCAAACCAAGAAGCCAACAACTTTAATAAAGTTTTAAAAGGGGTAACTTTATACACAATGAAGCATAGTGTAAGGGTGAACGGGGTGGGTGCGGGGAAGGCTTTCCTCGCACGACAATACTGCCGCCGGCCTTTCCCTCACAGCGTGGCATGCTTGAAATCGGGGACTCGTCACCGCTTGAGGGTAATTGTTTCTTTGATGTTGCTGCACATGAAAACCAATCACAATTTTCCTTTCTGTTTTTTTTTTTTTTTAATTGGTTTGGGTGAAACCACCCCTTGTGATTAAGTGCTTGAAGGGAGTTGACATAGACGAATTTCATTGGCTCCGATAAGGGGAGTTGAAATGAGCACCCCTCTCACCCTAAGTGGTAAAGACCCCCCCCCCCCCCTCTCTCTCCCTCTTCCTCTCTCTCTCTCCCTCCCTCCTAATGGGGTGGTGGTCCATTGGCAAAGGCAAGACCTTTAAAAACACCTAGGTTGGGAAGGGTAAGGTCTTAGGTTCAAGTCCCACAAACGACAGAGGACTAAAGAAATTAGTCGTTCAAAAATAAAATGGTAACTTTATAGAATGGTAACCAAGTTATTCATATGTTTCACTAAAGTCATTTTTTTTCTCAAGTCACTCAACTTTCACCCACCCGGAAATTTAATACCGTCTCTGGCCACCACACTTTTTCTATATTCATTAGTGATTTTTTTTTTCTAGTGACGCATAAACCCCAACAAAACAACCCCATAATGCCAAATAAAATGTCTATGTTCATCATTCGAACCGCCATTAAAGAAGCTAAGGTTGTGACTGATAAACCAACTTTGATGAAGGCCAATAACTATATGATCTTGCAAAACCCAAGAGAAATTTCGCCTCTTCTTGGTAACTTTTGCAAAGATTTTTTGCTAACTTGCAGGTGGCAAGAACAATTGGGTTTATATTACCATGGAAATAATAGGAAACCTGACATCATCAGATGTATGGGAGGCTTTAATGGTGTGCGGAGAGGACCTCCGCACAAGTTCCACAATATCGAGGGGCATGCGATTTAAAAAAAATCGATACGTATATGTTATTTTTTTAAATAGTAAACATATACCACTTTCAATATAGGCCCATTTACAAATCATTTTTTATGGTTTAGAATTTAGCCCACTTGGAATTAGGTTTATTAATCCCAATACTGATTTGATCTTTTTTAAATAATAACAAAACATAACAGAATTGCACATTTTTTTAATCTCGAACAAGGTACGTGAATTCTCAGAGACGCCTCTGATCAGATGTAACTTGTTAACTTAGTAATTATGCAAGATTGAACATCAAATCAAATTATTGAGACAAAAATAGTTTGGGAATAAATAAGTTGTTCTGGCTTCCAAAGCATATACCACAATGTAGTTGGTAGCTTGGATTTAAAAGGAGTGATACGTTGTGACTCTTTTTGTTCACAAAACCCATTGCATGTGCACGCGTCAAGTATGGAATGTATTTTGTTATTAAAATAAATACTAAAAAATAATTATAAGTAATAATTCCTATATTCCTAATACTTTAACAGAAAAGCATAGCATACTTAAACAAAAATCATGTTAAAAATTTACGAACAACTTAATGCTTAACAAATTAAGCTCACAACCAAAGGAAACCAATAAAGAAACTAAATAATAAAAAATAAACCAAATAAAAGTTACTAAAAGGATGAGATGGGGTAAAAAACAAAAAAAAAAATCAGAAAAAAGTAATCTACTCCACAATTTTATTATCACATCATATAACATATTATATTATATTATATTATATTATATTATATTATATTTATATTATATATTAAAAGGAATGTACTCCACAATTTTATCATCACATCATATAACATAACACATTATATTATATTATATTATATTATATTATATTATATTATATTATATTATATTTATATTATATATTAAAATACATTATGGTACCCACTCTTCCCTTTATTTTCCTTTTAATTACAACAATGTCATTCACTCACATATATAACATTTTCTTCTTTATAGCATGTTTGTAATTTACTCCTCTTTGAGTGGCATTTGTAACCTTCTCACAAGAATTTATTTTTACCACCAAGGTTTTGGTTCTTACCATTCCCCCTCCCTCAACTTTTGTTGGTTTTTTTTTAAACTAGCATTTTTACCCCCTGAATTTTAATAAAGTTATTAACGGCATAGCCTTGTTCTTAATCCAATCCTACCGGTTCGTTTGGCCCGAGTTTACCCTCTCTTTACACAGATCAGATCTCACCATCTTTTTTTTCTTTTCCTTTCTTATTTTCTTACCTGCAACTCAACATGAACCTTCAACTCAACACCTCTCAAATATTTCAAAGAAGCAAAGTCTTGCCTACAACTCAAAAATATACGCACAATCCGACCTAGTTCATATTGCGTGTAACAAAATAGACGCATCATGTGATATTCGTCGCCTCAATATCACACCAGGGAATAGTAGCACAAAACGATACTTGATGCGTTTTCAGCATTGTATCATGCATGACACGCATGTACGCATGAAGAGCACGTTTTAAATCAAGGTTGGTAAGAGATTAACAGGAATATACTTTAACTGTATGATATCAACAACATCAACCTTACCTAGTTAATCCCACACATAGCCATGAAATATATTGGTAGACTTTGGGGAGGGTGTGATATAGGCACACCTTAGCTATATCACAGGGGATAGAAAAACTACTTCCAGTGAGACCCCCAACTCTAAAGACATATCCCGATATAAGAGTAAAAAACATAGAACTGCACACAACTACAAAAAAATAGCAGAAAAACATATTGAACTACAAAAATATTTTTACTGAGCTATCAAACATGAAAATTTGCAGATAATGAACTCCTGCTCATTATCAAAGCAACTCCTGTTCACCATGTAGGGAAAGTAATTACTTTCAATCTTACACGCAAATACTACTAGTGGAACCTTAATAAGGTTTACTTTTTTTATAATTGTAATAACAAAAGCAAGGACACATGGATCATATATCTCTGGAACTCCAGTTGCAGACTAATAGAAAATGTAAAAAACATAAAAATGAATCGAATTTTATAGACACGTCTTCTTTTAGAGCCAACTTTATGCTGAGAACTACGAAAACCACATAAAACAATAGTGCATAGTGCTTTGTTATTTAATGAGATTATAGGGTTCTGTATCACACATAAAGCAACATGTACGTTATTTAATGAGATAGTGGGGTTCCGTATCACACATAAAGTAGTATGTACAAGTACAATATGCGATTATTGTGGTTCTCAACGTATTATTGGTTCTTAAATGAGCGCGACTCTCAAATCTAATCCATCAAAGATTAAACTATTTTCTTACAAGTTTATAAAAAGCAAGATCCATATCTTCACACCCCCAAAAATACAAGAAAATGTATCAAAACAACATAAAAAATGATCATAAATAGTATGAGAGTAATTACATATTATGTATGAATGTTTATCTGGGGTTTCTAAACATGACAAAAAAATTATCAAATAATCATATTGAACTAATCATATAAATAAATCAAACATCAAACAAAAATCTGAATGACAAAGAAACAAGCCCTACAACAACTGAACTTCAAAACAAATTACTTGATATTAATGTTTAATAACTTTATTATAAAAAAATCAAACCTTTGTTGCAGCAATCAGACATTGAAATTTGACCCTAAATTTGGTGTAACCCTAACATAAATCTTCAAACGGTCAAGGGGACGATGGAATCATGAAGGTGTCGCCGACGGAGAACAACCGCCTTTGTCCAACCTCTCTTTCTCTCGACATCTATCTCTCTTTCTCTTAGAAGCCTAGAATGTCAAAACATATCTTCAATTAACAACGGTTGTGGAGCTAGTTAGTCAAGACCAACAGGTTGTGCATAGTAATGTTATGACCCCAAAATCTACGAATGTAGTTTTTAATAGACTTAGTTTTCCTATTCAAAAAAGGCTAGTGGCGTAGGTTGTTGCTCGTTTGCCTTCTATTTCGAAATATATTACTTTGCCATAAACTGTCCTTCGTATGATACTCTTATATTAAAAGTTAGGCTTGCCAGATTTTTCTGACCATACTAATGTTTCCTTCATTAACTTCATTGATGCAACACGTTATAACTATTGTCCTAGAACTATCATCTTTTTCGGCCTGAGCTAATCTTTCTATATTTTGTGAAATATTGTTATCAATCCAGAAAAACAAAATGAGGAATTACAAATATGATTATTTTAAGTTAATTTAATATGCATATGATCAACTATTTACATACAATCAACATAATTTATAAGATGATGATAATTATGATAAAGATAATTAAAATAAAGCTTAGTTATGTAATAAATTCGATCCGACTAATATATTCTATCTAATCTTATCTTAATTATTCTTTGGTATTATTATTATTATTATTTATTTATTTATTTATTTTTGGAGTTTGCTTCTTCAGTTTGTTTTCTTGTACTGTCTTCTCTATATATATGTGTGTGTGTGTGTGTGTGTACATATTACTGTTAACTTGTAAAACATGAAAGGTATGGAGATTATGCAAACCAATTGTAGTTCAGGATATGCTGGTAAACCTCCTTGGATTTTTAAAGGCAGGCAAGTTTAATCCTAATATTCAAAAACTCTATTAGATCATTATTATTATTATTATTATTTTCTTCAAAATATGAACAATATACATTAATCTTTCTACCAATATACTATAAAGTTTCAAAAATATGATTTGGTAAGAATATACTTGCAGTGCCCTATACCAGTTTCATCTTGTGAAAGCAGAAGTTGCTAGAGCTATCATTCCTAAAGAGTTCAAATTAGTTGAAACTTTTGGGTACCTTTTTAATTATTTATTTATTTTTTCAAATAAAAAAATGCATTAGTGGTTTTAGTGTTGTAATATGAATATGCACACACACTGCAGGTACACAGCAGGAGGGTTTTATCTTGCAAACTACACTGAGAGCCCATTTGGACCCTTTGATGAGGTTATTTTCTTATTCAACTATCAAATTATCCTCTTAATTTATAACTAATTAAGAAAGTTGACAATGTTTTATTCAGCTTGTGACAATAGCAGGAATCGTCCGTACCACGCGAATGCCAACGTCTCATGCGTGAGTTTAATCGTCACTTAAGGCTATCGGGTGTGGGAGCTGGGGAAGGCTCGGTGAAGCCCGGCTTGTGACCATGTTTTATTCAGCTTGTGACAATGTTTTTTTTTCTTCATTTTTTCAAGTGTGTGTATGTATTGTATTTGTGTTAATGGTTTTTTTTTTTAATTTATATTTAAAACATATCTTTTATTTTAATTCATAACTAACATATATTGAAATTTGGTTTATTCTTTTGTTTATGTATCTTTTATTTTAATTTATATATAAAACACATCTTTTATTTTAATTCATAACAAAAATATATCGAAACTTGATTTATTTTTTGTTTATATATCATTTATTTTAATTTCTATTTAAAACATTTAAATATATAAATTGTTTTAAAGTTTAAATTAAATTAAAACACATCGGTTTTGGGGAAATCTGGGGAAAAACGGACTAAGCTGATGTGACGCTGACGTGTCATACAGAGAAAACTGGGGAAAACGGGACGACACCCAATAGCTATTTTGACCACTTGACTCAAACTTGCATCACTGGCTCTTTATGTTTCTTTGAGTTTCAGATGGGCAGCAAGTGTTTATGTGAACAATGACAACGCGTGCATGCATGGAAGAAAGGTACTTCAACGTAGGATCAAGCCGAGTTTGATGTAGGGGTGCTAAACGGGTCGGGTTCGCGGGTCCAACCCGAACCCGAAAATCTTGTCATACATATGAACCCGGAAACGGCCATAATATTAGCGGGTTGACCCAAACATGACCCGTTCAACCTGAATTTTCAAATTTTTAAATATTTTTTTCACAAATTAATATATTAAAATTAAAATTTTACTACAAAAAACACAAATGCATATAATACAATTGCATTTTAATTATAAAACTTTATGTCAATCTCTTTTTTTAAGTTATAATTATGCATAAAATACACACCCAAATTAATTTAATTATGACATAAAACGTATTGGAAAAAAATATAATATAATATAAATGGGTTATACGGGACCCGTCAACCCGACCAGGTTGACCCGAACCCGAACCGTTTAGCTAAACAGGTTCGCTGATTCAACCTGAAACAGACCCGAACCTGTTTAGACTAAACCTAAACCCGCAAATTTCGTGTTAAGGTTCGTGTTGTGTCAGAAATTCACACCCCTAGTTTGATGTCTTTTAGATGACATGTTGAAATTAACAAGTTGTTTCTAGCTTGTAAGTTATGCTTATAAGTTATACGACTTTAGCGTTTGATCCAACCATACGCTTGATCATATATTCTCAGGAATTCGGTATTCCAAGTCAAGTTGCCACTTTTTCGAAGGTGGAATCCCAAATGATTCACGTAGCTGAAAACGATGGTCCTGTAACAACGAGCCTCTATGATATTCGACTCCAGCCTCCTAGTATGTGGACTGACATCATACTCGAGTTGTTTTTTATGCAAATTGACCCGACCCGATAGTTCCATTCTTTCTCCAAGTAATATGATCATGCTAATATATGTTATAGTTTTGAAGATGAATCCATTGAAGTGGATGGCTTTCGGCCCGACAGTTAAGATGTCACTTCCTGGCTATAGGTCTGCTTCTTGTTTTTATTTCAGTTTCATACTTTCTACAAATATTCGGAACTATGTAAACTTTAGTTATCGTGTTTTATTGTTGCTATAAAACTGTAGTGGCCGAACAGAGCATGTACCTCAGCTTCTTAAGTACACTTGCCAGATTGAGTGCAGGTTTGTTTTCATGTCAGTTTTAAACAATTTGTATGAAAACCGGCATAATAGTGTAGTCGAGTCAAGCCAAACCTCATGTTACCAGATTACTGGCTCGAAATCACTTGATTTATAGTAGCCTTTCAGGTTGAGCTCGAGTAACGAAATTGCTTGTGTTATTTTACGCCTTTACCCTTTATTTACATATAATGACCTGACCCGTTTGTTGTGCCTCTTCTAAATATGTCTTGTTGGGCAGGGTGAAACCTACATCGCCAGCGAGAGTTTCAGGATCATTAGGCTGGATTGATACCGAAAATGAGGAGTTGAATGAATGTTTAAAGAAGAGAGAAATGGGCATGTCAGTGATGCTTTCAAAACCGATATTAGCACTGGAGTTCAACTGCCTGAAAATGGAGGTTCACCCTCCTGTTGTAGTTTCAGATCACCCCTTGGAACCAAAACAAGACCGACAGTCCGACACCAAAATGGCAACAGGATCAAATAATTAACTTTCACATGTTGTATTATATCTTCCACTTGATGTTTCACAAATACAAGTATAATAAGTATAATAATTCAAAATGGTTGTAGTAGTAGCAATCATTATATTAACAACCTTCACATAAACATCCAAGCATCCAACCCACACCTACTTGTTTCAACTCAGTACCAAGTGTTGACCCAAACCCGAACTCATTTGAACCCCGTCACCCGATGCACCCATTTGCTACCTCTACCTCAAGAATGGCAGAACACACACCCGCCAATCGCAAAACCAACTTATATCAACTCAAATACATGACTCTTACTATATTATGGCAGATATAAAATTTACTGAAGTTGGCTCGAGAGGATTCAAGAACATAACATACATATTAAACTGTGATGTTAAGAGACTGAAAACCGTGTTGCCAACTCATAAAGTGGGAAAAACTCGGGAATTAACCAAGTATCATGAGGTCCAATGTTGACAATTTGTAGCAAGTGTTATTGTGCATTGGTGGATCAACTTCCTTGCCTTGATGCTTCCCATAGACGATGCTCGATGCCCATTTTTCTTAGCTCCATTAACCCTTGCTCAACTACAAAGTCATTTAGTCACGTGTCATCACTTTTTTCGTTAACATTCCGAATGACTTACCTGTCTAACTCACTTGACCCATCTAAGGTGTTCTATTTTTAGTTAAGAGTAAAATGCCATTTTCGTCCCTGAGGTTTGGTCAGTTTTGCGACTTTCATCCAAAGATTTGTTTTTCCGCATCTGGATCCAAGAGGTTTAAGATCTTGCCATTTTCATCAGGCTTGTTAACTCCATCCATTTCCGTCTTTTTTGTTAACTTGAAGGGCAATTCGGTCTTTTTTAAGGGTATTCGGTCTATTTACATAAAGTGAAAAAGTCCGAATTGCCCTTTCGTTAACAAAAAAGACAGAAATACCCCTGACTTAACGGAGAAAAATGGATGGAGTTAACGAGTCAGATGAAAATGGCAAGATTTCAAACTTTTTGGATCCAGATGTGGAAAAACAAACCTTCGGACGAAAGTCGCAAAACTGGCCAAACCTCAAGGATGAAATGGCATTTTACTGTTTTAGTTATAAATCTTTTAGCATATATATAAATGGGTCGAAATTGCCACCTGGGTTCTACAATAAATAATACATATACTGGGAAGTTACCGTCAACAGCGTCATGTGAAGTTGGAGAATGTGCACTTCGGCTAATCC
Organism: Helianthus tuberosus; assembly: GCA_030545235.1. Classification (NCBI taxonomy): domain Eukaryota; kingdom Viridiplantae; phylum Streptophyta; class Magnoliopsida; order Asterales; family Asteraceae; genus Helianthus; species Helianthus tuberosus. Next base: position 9,216,016 of record CM060398.1, on the reverse strand, counting down.
AAAATTCAAGACGTGCCTTTGCAGTTTCCACCTCAATACCAAGCCTTTTTGCTCTACTCCAAAAATAAGTAAGCCATGCCTGTTAATAACATGCAAATAAAGTAAGAACTAAAAAAAGTGATAAGAGAAAAAGGTCGAGAGTTAATAACTAGAACTCATATCGGCTAATAGCGATAATCATACCTCTTTGAAAAGAACGTCTTCAGACTCCTCCGGGCTCAACTCTGCAACAAATATACATATCATATGTCACACGTTTCTAGATTTTCATACATATAGAGCAATAATACATATATTTAACTTGAACTATGCATGTAAATGAACCGAACGAACACGAACAGTATTTAACTTTAACCGAACACGAACATATAATCAAACATGTTTTTTTTGTTGATGTTTGTTTATTAAAAAAATAAGCATGTTCGTGTTCGTTTATGTTTTTTTTTTAAACCTAAACGAACAGTTCACGAACATAAACGAATATAAATAAACTTAAATGAACATAATTTAAGAAACAATAAACAACAAAAATGAACATAATTGAAAAAAACATAAACGAACAAGATGAACATAATTTACTAAACATAAACGAACATAAAGTAATTTTTTTTATATAAATTAGTGATTAATTACGATAAATTTCATTGGAAAATCCATTTTTATTACTAGAGTGCCCAATTACCAATTATTTATATTTATATAGGTAGTTAGGAAGTTCCTTTTATGTTTAATACTTATATAAACATAACCACTTATGTATTTAGAATGAAACAAACATTAACGAACAAACATATACAAATGTAAATGAACGAACATAAATGAACATAAATGAACACAAATGAACAAACATAAGCAGATGTTCACGAACATAAATGAACGAACAAAACAAGTGTTCATGTTCGTTCGTTTATTAAATAAACGAACTTCCCGCCGAACAAGTTCACGAACAGTTCATGAACATTCGGTTCGTTTACAGTCCTAACTTGAACAACATCAAATAAAATGCAACTTACCAAATGCCTCCATAAACTTTGGATCTCCTGAAGACTTAGCATCTGCATAAAGCAGATTGATTAGATCTTGAAAAGAATCAATATACATACAGATGTAGGGTATACATAATTACTCATCAAGGATAAATTTTACAGTCATTAAGGTAGAAGATAGACCTATAACAATCAATATGATTTATAACAGACTTGCAAATAATAAGATCATATTTAAAGGTTCGCTTGGGAAAAAATTACCTGACATAGTTTGTCGAGCCAAGTTCATACGCCGCAATTGGGCCAGTGCCTGCACGATCCCGTCTTCAACCTATACAAGCACAGTATGAGATAATTTCAAGTTTCAATCCACTTACTTATGAACGCGTCGATTTGGGTTGCGTTTAATTTAAAATGGGTCAAAAGGGGAACTGGTCAAATGGGTTGAAAGTTGCCCGAAGTGTATTTTCAATGCATACAACTACCTAAATCGTTTTTATGCAAAGATTTAAATTATTACTGTTATAATTGGTTTTACATCCATAACTCATTAATTATTACAAGAGTAAAGTACACGGATGGTCCCTGTGGTTTACCAAAATTTTGGATTTGGTCCCTAGCTTTCTAAAAGTACACGGATAGTCCCTGTGGTTTGCAATTTGTGACGCATATAGTCCCCAGCCAACAAATCTAAAGGTTTTAACATGTCCAAGTTAGGGACTAAATGCGTTACAAAGTACAAACCACATGGACCATCCATATGCTTTTTGAAAAAGTTGGGACTAAATGCGTTATAAAGTGCAAACCATAGGGACCATCCATGTACTTTTTGAAAAAGTTTGGGACTAAATACGTTACAACGTGTAAACCACAGGGACTATCTGTGTACTTTCAGAAATCTAGGGAGCACATCCAAAATTTTGGTAAACCACAGGGACCATCCGTGTACTATACTCTTATTAAAATTAGTGTCAACCCAACCCGACATGAGTCACGACCCATTGTCGGTTGTCACCCATCCATCTTGTCACCTATTTTTAGACTAATAGCAAAACATTCCAGCATCATTGTAGAAGATGAAATTATATATTATTAAAAAAAAAAAAAAAACCTTTAAGCATGCAAGCTCCTTCAAACCCATTTCAACGGTAAGCATACTCTCAATATTCCCTTCGCTTGTTAGATCATTTAAGTCCTGCACAAGCTTACTCCTCCTTTCCTGATTACCATCACCTGTTAAATATTGACCCGTTTACTTATGAATGTGAAAATCTGCATTTATCTCAAACAAGTCAAATGGGCAAAATTTAGCTATAAGGGGAACGGGTCAAACACGTTGTCAGTCAACCAAAGTCCAATTTAATGCATACAACCTCCTAAATCATTTTCATCCAAATATTTAGATTAGAGTATAGTACACGGATGGTGATAGACACCGGAAAATAAAGGGCTGATTTATTGAAATAATAAGATAGTTGGCCTGATTCGAGATGGCTAATCTCCAATGCAAAAACACTTAGATAATCAATCAAACTAAACAAGACATAGAAAACTAGGGCAGAAATGAAATACTTAAATAAGAAATAGAGAAGTTACGAATCCTAAAGTTTAGCCCCTAAATTCAGCCCTTTGACTTTCACTCCAATAGCAGTCAACCCCCCATTAATTCAGCCCTAAATCTTTGCTCTTTATTGACTGGGTCAAGGTAATTGAACCGGGACCCGTTGGACCCAGATGGGTCAACCCGCTGACAAGGTAGAGTCCTATCAGATGGTCTCTGTGGTTAACCAAAATTTTGAATTTGGTACTTAGCTTTCTAAAAGTGCACAGATGATCCCTGTGGTTTGCACTTTGTAACGCATTTAGTCCCCAACTTTTTACAGAAGTACATGGATAGTCCTTGTGGTATGCACTTTGTAACACACTTAGTCACTAAACGTTGGGGACTAAATGCGTTACAAAGTGTAAACCACAAGGACCATCTGTGTACTTTTTGCAAAAGTTGGGGACTAAATACGTAAACCATAGGGACCATCTGTGTACTTTTAAAAAACTAGGGACTAAATCAAAATTTTTGGTCAACCCCAGGGACCATCCGTGTACTTTACTCTTTAGATTAATATTTTAATAATGTTGTTTTCAGAATCATAATTAACGAAGTAATCATTTATAATAAAATGTATATGGAATAGTGTTTGCAGGTCATTTTAACCTGACCCGGCCCTATACAAACCACACTAAAAGATGACCCGTTACTAGCCCGCCCATTTTGATTGAGAAATTACTAGCCTTTATCCCAGCATTCTTCTTTTGCCTTTTGCCCAGATGAAACAACAACTTCGAAGGGAAGAGGTGCCAAAGACGACCAATACTCATGCTTAGAAACTGCAACATCAGCACAAATACCTACAAAACAAATTGCAAATAAACATGAGAAAATAACAAGAAAAAAAGACATTTACTGTGAAAAGAAAAGTACAAAACAGTTATGTAGCATCATTAACTACCATGGCGAACAGCTAAACCCCAGTATCGTGCGAGCCAACAACGCTTTAGTACTACTTCCTCCTGCAATTTTAAAATAAAATATAATGGAAAAAATACCAGAAAAATAGGAGATATTTAAAAATTAAAATAACATACCATCTCACTCTGAGTTAAAACCATTCTCTGTGTCATTGAGTGAAAAGCTTTGACTTCAGACTCGATTCCTTGAAGTTGGTCCACAACAGCTGCAGCCTCATCTTTTGCTTTCTGTTCCATACAAAAAGCGTTAACCAATTTGCGACTTTCGCTTAAGAAGTCAAATCAATGCAACTTCCAGTGTTTAAAAGTTATGCATATACTACTATATCACAATTCACAAGAGCAATATAGTGGCAAGATTCACCTTGACTTCTGACCGGAGCGATAAAACTTCTCCATTTACTCCGTCTTTAGCCTTTTTGGCCTCTTTAAGTGCAGCCTGTCACAGTAGAAGTACTTATGTCTTCTATATATAAATAAATAGTAACTAGTAAGAAGCAAATATATTTGTCTGTTGGAAGCCAATGACTTTTAACTAAAAAGGGCATTGAGACTCAACTCTTTCGGAACACAACATGAAGAAACAAAGTACCAAAATAAGACATGTTTAATAATTTAAGCAACCTCTCTTTGGCGCAATGCAGCTTCCTTCCTGCAAGACATCGGAAATTCAAGGCAACAGTAAAGAAAATTAGAATAGATTGTCTTTATATATATATATATAGAGAGAGAGAGAGAGAAAGTGTAATGTACATTACGGCTTAACGTACATTACGTACGACAACATGCGTATTTTAACAATCTAACGTGCGTGATTTTGTTCTTTTTCAATTAAACTGGGTTTGATCAATTTCGTCCGATTTTTTTCAATTTTCTTTTCCTTTCACTTCAAATTCGCAATTGTTCTGTCAATTTTATCGATTTGGGTTCAAACTTATCTTTGATTTTGAAAAGTTTCATCAAATTGTCGACCATCGAAATCTAATCGTAGAACAGAGGATGAAGGGATATGACGAAACTTTGATTCCGACCGTCTGAAACATGAGGAAGTGTTTATCGTTGGAAACGGAATCGAAGAAGGAGCTGGAATGATGATGCGGAACCCAGGTTTGGAGGTTGAAGAAGATAATGAGATAATCACGCATGTGTATTTAAATAATAACGCATGTTGGTTTGTTTGAGATTATAACGTGCGTGATTTTCCGATGAACGTGCGTGATTTCGTGACGTACTGGTCGTACGTTAAGCTGTAATGTATGTTAACCGCTCTCTCTCTCTCTCTCTCTCTATATATATATATATATATATAATATGCATTTTGGTAGGAGAAATATTAACCTGCTTAACAATTTTGCTTCCAACGAAATTCCTTCGCCAAGAGAAGCCACCTAAACAAAAAAAATACAAATGAGTACTTATGGAAGAATTTAAAGCCCATAAAGTAAAGGCGTGAAGAATATGAGATGCATAACTCTTGCAATCTTACTAAATGATATCAAGTTAAAAATATATACCTACACAAGTACATATGTCGAACATATGAAAACAATTGTAGAATATGGTTGTTAGGAATTAATGTGCCCTTTACATACTGATTTCCTTCATTTTTCGGTTTTTTATCATTTTAGAAACCAATATACAACAAAAAATAAGAAGAATATGACCTGCTTCTCAAGCTCCTTAACCCTTTTCTCTGCATCTTGACAACTGTCTTCAGCAATTCTAAGCTGCACAAGTAGATTGATTATTATTTATTAGAGATTATATAAATCAAGGGTATCGCAATTATGTGAAACATAGTACTATGAAAGCAGAGTAAATGTATAGATTACAAACTTACCTTCTCAAGGGCATTCTCATTCTCTTCTTGTAGCATATCAAGCTGCATTAAATTGCAAAATTTAAAAATCATAAATATATATCATTATACTTCATCAGTAGTAACATCATACTTTTACATATCTAATATGTAACACACAAGATATGGTCACATGTGCTGATCAGGAAAGAGAAAGCAAGTTAAAAAGAGAAATTTATTACATACTTCATCACGAAGTGCAGAAGCCTCTTGCCCATCTGCATTTTTCGAGTTATTTTCACCCAGTTCCATAGGGAACCTGAAATTTATGCCAAAATACAAACAGTCACATAAATTTATTAATCATGAAGAATTGAACTGATACAACTTTTTTGTTTCTCTTTTACCTTTTGTTTGTTTGTTTCTTGCTTGGAGGATCAATTGGAGGAATAGCCATTGGGGTTCTCAAAGATGCTTTGCTTGGCGGTAACGATGGCAGCATGCTATTTGATTTCGATGGCACTCCACTCAATGCGGATGTAATCCGCGATGGCTGAGTTTCCTCTGATCTGGTCCTAGCTAGCTAACCAAAACAAAACTTACAATATTCAGCTTGTTATGCTTATTAATCAAAAAGGACAAAATTCCAATTTCCAAATTCCAACTGGCAAAAGAATTTCAGTGACGATAAATATGAGCTATTATTAACCTAAACATCACATTACGTGTAGCAAAGACTGTTAGATTCATATAATAGAGCCAAAATTAACAATTTAAAAAAAAAACAATTAGAGTATAACATTTACTAAATGTGTAACAAAAGAATCCAGCTGATAACTCTAGGGCAAACATAAACTAAATCGGCCAACTGAAAGTTAAAATTAACATCAACCTATATATCACCTTATTTGTAACAAACTGTTAGATTCATCTAATAGAGTCCAATCAAACACTAATTTTTTTTTTTTTATAAAATCTGCTATTTTCATTCCAATCATCAGGGCAAATTACATAAGGATAGCAGGTAGACGAGCAACAAACTGCGCCGCCATCCCTTTCTGAATAGAAAACCCTAATCTACTGAAAACAAAGCCTCGCCCCTGAGGGGTCGAAAAAGTTGTTGTGGACCACACGCTGAACTCTAGACAAGAACCGAACTGCCTCTGGCGCCAAGGAGCCGAACGTGTGAAACGCCAGGGGGACAAAGGCATACTGATTATCCTCACAAGCTTTCGCGTGCTTTTCCACCTTCTTCGACTCTGCTTTCAGTACCGCTTGCCCCGCCACAAACCCATTTTCCCGGAACCCGGCTAGGGGGGATACACCTGTGAGATCGACACAAGCATGTTTCCCGCCCTCCCAACCAAAAACTAGCACGTCAGCCGGGCGTAGGGTGGATCTCCCCTCCGACGGGAGATCCACTAATGTCTAACTAATCAATGCAGCTGATAACTCTAGAGCAACATACACTAAATCAGCCAACTGGAAGTTAAAATTAACTTTAACGTTAACGTAAATATCACTTTACTTATATCATAACTGTTAGTTTCATCTGATAGATCCCTATTAAACACTATAATTAAACATTTAAACAACAATTACAGCATATTATTCACTAATTGTGTAACAAATGAATGCATCTGATAACTCTAGCACAATTAACCTAAATATCACATTATATGTAGCATTAACTGTTAGATTCATCTAATAGATTCCAATTAAACAACAATTACATCATATTATTCACTAATAATGTAACTAATCAATGCAAACTGATAACTCTAGGGCAACATACACTAAATCGGTCAAATAGAACTCAAAATCAACACAAATAACCAACAGAAACTACCGTAGGTAACGGAGATCCGGCGATCTTATTATTATTCACAACTGATGGAACAACGGAAGGTCTATTAGCAGCATTGGCGGTTGTAACTTTGTTCGCATTAAGCGGAGGTCTCCGGTTAATAGACGGAGGAGCAAATCGGAAGTCTAGGTCATCGTCCTCGTCATCATCGTCGGGGTCAATGTCGGTAGCCTGAGAAGCCATAACCTGAGCCAGCCGCTGAGCCGCGGCTTTAGCTGCAACATTTTGATTCCTCTTGATGTTTGACATGCCGGAGTTTGAAGACGAACGGTTGTGTTGATAGCGTCCCGGAGACATCGCCGGAGACGAAGAAACGGCAGTGGTTGTAGTGGCGCCAGATTCGCTGCTCCATTTCCGTGGATATACCGGACTTGCAGTCCGTGTTTTGTCCATCGGAGAATCTCCGGCGAGTAGTGCTAGATTTCCGGTGAGTGGTGCTAGATCTCCGGTGAGGCTTGGCGCAGGATAGTGTGGATAAATAGAGTAGTGCTAGATCTCCGGTTGGGTGGCGCAAGATAGTGTGGAGGGCAGCAAGTAATTATGATAGGTATACCATAATTAGATGAACAGGTTTGAAAATGTTCGCTTTGTTGTTATCCGTTAATAAATTATTATTATACGGTTACGTTTATACCAAATAGTCTATGTGTGACGGTACGTGTTATTAGAAAGGTGAGTATATTAAAACATAAAAAGAGTTGATAATAAGATGTTAATTAGAATAATGTGCTATTAAATTAAATTAAATTAAAATATATATAAAAATAAGCTTGTTGCAACAGTGTATTCGAAACTTTATGAAACATATTATTAAAAAGTTATAAACAAAAACAAAGCAAAAAAAAACTTATAAGTGGGGCGATATTGTAAGTTTTGAAAAATTATATTATACTTAACAATGTTTGCACCTTTATGTCTCATAAGTTGTAAAAAAGGAACAGTGGATATTTGTCTTGCACCGACAAATTCTTTTAAGGTAGTATATAATTTTCATAATTAATGTTCCATGATCGCTGAATTTATCCCTTGTCAATAAGATTATGAGATGAAGAGGATAAAATGAGAACCATTTAAGTTGTGAGAATCATAAAAATTAGAGCTTTCAAAATGTTTTTTCAAAAAAAATCTCAAAAATCTTAAAAAAAATCATTTGTTTCAGAAAAAAAAATTAAAATTAAAAAAATGCCGCATGCACAAATTTACATGAGGTGTAAAAAAAATTCATCGTTGTAACAAAATTTAAATCAGCGCGTAAACAAAACTTACATCAGGGAAAACTACCGACTCGACAATTTTTTTTACAGATGTGTTTATAATATTTTTATCTACGTTTGTGCAAAAAATTATGACCCAACTCGCACAGGAAGTATAAGTTCTCATGGTTCTCACAACTCGTTGTGGTTCTTAATTAAACCGAAGGCTATTATATGTGTGTGTGTGTGTGTGTGATAGCCCCGTTGCAGGCGTCCAGGGGGAGATGGAGGAGACGCGAACGGGCCGAAGGGGTAGTTTGCTGGACGAACTTGTCGGACGTCGCCAGCCCTGGGACGAGCCCCACACCGCTCAGTCTAATTTCAAACAATAGAATAGTATCAGAGCTTTAGCGTTTATAAAGTTAATTATATTATACATATTAAGCAAAACTCTTGATGAATAGTGTTTTAGATTTTTTAAATATTTATTCATATTTTAATTGTTTTTTAAGTATTTATCTGTTTAATTTTATTCTAATTTTAAGCATTTATTTATATTTTAGTAACTAGCTTACAACCCCGTGTATTACACGGGTTGAGTAACGAAAAATGTAAATTATAAACTTGTATATAATCCTTACTAATAAAATGACTTATTTAGATAAATTAGTAAAAATAAAGAACAGTTGTATTTCCGTTACTTGTACCTGTGATTTGATACATTATTAGTAATTATTGTTTATATCTAAATAATATATTTTATCTTAACAAATATATATGGTTAGGGTAAAATGAAAACTTCTACGAGTTGTGAGAACTTAGAGAACCCAACCTTACAAAAGGTTTTTTGAATATTGTACAAAGGGTGTGAATGAACGGTTAGAGACTCAAAGTGTTAAACTTTTTGATTTTGGAATCAAGTGGTTAAAACCACTAAAACATAGGGACTCAAAAAGTAATTTACTGTTAATTAAATTTGAAATTATACGTTTAATCTCTAACTATATTAAATAATATTATACTTCTTATATTATTTGATACATTTATATTTGTTATAGATAATTATTAAATAAATTTGAATTTAAACGTTTATCTCTAACTATATTAATTAATATTATATTATATTTTGTGTATAAAATTAATATGTAATACTATCATTAAAAGGGAGGAGACATCAGAGAGTGACACGTGTACAAAAAGATTTTTGTTTATTAGTATAGGAAGATACATTACTTCTTTCTGTGACGATAATTAAATCGGGTACCAGTATCTTCATGATCTAAACAGATCGATATCGTTCGAATAACATCGACGCTGGTACCGATATTCGTTTTTTATTATTTTATGTCGATGTAAAACACGTGTTGATTCTCTATCGAACTCGATGTTTAGTCTGATGTTCGTTTTTATCGTTCTATGTGGATGTAAAACAGGTGTTGCTTTCTATATCGAACATGAGTGCTGGTGTCGATGTTCGCTTTAATCATTTTCTGTCCATGTAAAATAGGTGCTGACTTCTATACCGAGTGCATGTATCGTTCAAGTACTATAACGACCAGACCCAAACCGATACCGATCCAATGCTCAAGGTATGTACAGCCGCAACGCGCGGACTATAACTCTAGCTAAATATGAAAAATGATTTTAATGAAATAATGATGAAAGTTGGCTTCTATTAGATAGTATATTTCCATATTATAAATTAACAACATGTATGTGCTTAATGTTATTGTACTCTATGTTTAGGGGGTATTTCAAAAAAGTTTTTAATATTTTTCACTTCTAACCCAAAACATCTTATCTTTGCAATTTAACCCCTTTGGTTTTTTTACTTTTAACACAAAGTTTTTTATCTTTTGCAATTTAACCCTAATACTTTTTTACTTTCAACTTTGGCCCCCATAGTTTTCATCTTTCGCAAGTTTTTTTGTTTTACGTTTCGTTCAAAATTTTGCGAGTTAACACGCCGCAACGTGCGTGTGGGGTTCAAAGTTTTTTCGTCTATTTTTCCCCATTTGAGAAGTTCGTCGTAACGTACAGGTCCTAGATCGACTTCGGTATTTTTCTATGTTTTACGTTTCAACCTAAATTTTCCGTATTAACACGCCGCAATGGGTGTGCGTGGTTCAACGATTTTACATCTGCTTTTCATTCGGTTTTATTTTCTCCTTTTCTATTTATTTTGTTTTTATGAGTTTTTCGGCGCTGATCGCTGGTAGTGGTGTGGCATTGGTGCTACTTTGCATAGTTTTATGTCCCCCGCCGCAACGTGGGGGCCTTAATACTAGTTTTCATAAAAATGACAAACTACATGAATATATTAATCTATACTTGTTTTGTTGTTGTATATATCGATCCAACAAACTTGTCTTTTTTTTTATTTTACAATCAAAACGCCCTTTTTCAAGTAATTAAACTTTATACTAACATTTTAATGTGCCCAACTTGCATTAATCAAATTACAGTTATATATCTTTTGAAAAATTAATAATATATTACGAAAGAAAGTTTTGTACTGCTATGTATATAACAGTAACATGTGTATAGTTAGACAGACATAGGAATTAGCGTGGTACTGGTATTATACCGAACTGATACCGGTATCAAAATTCGTTAAAACTGGGTACCAGTACCGGTACCAAAATATTCGGTACCGGTACGGGACCGGTATTTAAAGGTAAAATTTGGCATTTTACCGGTACCGATACCGAAAATGCCAAAAAGTTGATACCGGTACCGAAAAAATTCGATACCTGTACCCAGTACCAAATGCTCATCCCTAGACAGACATACTCACGTATAGTTTATTAGTTTGTTTAAAGAAAAGATATTAGCAATTACTCATTTGTATACGTTAAACTACTACTAATAATATTAGTTTTTTATTAGTATTTTTTTTGGAAGGTAAGTTTTTTTCACAAACGCTAACCCCAAAACACGGGGTGGCACAACCAACCATCAAAAAACGGCTTACATCACATCAAAAACTACTACAATTATCCTAAGTGACCAATTTATGCCTTGACCTATTACAAAACCACAAAAATCCAATCATTTTGATATCTTGTATAATCTTCCCAATCGCCACTTCAAAAAAAAATCTCTTTTCCTTTCTAGCTTTCCACAGACACCAACATCCAACCATGATAATACCTTGAAATGCCAGCTCATTAGGCATTAGCAGTTCCACCCAATCCTGCATACTCATGCACCTCCAGAAGATCTTTTAATGAAAAAGCATATATGGTATTAGATTTACACCATCTACTAACTTGACCCAAACCACTGAGGCCACAATACAAGCGCAAAAAATGTGATTTGTGGTCTCCGACTTCGAACTACAAAGAACGCAAACATCTCGCTCTTGTATCTTTCAAAAGGAAAAAGATCTACGAGAGTTCTTTCTTGAATCCAAAAGAGAGTATTTGGGTTCTCCCAATAACTTAGAAGTGCAACATGCCTGAATCTAACTGGGGTTCACGGTGGTGGAGGGACTCGATCGGAAAAAAGAGCGGTTCTAGTTGTAAGATATCTAATATGAAACCGTTGTAAGATTAAATATATTACGTATTAATATTTAATCTGTAGCCATTATAATCATTTACATAATATAGATCAAAATACATTATAACCTATTAAATAATTAGTTGGTAATTGTTGATGGACCATATTACCCTTATTAACTAATTAGGTTTCCTCCTGGGTGCTTATATAAGGAGAATTATGTGGAGGTTAAGGGGTTAGACAGTTACACATTAGACACAACCCTAATAACACATAACATCATAATTTCGACCTCCATCTCCATACCGATTCCCTTATCGGTTTTTCTAAGCCACCATCATCAGTCAGCACCCTAAGGAGGAACCAGACCAAGATGACAATCATGTCAACCCTTAATGGATTCTCTGCTAACCTGTGCTGATGCAACCAAAGGTATGTTTTCATGTTTTCCATTATGTTCAAACAGAACTGAACCAACATGTGGTATCAGAGCATATGTTGATTAGTCGGTTCTGTTTTCTATCCGTAAATCTGGATTAAAACTGAAAAACAGGTTTTAAAACAATAATTAAAAAAAAAAAATTTCATCATCCGAAGTTATTACTGTTCGATTTATGTCATCTCGGATCAATTTCGGATCATATGTTTCATCTATTTTACTGTACCGAAATCATAATGTTCAAGAATTTGTTTAAATGTTCAATAATTTACCAGATTTCGGATATATGGTTTAAGGTTATTTTTTAGGGTTCATCATGTTCTTAGTTAAAATTCGAATTTCCTTTATGTTTTGGAATTTGATTTGAGTTGTTGAATGTTTTTCCAATTTTGATCTAATTTTTTATCTAATAAGTTTTCGAAATCTGTTAAAAATATAAACAGATTATTTTTTCGAAATTAGTGATAAAAATAGATCAAAGATAAAGTAGGAAACTCTATCACAATCCCAAATTTTCGAATTTTTTGTTATGTTATCACAAAACGAAAAACAGCTATTAAACAGAGGATTCGAAATCATTATTGTACAAATCGCACAAGTTTGGATCACATAAGTGATAATCTGATCGCATAAGAAAATCGCACAAGATCAGATTACATAAGAGATGATCTAATCGCACAAGACAGTCGCACAAAACTTGTACAGCCCATTAAGCACATGGTACAAGTTAAGACTGCATAATCGCACAAGAATTGTGGATCGCACAAGACTAGTGGATCGCACAAGACTTGTGGATCGCACAAGACCTTACTAATCGCACAAGGCATTACTGATCCACAAGTTTTGGGCCTTAAAGATCGCACAAGTACTTGGGCCTTATTGATCGCACAAGCGTTTGGGCTTCACTAATCGCATAAGACTTGTGCATTACTGATCGCACAAGATTCGAAATCTCATTACTTAAGCTGTTTAATGTGACCTAACAGGTGGTTTGCTATTAAATATCGCACAAGCACAAGTTCGATCCGCGCTAACAGGTTCGAAATCTCATTACTTAAGCTGTTTTGGGCCTTAAAGATCGCACAAGCACAAGTTCGATCCGCGCTAACAGGTGGTTTGCTATTAAATAATTGGTTTTGTAATTACTTAGCTAATTAATAAGGATCAAATAATGTTTTACAAAACCAAAATAGCTTAACTTGAATGAGCTTCTGATATATCATTTCTGGCCAAAGCTGACTTGATACATCTACTTGTCATTCAAGTATTACGAAAGCTATGTTGTATATGCATCATAAGCATGAATGTCTTAATTTCTGGCCAAAGCTGATTTAATTCATTCATAGATGGCATACTCAACAAGTGCATAACTAAAGTGATTGTTTCAATTCTGGCCAAAGCTGATTTGTTACAACTGCTTTGCACATATGCTTAAATGATTACACTTCTGGCCAAAGCTGTTTTGTCTTCGTTTAAGTAGAATTTTTTAGCTAAGTCTATTATTTTGATGTTAGTAATAGACATATCACAATATCTTCACATAATGATCCTTAGATTAATGATCCTTAATTAAGTTTTTATGATCATTTCGTCTGCCTTATTCTTAGTACCCATAATGCTACTCACTATAATTTTCTTCTATATATATCTCATCCACTATAATTTTTTTTTAGACCTAAAATGTTTGCTTTATTTAAAGTTTCTATTAGAATTAGCTCTTAAATTAAATCCTTGATTATTTCCTAAGACACGATAATCCTATTGCTCTCTTCTGATAAAGATTATAAAGAAGAAAATTAGAGCATGATGAATAGGATAAATCGAACATGATGTCTCTTATGATAATCAAGAACTCTCTAATGTAAATGCTATCACTAAAGTTATTCCAGATTAAGTTTTTCCTAAGACTAATCTATAATTATGGAATAATCACTAGAACTCCTAAGATGCATGCCTTAATTTGAAACTCTAAACTATAAAGTTAAGTGGTATATGTGAATACATTATAATGTACAAAACCATGACCCATAACGTTAAGGGCTTACGCATGGAAATAAGTACATTTTTTCCAGTACATTACATACTAAGATTTTCACTTGTACAATTTGATGCATTATAAATCAACTATAACACTCAAAATACCAAAGTATAACGAGTGTGTTGATAAGCAACATATGTACAAAGAAATAAATGTTTAAAGCTGGAAAATAAGTTGTTATTCACCTTACAACCACTAATAGTTTAAAAGAGGATTGTTCTAAGGTCCATAGACAAATTACAAGTGCTAATTCCAACATTAAGGTTCTTCAAGGGAAAATCTCACTGCATAATTATGTCATTAGACTAGACATAAGCAACGAGACTATCCATTATTCTAAAGAACAGTTGGGTAAATTAATTAGATAGTCACTTATTAATGATATTTAAGTCTGGTAATTTTAATATTCCAATTAACACATGATTAGTTGACTCTAGTTCCATACGTTTCCTTCCCAGAACTTGACAAATAACTAATATGAGAGTTAGTGACAAAATTAATTGTTAACGCTATAAGAACCATAATAAGCAGTCTTCTAACAAAGCTTTTCGATACATTACATGTTCTGATTATTAATCGGAGTACAGTATCATTACTTAGGCTATGTCATGAAGGTTGTGAGGTTTGCATAGTCAACATAAAGTCACACTTATCTTAAACTCTCATCTTATTTGTTCTAAATATCTGGATAGAAACATTATTAAAATGAAACTAGATGATACCTTACATTTTTCACAACTTTTGTTATCATGAAAATGAGAATTTGACAAAAGAAAAATGAGACTTATAAACTTCATCCATTATAACCGAAATTCATGAGAAATCATGACATGGTTAATGAGGATGATTTTTTATCTAATCTCATTCTAAGTGATTTCAAATCATGACGTTAAAGCCCTAAAATATTTTTTGGCTTAAGGAATAAGTATGGGTCCATCATAAGTCATTCATTGACATTAGTGGAACTTATTCCAAATGGAGTATTCAGACATAATTTATTTATCATTTGAAAGACTATCAACTTGTATCTAAATTTTGTCGTATATGGCCCACAGTCTTAGAAGAAATCTATTCATATGTTTACTTATTAAGATTTCTATTAAATATGTCCTTAAGTTTCTTATGACATTTGGACGTTAAAGAAGTCAAATAAAGTCTAACGTATATATGATAGGTTCCCACGTCACGTACCTCATTGAAACTTCTCTTGTAGCATTTCTAGAGATATCAAAGATCAGTGGGAGCATTAAGTGTCTTAATAACAACTTGCAATAGTTGCAAGAGGTGGGGGAGTGAAAATTTTACATTACCTAAAATTGCACCTCTTGTACAAGACACCGCTCCATCACGGCACTGTTTTATCATAACTTATCTCCTTAAATCTAATGCTACTCTTACAAAAGTTTCATTGTTGCTTAATTGTGGGCACACTTAGATTTCTTACCTCAACTCACATAATCCTCAACAAGAGAAACTACAACGACTGACGTCATTAATTTGTTTTCTCTATTAGAATTTTGTTGGTCATTAAGTATTGACCCTAAGCATGCTGAGTTCCTAAAGATTTCTAAGGTCAGTGGGAGCAGTCAAAGTCCTTATCATGACTTGCAAGGAATACAAGAGGCGGGGGGAAGAGTGTCATTAAATTTCTTTCACTCCAAATTTAACTCCGATTACACCTCTTGTACACCATACTGCACCAACTCTTACAAACTTAGAATCATGAAAATGATAGCAACCTAACCAAGAGCTAATCCATAAAACTGAAACTTCTAATGAACCCAATAATCAACTCAGGAGGTCATCTAGGTTTAAAAGCCTACTAACTTTGATGATTACATAACCTCCCTAACTGAACTTGAAATGGATTTTGGAAATGTTTACTGATCCTATCTCTTCAAATTAAGCCATTAGTGTCAATCAATATTCTTAATGGAATAAAACAGTTTTCTAGTAAAACTGATTTTATGTGTTCGTAAAACGTTTGGGATTTGATTGAATTACCTAAGAGTGTTCATAAGAAAACCAAATCCTAATATAAGCGTTAAGACACGAAGAAGCTTGATTGATTGTCAAAGGTTGTACTCAGGAAGAGATAAATTATCAAAGAGTCTTTCTTACCTATCTTACACAAGATTTCTTTGAGGATCGTCACTGTTCTAGTAGCTTATAATAGTTTAAAGCTACATTAGATGAACATTAAAAGAATTTTCCCTAACAAATGGCTGACACATTTACATGTTCATTAGATAACAACCTAAAGTTTCAAACTGAAGGTTAAAGAACACTTTATTTGTAAGCCAATAAAATCCATGTATGGGTTAATGCAAACATCATAATGTGATGAAAAGCTAACGTAATTATTTTCATCAACAATCAAGTGGATTAATGTACCTACCTCAAGATGAGTGGGAGCAACTAAAATAAACTTGTCTATATAGATGACATTCTTTGACAAGTATATGTTACATAAGTCAAAGCATTGTTAACACAAACTTTGATATAATAGATCTCAGAGATATCTCTTACGTGATTGATATCATAACATACTGAGATAGACCCAATGGATATTAGTTCCGTTCCATAAGTTTAACATTAAATGGGTCCTTACATATGTAACTAAACACTGCTCTCCTTTAGAGGATAATAGGATAAATGAGATTATTTCTTTATGCTTCATTAATTGGAAGCCTTATGTAAGTTTAAGTCTATACTCGTTTAGATATTACTCACATTCTCACATTGCAACACTCTAGATATGTCTAGATTAATGTGAAGCATCTAATGGAGTATTACAATATCTTTAAAAGAAACGAGAGACTATAATTTAAAGAAGAAGTGAGAACTCAAACCGGTTTATTATTATAACTTTGTGATATTCAAAGATGATAAAATGTAATTTCGGGTATATCCTTATGTCAGCAGACAAAACATATCTCATGGAGGAGTCATAATGCACTGATATTAACAACCTAAGTTATTACGACATAATATAGTCACTAAATGTTGTTAGAAGTTTATCAGTGGACTCATAAGTTTATTAACTCCATATAATTGATGTTTTGAAGACTTAGTGTGATAAAGTCAGCTACCATGACTCCTTGAACAGTAACAGTTCAAGAGGTGCTGCATTAAATTTCGATACACAATTAATTATTCGTTTATGAACGAATTGAGGAAACTAAGTTTGTATCGAATTCATTCATGATATGTTTAAGGATCCTATAACCAAATGGCTATTACCCATAAGTCTTATTAAGAGAGCTCATAGACGGGTATTAGTTTATGGCCATGCGCAACTGCATATCGTACTATGAATGACTAAGTATTAGTTAATTTTCCTCATCAGTTTGATTTTGTACGTCTCTAAGAATATGTCAAGTCGACATAATGGCATATAAGACAAATAAAGTTACAAATCAAACAAAGGGCTTATGCGTATTTTGATCATGACGATTAGGTTTTAAATTAAGGCTATAGTATGATTAATGGGGGTCCTGAGTCGCATAATGATTCAACGGCTGTATTTCTCTGCTATAGTACTTGTTTAAGGCTAAAATGAGTGTTAACTCCTGATCAGGCTTATCTAATACTCATAGTAAATGATTACTCGGCTAAGTGGGAGAATGTAAGATTAAATATATTACGTATTAATATTTAATCTGTAGCCATTATAATCATTTACATAATATAGATCAAAATACATTATAACCTATTAAATAATTAGTTGGTAATTGTTGATGGACCATATTACCCTTATTAACTAATTAGGTTTCCTCCTGGGTGCTTATATAAGGAGAATTATGTAGAGGTTAAGGGGTTAGACAGTTACACATTAGACACAACCCTAATAACACATAACATCATAATTTCGACCTCCATCTCCATACCGATTCCCTTATCGGTTTTTCTAAGCCACCATCATCAGTCAGCACCCTAAGGAGGAACCAGACCAAGATGACAATCATGTCAACCCTTAATGGATTCTCTGCTAACCTGTGCTGATGCAACCAAAGGTATGTTTTCATGTTTTCCATTATGTTCAAACAGAACTGAACCAACAACCGTCACATGAATTGAGATATTATTAAAAGAGAAAGATCTCAAACATCTAGAGTTTGTCTTTGTATATTATAGGGATGATCCGATCTACAAGGACCATGGTTGGGAATTTTTTGTTCGTCTTTCTCTGAGGAAGAGACAAAATAGAATCAACTTGAATTCGGGACAACTATTCAAAATCTTGGTGAAACAATGGATTTGTCATCTAATTATCTGTACCAAGTCTGGAACCAATTGGATTTATTTTTTGTCACATGTTCCTCATTACTATACATATCATAATTCAGCATAGTTGTATCCTTTTTTTTCTTTTGTGACCATGTAATAGAATTGGTATCTATATATTCATCTAAGGATATGTATCTTTCATTACATTAGTTATATGGCAGGTAGGTTTTTGTATCGCAAAACTACTCCCTCAAGCTCGAGGTTTTAATCTCTTCATGATAGTACCCTTCACCTGCGAAACAATTCCTGGCTATAAGGGCATCTATAGTAGGAAACTAGGAATTCTACTCAAAGGCGTTCTCCAAACCAAAATATTACACTTCTTATGAACCCAGTTATATCACTTTGAGCACAAAATTATATTGTCACTGTCCAAGAATTTTTTACCATCCCCCACCGAGATAATAATCAACTTTTATGAGTGAGGCAACTTCAAGAAGGAAACAGCAAGACAGAAAGCAGGGCCGGCTTTGGGCCCGGCAAACCCGTGCCGACGCCCGAGGCCCAAAATTTCAAAGGGCCCGAAAAGTCTTTTTAAGCTTGTATATATTTATTAAATTATATATTTTGTATATCCATCTGTTTATTATGCAAAAAAATATTGGTGGTGTAGTGGCAAAAACCATCTCAAAATAATGTAAAGGTCTCAAGTTCAAGTCTTTGCTCCATCACTAAGTTTTTATTTTTGTAATTCATTTACCCTTAACCATAATTTTGGGCCCAAATCTTTTCGTCGCCCGAGGCCTAAATTTTTTCAAGAGTTTTCGGGGACGGCTCTGACAGAAAGGTAGAGTACAAATGAAGCATTCACTGAATTTTGTGGTTGGTTTACTGCCACCCGATGTGTAACTTTAGTTTAAAGTGGATATAATTAAATAATATAATTACTTTGCTTTATTTATCTGGCTCAACTTAAAAGCTTTTTAACGAGAGTATATGTATAGAACTAGTAGATGCCTCGCCCGCGTTGTGGGGCGATGGCCGAATAATTCTCAATCAATTAAAAAAACACTATTATAGTTTTGTTAGGAAAAAAAACTAAAACGATGACAAGACCGTAGTTCTGAGCTCAGGGCAAAACTATAGTTTGTCAGGATTAATGAGCGAGTGTTAGGCAGCTCATTGACATGGAAAAAAATTAAATCCAGTCAACCAATTTAAAAAAAAACACTTTTATAGTTTTGCTAAAAAAACTAAAACAATAGCAATACTGTAATTTGAACTGAGGGCAAAGTTGTATTTGTTGACTTGGGTAAAATCCTAATTTGCCAAAAGTTAAAGTGATGGCAATACTATAAATTTGAACCAGAGATAAAATCGTAATATAACTTTGCACAAAGGACAAAATTGTAATTTTAAGCTGGGGACAAAACTATACTTTTAATTTGAACTGGGGCAAAATCAAAATTTTGAACTGAGGGCAAAATCGTAATTTTGAATTGGGGGCAAAAGCATACTTTTATTTTGAACCGGGCAAAAACATAATTTTAAACTGAAGGCGAAATCATAACTTTGAAACGGGGCGAAAATGCAAAATCGTCATTTTTAGTTTGGGGCAAAAGCAAAAATTTATTTTGAACTTGGGCCAAAATTGTAATTGTAATCTGGGGATAAAATCATAATTTTAAACCGAGAGCAAAATCGTAATTTTGAGCGAGTGACAAAAACATAATTTTATTTTGAAGTGGCGACAAAAACATAATTTTACTTTAAATTAAGGAGGAAACCGTAAACGAATATAAAATAATAAAATTGTTGGTCTAACAGGGAAGACACTATTCCCCTAACTTCCTTTTGTATATGTAGGAAATGTTTCAAACAATTTTGTCATGTACTCATGTTCAAAGTCTTTAGGGTGTAGGGAGTGGTTAGACATTTGAAAGTGGGAAACTTCAAAATCAACCAATGAGAGTGTGCCATGTCATTCAATGAAAAGTGTTTAAACTATGCTTAAAAGTGTTGACAATGGTTAGATACTTCATGAATTGGTAAACTATTTTTTTTAAAGGAAAAAAAGTGTGATTGGTTGAGAAGAATTGGACCCCACCACACACTCTCTCTCTCCCCCTTTCCTTCACCTTCACCGAATCGGTGAAGGTTCATCGATTTCACCCCCAAATTCGGTAAACATTATCTTTTTTTTTTGAACGGCAAAACACTTTATATATATATATATAAAGAGCCAGCAAGAAACTGGGAAACAAAACCAAACGAAAAAACAACAAGAAAAGGAAGCAACCAAACTAGAAACTGCCAGCTACATCAAAATAAAGCCAGTTATCCCACGAAATCTTTTTAATCTTCACTCTGTTGCTAATCCAAAGGAATGAGACTTCTTTAACCTGGTCAACCGTCTTCATAATAGGGATGAAATTATTATCGAAGACCATAGAATTTCTAGCACTCCAGATTCTCCAAATAGTAGCCAAAACGATCGAATGAACTAATTTTTTCCAATTACTGCAGCCCGGTCTCGACAATATATAACTCACAAGGTCTGTAAGTGACGAACAATCTTGCGGAAAACTGATACGGACCCATGACAAGATATTCCACCAGATACATCTAACCCACAAGCAATTAACAAAAATATGACTTGGGCTTTCAGCTTCAAGCCCACATCTTGGACAGGCAACATCAGCCACCGCCACTCCCCTTCTTAACAGACCTTCCCTAGACGCGATCCTACCGAGAAGAGCTCTCTAAAGAAGCAGGTTACTTTTAGGCGTTGCCCAAGAATTCCACACATGATGCTGATCGCTAGACTCATCTGACCGTTTCAAGTCTTCAATCTCCTTCCTAACCTGTTTGACCGAAAACAAACCATCCGAAGAGTTTAACCACCTCCATGAGCCGTTCTCCTCAACCAACTTTTGATTTAGCTTTAAACCAATCTTATCTAGAACCGGCTCCATGTTACTGATTTCTTTCCAAATACCAGGGATCGAAGATTTAATAGGGATTAAACGAGACGCCGAACTATTAGCATGGATCGAAGAAATGACTCTAGCCCAAAGCTGGTTAGGGTCCGACTTGAATCTCCACCACCATTTAACTAACATAGCCTGATTGAAATCCAAAATATTTCCAATTCCCAGCCCACCTCTTTTCTTAGCTTTTAATAACCCATCCCACCGAACCCATCTTAACTTCTTGTTCGTATCCGTAATACCCCAGACGAAGTCTCTTCTAATCTTTTCAAGTTTGTTCACAATACATTTAGGAGCAGCAAAAATGGAAAGAAAATACGAAGGAAGACTACCAAGCACCGATTTTGCCAGGGTGATTCTACCAGAGAACGAAAGATACCTGGCCTTCCATTTTGATAGCTTCGATTTGAATTTATTCACCATAGGATCCCAAAACTTAGCTCGCTTCATGTTGACCCCAATAGGAACACCCAAATACGTGAACGGCAGGGAACCGACTTCACAGTTTAGAATACAAGCCAGTCTCTTCTTTTCGTCATCCTTGATACCGAAACCAAACAACTTACTTTTATGAAGATTAACCTTAAGACCTGTCACCAAGTGAAGCCATCTAAGCAGACGAGAGAGGGTAACCACATTTGTAACACCTCGAAAATTCACGTCCTATAATGTGTTGACACGTGTCACAAAGTTTGAACGTGTGAAAGAATGTTATTAAAGGACTAAAGTTGACAAACATGGAAAATATGTGATTATACGGATTCTAAATGTCAACAGTGAATAAATATACTTCATAATAACCCTACAAGATGTTTATAACATCAAACGAATAAATCATGGATCATACGAAGCTAAAAGTGAGAGATTTCAAACTACAGGGGTTAAATGTGTCAACATGTTAAAGATATACCTCTGAGTGACCTTTTGACAAACCCGAAGCTTTTGTAATGGTTAATTATGCTCACTAGAATGCACGATTAAAATTTCATAAAGTTTCGTTATCGTATGAGAAAATTATGATCAAATTCGTGTGCGAGGGGTTAAAGTGTTAACATTGAAAGTTAAGGCTTTTCGGGTTAACCGGAAGTGTCCAGGGACTTAGCAAAGTGGGTATAAGTCCTAAAGCCCTTGTGGGTAATTATAAGGGGGTCAAAATGCAATAATAAGCTTGATTACCCTTTCAATAAAGCCAAAGGTCAAGTTGTGAAACAAATGAAAAATAAAAATTCTGAGTTTTAAGGCCATGCGGCCCGCGTTGGATATCTTAAATCCTCAGGCGGGCCGCGTCAGGAGCACAGATGCAGAAAACGGGGACAGGCCCCTGGAAACGTGGAAACTCGATCTTAAACGACATTTTAACATGGTGGGCGACCCCTAAACTGTACTAGGGCACTAGAGACACATGTTGAATGGTTGTGGTCGATCATAGAGCTATGTGTCAACCAATTGTGGTGTTTAATTCATTATAAAAGGCCACCTTGTGCAACATAACTCCTCACACCTTCATCTGCATAATTTGATCATTCCTGGAGCTCTCAAGCAGGTCCAACTGATCTTAAGTCGTGCATAGGACTCTTGTAAGTCTACTAGTCCTTCTTTATTTGAGTTTAGCTTGGTTAATTAGCTAAAAGTCAAACCGTCGTAATTACGGTTTGACTTCGAGATTAGTCAACAATGGCTCAGTCATATCTCGAATTAAAAGTAGTTATATGTTGGTATTTATGTGGGTAATAAAACCTCAAAAGGGTTTCCCCTGATCACCACTCTAACCAGGTCAAAAGTCGGGTCAAACTTATATTTAAAAAGTCAATAGGAAGTCTAAAATGCCATTTATACATAATTAACATTGTAGATCATATACAACCTGTTGGATCATTGTTATAACTTAGTAATAAGTGTAAGAACATGTCTAAACATGTTCAACCCGACAATTTCCTGTTTAGACCCGGTTCGGAACCGAAAGTCACATAGTTTGACTTTCACTTTGACTTTCAGTTCTGACCCGCTTTAGTATGATTTGAAAATGTCTTAGAGCTTCTTTAGGACCAGGCTACATGTTAGCACAACCCTCTGTGGTTGGTTCATTGATTGACCCATTCGTTTACGCGTTTCCATTAATTGCTCATATGTTGACCATTATGCCCTTATTATCTTAAAACGTGATTTTTGGAAATGTAAAAGAGTAGAAACTTTAATTACTGATATATATACTTGTATGCAAAGTTTGACATCATTTTGAGGTATAGATTAAGAGTTATGCTCGTTAGCGTAAAATGAACGCTTTATGTTAATAAAACGGCGAAATTAGCGTATAGCCTAGTTAAGCCTACTTTTTGGTATCAAACTTAATACCCACTGATGTAATATATTATTTTGGGATTTTTGAAGATTTTTAATTAATTTTAGGCTGAGCATAACTCATGGTCGTAGGCTTAATCCGGTAATTATCGGTTTTGCCCTTACGGGCCATAAAATGAGTTTTACATATCTAAACGACTCCAAACCTTTTGCTACTGATCACATATGATAAATAAATTATTTTAAACCTTCTGGAAATATAAAAATATCAGACTTAAGTATCGAACCTGGAAATGGCCTTTAATCGCCTTATTAAGCGTTTTTAACGCATAGTATGTATTAAAATTATATTGAACATACCCGGGTTGATACCTACTGATATTTTAGGCAAATTAGAATGTTTTAACAGTAAGCAAAGGCTGATTAACTCATACTTCGGTTTTGAGCTTTTCGGCTTATGTGAAATTACCAAAATGCCCCTGCGGTGCATAGTTGGTTATAAATGATAGATTTCACACATATACTTTATCCTACTGTTATAACTTATAAAAATAAGTATTTTTGCTGATTATATCAGACCTGTAACTCAGGTAAATATTTAAACTCTTTTACAACCTATAAAATGACCAAACTACCCTACGGGGCATAGTTTGTGTTTAAATTCGTTTCGGGCATAATGAAAGACATCTTACTGATGTCACAACATATTTGAGGCATAATTAACTTAGGAAACCTGTATATGGCTCTCATGAATACCCGTCACGCTTATTACGCGTACGGTTCGGTTTATGTAACAAGTTTACATAAATTAGCCGAAACGGGTCAAACCTTAACGGTTTTATCTCAAAATCCAGAATGTGTATGAAATACCCATATAAGACAAGTCTCTGAACATGTCGGGTTTAAATCACATTCTATTCCGGTCTTCGCTTAATCATGCGTCTGAACCGTATATTCCCTTAAGACTAACCGGTCTAAGCTTAGGCTTAATTAAAGACCCGTTAGCATTCTAATAAATTATTTATACAATCATTCCAGACTAGAGCCTTCCGGTAAATGGTACCTACGCTTACTTAAGTGAATACGGCTGAGTTATTAAATTCTTACTATTTAAGACAGGAGCTAGCTCAGGTAAATACTCTTAACTTATTTTCCCTATACGGGCTTGGGATACGGCACTATAAAAGTACCGCTTGGTCGGGTGTATGTAGTCATTTAAATCGGATTGTGATTAATGTACTTACATAACCTGTTTAATATGTATTATTTGGTGTATGGCCTTGGGGGTTAATGACCATGTCCCGGATATCCTTGGCATCATTTTACGAAATGGCCACGACCTAAGCACGGAGTGTAGGCATACACCTGACAGCTGCATTATGTAAAAACTGGTAATCCACATCGAGGTATCATCCTTGTGGGCATTATACCGGAACTGGTAATCCACTTAGAGGATGATAGCCTGTGGGCATTATACCTGTGGCGTGTCAGTTAATCTAGTCCGGCCCTACAAACCGGCCCTAACGGACGACAAATAAGTAAAACTGTATACAAGATTATATACAAATAATTTTCCCGAGTTAAAAAGGTTAATTTTGCCTCTGTGCATTTTAATCAAATTATAAAAGATATTTTGTGCCACGTGCATTCAAACCAATTTTCTTAAACTCTTTTCAAATGAGTCGGTTGAGTGTATTTACTAGTGAAAACTGACGTATTTTCCAAAAGGGTTAAGTGACAGGTACTGAACGTAATTGGCTGGAAGCTCAGGGCGCTAATAAGGAATCTTGCAAGTTCTAGGCGTCTAAAGTCTGTTGAACAAATGATATGTTTTAAGATCCGCCTGTGGATCCTTTACTTTCCGTTGTAATACTGGATATTACTTTATATTCGGAAAATGTAATAATATTTATCTTTTGCTTCCGCTGTGCATTTATATAATTGTGTTGTTTGACTATTATGTTGCCAACCACGTCACGATACTCCCCACCGGGCCCACCGGTGACACGTGGAAAGTCGGGGTGTGACAGGTTGGTATCAGAGCCAACACTGAGTGAATTAAACACTAACCTTTCGTGTTTAATCTCAGTTACACAATTGCACATATCTAAACTTCTGAGTCTAGACTTAACTTAGGAATATTCTCAATCCTAATCTAGAAATTTTTACTTCCAAATTTTTATTGGATACGTCGCCAAGCGAAGAAGCCGTAATAGGAGTTCTCCACACCCGGAGCCCGGAGATGCTGAGCTTCGTACCGCGGCTAGAATGAAACGAGCATCCGAGGAGAAAGCATTCAGAAATAAAATGAAGAAGAAACTCCTTTTACTGAAGATCGTTTCCTTATTAGTCCTTATAAGGACATAATTATCCTTCAGTCCCTCCGAGGACAACATTATTTCTTTCAAGTCCCGCTTAGGGCAACTTTATACTTTTATTTTTATATAATGGAATGATTAAGTTTAAACTTTCATTCTAAACAAAAAATATTAAATAAATGGAAAATATCATTTCCTTTTTGCAAGATCTACCATTATAATAAAATGGAAAAATCTAGAAAGGACAAGACCTAGCTTCGGATCATTTTAAGACCGGGCCAAGATGGTAGTTCCATAATTAGATTCAGATCCATATTAACACCTCAATTTAAAATTGTTCTGCGTTAATTAAATTAAGAATCTTAAGTGTGAAACCTAGCCTTCGGGTCAATTATAAGACCGGGCCAAGATGGTAAGACCTGTTAAAAAGATTCAAACCATTAACTAAGAATCTTAAGAGTGAAACCTAGCCTTCGTGTCAATTATAAGACCGGGCCAAGATGGTAAGACCTGTTTAAAAGATTCAAATCCCTGTTAACATCTTAAAACATGTTAACACTCCTGGCAGATGTGATTCATTTAAAATCACACACGTTATTATTATATAAGGATCTTTCAAAAGATTCCTAACCCAGTTTAATGATCTCTGAATCCTGGGTTTACATCATCAATTAAGATGATCATATTTTAACCATACGTGGTAATATAGTGCCTACGGGCCTTGCTCATTTCTACATGAGCCAAAATACAGTGGTAGCTATGACTCCATGTCAGAAAAAGGTAATGAACTAGGTTCAAACCTCAAATGCTTTGATTCTCTGAAATCCTAGCATATAAATTATAATTGTCCTTGTGACTAGGCCTATTGTGCCAATATACTTTCATGCTTTGATTCTCTGAAATCCTAGCATATAAATTATAATTGTCCTTGTGACTAGGCCTATTGTGCCAATATACTTTCATGCTTTGATTCTCTGAAATCCTAGCATATAAATTATAATTGTCCTTGTGACTAGGCCTATTGTGCCAATATACTTTCATGCTTTGATCCTCTGAAATCATAGCTTAAAAATTTATAATTGTCCTTGTGACTAGGCCTATTGTGCCAGAATACCTTCATGCCTTGATTCTCTGAAATCATAGCTTATAATTTATATATGTCCTTGTGACTAAGCCTGTTGTGCTAATATACTTAAAGGCCTTGATTATCTGAAATCATGGTTTGTCCTTGTGACTAGGCCTTTGGGTGCCACTAATAAAACTGTTAATGTTTTATAATTAGGATAAATTATAATAGAAATCCTGAATATAAATGATTAATAAATTAACCAAATATGGTCTCTGTTTACCATGGTTAATGAATTTCCCTAAGGGGCAATTCCGTAATAACATCCCTCGTGATGAAATGCCTACGGGCTATACTTTATTCTAGTGTCGGTAAGACAAAGATAGTAGTGATCTTTATGATCCCCTGTTCAAAATGGTGTGATTATACCCAAACCTAATAGTCAATATGATCGATGTGATCATGACTAATAACATTAAATACGATGGTTATATATAAACATCCATTAGTAATGTTGATTTGGCTTACCTTTCTGCCAAATGAATCGTCTTTCAAAGACGATGACAGTTGTAGTCTATGACTCCCTGTCCAAAGGTGAAGAACCACGTTCAAACCTTGAAGCCCTAATCTAAAAAAAAAAAATTGCGGCAAATAAATTAAGACCCTTGATGATAGACCATCGAGTTATGTTTTAAAGTCATTCATGACAAGCCTATGCGCTATAATTTGTCATTTGTGACAAGCTAACATATTAAATGTTAACATTCCTGGTGACATGCCTTTGTGCCAGATTTGATAAATGTCCTTATGTCAAGGCCGTTTGTGCCATATCTAAATAACCGTTGCGACAAGGCCTTCTGCCGTATAATCATTTATGTCCTTCATGACTGGGCTTTATGCCATATCTTTCTACGTCCATCGAGACAGGCTTCTATGCCATATATGTATATATATAATAAAAGTCTTGTAAGGCTAGCCTTTGAGCTATGCATGATCGTTCGTGTGCCAAAGACAGTTGTGACATTATGATCCCCTGTCAAGCAAATATTGGACTCGTTCCAAACTTTGAATGCCATTGATGGTCCTTTCGTGACCTAGGCTAAATATAATGGAAATACGTTTAAATAACATTCACTATGAATGATCGGAATAGAATAGCCCATGCGGTTTGTGAATGCCGTGGCTAATCTAAGTCAGGTCATCAGGATGATGACTAATAATTGTTAAATCTTGGTGATTGGTACCAAGTTTCGAGTATGGAAAACTCGGATGAGGTAGACGACAGTCGCAATACTATTAATGCGACAAATATTAATAAAAACTACAAACGTAAACCTCAATATTAATGGAGTTAATCTCCAGGCTGTGGTTGACGCAGCAGTTGGAGGGATCATGGGAAAAGGTCACAAGACAATCCAAAGAGCCGAATGCTTCTCGCTCTGAATCTCATTCAAAAACCATGATTAATTGCTCACGAGGAGAGCTATGTTCACACTTCAAATATGAAGGATGAACCAAAGAAGGAGGATAACTCCCAAAAATCTGAGAAAGAGAGCAAGTACAGGCCTAATAAAAAAGCAACGTAAGTTCAGTAAGAAGCCTGTATACCTCAGAGACTGCTTCAACATTATTATATCCATTAGGGATCAGTTTTTTTTCCCGATGTCCTAGTTCCGTTAAAAATAAGGACTCGATATAGTGATAAAAATCGATTGGTTACCTTAAAAATCAAGCCCATATTGTGGGTGATAAGAAGCGATTAATTATCAAGACTCCTTATGAGACAACCCTCATAATTACATGTATCCGTACGGTTAATTAATATTAAAAAAAATGGTGGAATTGGCCGTCCCCGGAATCGAACCTGGGTCTAGGCCGCACCCTTTCGCGCGCCTAGCCAACCGAGCTAGGTGCCTAGTTTGTGAAAATTTCCATTCTGATTAAATATAAACACATGTAGTTGATATCTCTTTAATCTCTATCGATTTCGAATACCAATGGAATGACAAAGGCACTATATGAGGATTGGTGTATCTTAATAAGTTCCATAGATTGCTTCCATGCCTGATCAGTATGGAGGTTTAATACATGGAACCACAAAGATATCCCAATGGTCATATGGTACTAAAGTCGACTAGTAGTATTCAAAGAAGATATCCAGAATGGAATTTACCGAGTAAATGTTCCCGATTAAGGAATTCGTGGACTAGTAACATAAATGTGTCACTTATTTGACACAAGCAATGATGAGTAAACTGGAGCCTGAGATATGGAAATCTCTGTAACCTCCTTGTACCTTGATTATCTCCTCCTAAGATTACCCTGTTTACCCCTGGGAGGCAGGTAGAGTTAAGTTTAATATCCCATTTAGGGCTGCATTATTACGAAATCTCCAAGACAACTAGTACCATTATTGGCAGAATCGAAAACCCTGGTTAAGTAAGTTTTAAGACATAGGTTCATAAGGCCAAACTCAATATCCTGAGAATTCGGTATAGTAAAGTGTGAAAGACGGTTTATTATGCTAAGGCATTGTTTACCGCAACCTTAATTAGGCGACGATTAAGAATCGCCATCAACTACCCAGGATCGTCGATTTGCTCGACTAACTGTAAAGATTTGCTAATTCTTAAGATTAATTTTGAGCAATGGTTGGAATAACCATCTCACCTTAAGATAAGCTTTTCTATAATAGCTGTTATATAGGTATCAAGGCTACCCCTTTTGAGACCTTGTATAAATGGCATGTTAAACGTCTATTGTTAGTACAATAGATTGGTAAGTTCAATTATAAGGATCTGAAAGTTGCCTAGGAAACAACAAATAAGATCGTATAAATCCATACTCGATTGTAAGTTGCCAGTATACGGCAGGAAATCGAGAATTTATGAAAATAGCAAACCTCTTAAATTCTTGTTAAGGAATGAGGTTCAACAATAACTATCACCCTGGAAGGGTGTGCAAATTTGTTAGATTATCGGGCTAGTTAAGCTCCGAGTATATAGAATCATTCGAAGGAAATCGAATGTATCAAGATCAAATAGCTTACGAGCTAAGACCTAATGAAGGGGCTTGGTGGAACGCGCAATGTGACCCATACTAATGATTTAGCGACGTGTCACCAATAAGTCGAAAAGCGCTATCACATAATGATATGCAGGACTATGATGGTATGAGCAACCTGTTGCGATTAAGGATCGACATGACCAGAAGCTCCAAAAAGATACATGTGCCTATTATAAAGGTCAAATGTAGTGCCTTAGAGGCTCAAAGGTACTGGGGGAGGATTAAGCCCAATTTAAGGCAGAAAATACTTCCTTTACCTTAACAAATCTCGAGGTCGAGATTTCTTTTAAGGGGGTGAGGATGTAACACCTCGAAAATTCACGTCCTATAATGTGTTGACACGTGTCACAAAGTTTGAACGTGTGAAAGAATGTTATTAAAGGACTAAAGTTGACAAACATGGAAAGTGTCACACCCCGAATTTCCACGTGTCACCGGTGGGCCCGGTAGGGGAGTATCGTGACGTGGTTGGCAACATAATAGTCAAACAACACAATATTTAAATGCACAGCGGAAGCAAAAGATAATTATATTACAATCCGAATATAAAGTAATATCCAAGTATTACAACGGAAAGTAAAGGATCCATAGGCGGATCTTAAAACATTATCATTGTTCAACAGACTTTAGACGTCTAGAACTTGCAAGATTCCTTAGTAACGTCCTGAGCCGCTTCCAGCCTATTACGTACGTGTACCTGTCACTTAGACTTTTGAAAATACGTCAGTTTTCACTGGTAAATACACTCAACCGACTCATTTGAAAAGAGTTTATGAAAATTTGTTTAGGTGCACAAGACACATAAATATTTCGACACTTGGATTAAAATGCACAGAGGCAATATTAATCTTTTATACTTTGTATACTTGATTACTTGGGACAAACTATATTTCATGTTATCAGTTTTACATAACTTGCTCTACATACGGGGCCCGGATCTATGCCGGTTCATGATTAACCGACACACCACTATTCCCTTATTGGGAATCCCTTATTGGGCATAAAAATTAATTAGCATATAGCATCTGTCAGGTGTATGCCTACACCCCGTGCTTAAGTCGTGGCCATTGCAATTTAATGAGTCAAGGATATCCAGGACACGGTCAAATTAATCCCCAATGTTTCAGTCAAGCAATACGAATTAAAACAGGTTATTTGGATTTCCCGACTCATTGGTCTTTGAATCCCATACCTGAACATGCGGTATTTATATTACCGTATCCCAAGCCCGTAATAGGGAAAATAAGTTAAGAGTATTTACCTGAGCTAGCTCCTGTCTTAAATAGCAGAAATTTATAACTCAGCCGTATTCACTTAAGTAAGCGTAGGTACAATTTACCGGAAAGCTCTAGTCTGGAATGATGGTATAAATAATTCATTAGAATGCTAACGGGTCTTTAATTAAGCCTAAGCTTAGACCGGTTAGTCTTACAGGAGGATACGGTTCGTACGCACGATTAAGCGAAGACCGGAATAGAATGTGATTTAAACCCGACATGTTCAGAGACTTGTCTTATATGGGTATTTCATACGCATTCTGGATTTTGAGATAAAACCGATAAGGTTTGACCCGTTTCGGCTAACTTATATAAACTAGTTATATAAACCGATCCGAACGCGAATGACGCGTAACGGGTAACCGAATAGGTCGCGAACAGGTTTCCTAAGTTAATATGCTTAAATTATGTTGTGATATCATAATGATACCTTCCATAATGCCCAAAACGAGTTAAATCCTTAATTATGCCCCGTAGGGGTATTTTGGTCATTTTAACGATTATAAAAGGGATTTAACGTAACCCTGATGTTCGGGACTGAAGTAATTTAGTAAACAACTTATTTTTAACAGATTATATTAGTTGGTAATAATCCTTATGTGTCAAAATGGTTTTAAGCCTAAACTATGCGTATAATACGCGTATAAACCCGTTTTAAGCGACGTACGATTAAAAATACGATTCTGGGTTTTCTGATTAGTTAAACAGGCTCAAAACACTATATTTATTATTTAAAATCGGTAGCAATTGGATTCGCGTCAAAATTCCTTGTAGAAATCATTTTATGACCGAAAAGGGTAATTTCGGTATTAACCGAATTATGGCGATAAGCCTAGCTTAAGATCAGTTTAAAAATAATTAAAAATCTTCAAAAATCCCAAAATATTATTTAACATCAGTGGGTAAAAGGTTTGGTGCCGAAAATCGGGTTTAGATAGGCTATGCGCTAATCGCGCCGATTAGTTAATAAAAAGCTTACTATTTACGCTAATGCGCATATCTCCTAATCTGGACCTCAAATTGATGTCAAATTTGGAGGGCATGTTTATAATTCAGTAGACAAGGGTCTTGTCCACTTATTTTACCAAAAAGCTCGTTTTATAACCGAAAGGGCATTACGGTCAATTTTAAGCATTTAACGGAAACGCGCGAACGAATCGGATAATCAACGAAACAAGTAAAGAGGCTTATACCAACATGTAACCCGGCCCTAAAGAAACCTTAAGGCATGTCTATATCTATCAAAACCGGGTCAGAACCGAAGTCAAGCAAAAAGTCAAACTTTGCGCCTTTCGGTTCCGAATCGATCCTAAATTGAAATTTGTCGAATCAATCATGTTTAGTCATGTTCTAACATTGATTACTAAGTTACATTATGGTTAAAACAGGTTACACGCTTCTCGTATCGCTAATTACCCGATTAAAGCTTCTGTTGACTTTTTCAAGACACCTTTGACTCGCCAAACGACCTAGTTAGGATGGGAATCATTGTGTGCCCTTTTTGGGGTTTAACACCCATATAATTACCTACTTAACGGTGCTTTTAATTCGCCAAAAGACTGAGCTAATTATAACTAATCACGAAGTCAAACCGTAGTTACGACGGTTTGACTTTTAGCTAAATAACTAAGCTAAACACTATTAGAGAAGGTTAGGCTTACTTACAAGTGTTTAATGGTTGATTAGAGAGGCTTGCGATCTGCTTGGAAGCTCCCCAAATGACCAGAGATGAGATTGAAGTATGAATGATCATTGTTGCAAGTCTCATGGCCTTTTATAGTGGGTTTGTGCACCACAAAAGATTGACAACAAAGTCTACTACTACCCACAACATTCTTACATGTGTCCTACATGTTTAGGGGGTGTTTTAGGAGTCAAGGGATGTGGAAAATCGGATGGGGTCAAGCAGAAAGGCAAGGGCAGACAACAACAAACATAATCTGGTACTGGGCACCCCTAGCGTGACGCTAGGGACCCCTGGCGTCGCGCTAGGCCCTCCTGATCAGATTTTTGTGATTTATTGCATTTAGATCCTTGGCTCTTCGAAACTTGATCGGGCACTTGTTTTTCTTGCATTGTGAACCCTCAATATTTATCTATAAGGGTCTTAAAACATATACCCACTTTGTTAGGCCCCCGGTCATCATCTTCGCGACCACGGCGAAGTTCTGAGAAGCCTTTCGCTTCTTTGACTTCTTAGAGGATCCAGTCTGTTCATCCATGGTCTTTGATTCTTCGATTGGTTTCGATTCCTCGACCAGTTTCTTGTCACCCTTTCGGAAAAGCTTACGTTTCCTGATCTGCGATTCAGTCAAGGTTGCAGATAACTCAATGGCCTGCCTAACAGTAGTAGGGTTGCTACCAGTCAAAATGTCTTGTATTGAGTCGGGAAGGCCATCAATGTACTTTTCGATCGCCTTATCCAAAGGCGTGACCATGTTTGGGCATAACAGACTTAACTCCTCATAACGGTCCGTGTAGGCTCGATGCTCACCGCTGTCTTGCTTAAGATCATCAAATTCCCTTTCCAAAGCCCTGATCTCGTGACGAGGACAAAACTCCTTCATCATGAGAGCCCTAAGTTCGGCCCATGTCTGTGCTAGAGCAACTTCTGCACCACGATCTCTCATAACCCCATTCCACCACGTAAGGGCTCTCTTCTGGAACACACTCGAAGCAAACTCGACCTTGCGATTGTCAGGACACTGCACATGGCGGAAAGTATTCTCAATGCTCTCGAACCATTGAAGAAGCCCAGTCGCTCCCTCAGAACCACTAAACTTGAGTGGTTTCGCCGAGTTAAAACTCTTGAAATTGCATGGACCATTGTTGTTGTTGTTGGCTTGATTCCATAGAGCAAAGAGGTTTGGGAATTGAGTAGCCATTTGCTGCGCAATGATTTCTGCCAATTCGGCAGTCGCTATCTGGCTTTCGCGTCGAGGAGGCATTCTAAAAGAGGAAACATGAAATGAAACGAGTGAGAGGATTAGACGAAAAGAATGAGATGAAACAATTTGATGAAAGCAATGGATAGTGGTCATTTGTTTGTTACTACAAGGCAACAAATGACACACAGTGACTAATCAAAGTAAATGAGTCAAAAATAATGTATCGCGAAGACATGCTCGCCTATAAGTGAACACTCATCCCAAGAATTCCCAGGTAAGCACAACTGGTCTCGCGTCTGATGAGATGTATACGAAGTGCTTGCCTAGACAGAAAACCCAGAATACATGCATTCACCCTTCCAGTTTGCACGTGTTCACATTATTTAAAACCCAAAACCTTGACGAGATTTTTGAAAACTCAAAGGGTTCAAAACCTTATAACAAAGGGTTCAAAACCTAGTAATCAATCATCCTAGAACAGATGATTAGTTTTCAAAGCGGTTTTGAAATTTATGTTCTTGTTGTGGTCGTCGCCTAAGGATAGGTGACAGTATTGTTTTATGACTAAACGCAAGTAAACTCGCGTTAGGGTCCTAAGAAAGTTATAGACTAGGTCAAAGCATTACTAATAACCTAATTCCCTATAACCATTGGCTCTGATACCATCTTTTCTGTCACACCCCGACCACGTAGAACATACGAAACGTGGCGGAAACATCGGGGAGTGTTGTAACAGAATTAAATGTTTCAAATCCATGGCAATTGAAGTTTCGTTTTATTGATTAAAAGTGTTACAATGTCTCATCAATCAAGGAAATACAACAAAATTAACTAGTCTTGCATCTTTTATTGTCACTAAAGCCCAAGTCTGCCTATATGTATCTTGATCATCTTATGCAACAGTTCCTGAAAAACACATGTGAAAATAGGTACGTCAGCATAAAAATGCCTGTGAGATACATAGGTTTTGTGAAAATAGGTTTCATGACTTATGTTTGAGAAAATGTTTAGTCATGAACCTTGTTATTTGCTTTGCTTTGTAAATCATTTGAAAAACAATGAGTTCAGATGATATGTATAAATAACTAAATAATGTATGGTTAAATAAATAACCATGTATGATGAGTTTGTATAAGATAAGTTGTTTGTAAAACAATGTCTTGTGAAAAGTATGTTATTTGTATAAAATGTTCTATGTCTCAAACTGAAATAATTCAAATAACGCTTACAATATGTAATACCATACAAACACTTATATATAGGAAGTACCAGCGGCGTATCCACCATGCTTGTATCATATTACACACGCATCGTTACTTAATCATTTAATCAAACCAAACCAATGTCAAAATGTCTATGTCAAATATCCATGTCAAATGTCTATGTCAAATATCCATGTCAAATGTCTATGTCGAAATATCATGTATGGCAAGTGAAATGTCTCAACTAAACCATATACACAAAAACAAAGTATTGAGGTAAAACTTGGTTTAAATCAAAGTTATGTTTTGTGGGAAATGCATGATCAAATGTCAATCATGTTAAAAATGTCTATGCCGAAATGTCTATGTCAAATACGGTTCACACGGTTCACAGATACAAACGGTTCACAGATATCAACGGATCACAGTCAAATGATTACAACGGTTCAATATGTAGTATAATGTGTTCATATGCTGGATAAGCATATGCAACAGAAAAAGCAATGTAACACAATGTACTAAGTACGCACACAATGGGCATACATAGCATGAGATGTAATGTAAAACAATGTACTAAGTACGCACACAATGGGCATACATAGCATGAAATGTAATGAAATCATGTACTATAATGTACTAATGAACATAGCAAGTATATGATGTCAAAACAGGAAAGCATGAAAATAACAAGTAGGCACATGTGTTCCACCCCAAAACAGTTTGGAAAACAGTAAAAGAGGGGTCTATGTACTCACCTGAGATTGCTCAGTAGTCCTTGAGTAACAACTAAACAATGCTAGAGATCGCGGATATCAAACGGCACCTAGTATAGGTAGCTACATTAATAAACCGGACCTAAATCGGAAGATCGGGTAGCATTAGGGTTTGTAAACCAAACGAGTGTAGAGACTCGTGTCTTTTGGTTTAACAAAGCCTACATACTAAATGAAACTTAACCTAAGTGTCTACGACCCATTATGACCCGTTTAGGTAGCTTATGGTACTTTAACGCGTCGTTCGCGTGAAACGCGTTCGGACCGCCTAATTAGCCCTATGACAAGTGTTATATGCCTAAACATATTACATAATCAGTTATGTGACAAAGGTTTAGGTTGCATATGCTTAATTACCAATTATACATGAAAAGGGGTATTCTGGTAATTTACCTAAGGCATATAAACTACCTATCATACAACTACTTAAACGATGTGACCATAGGGTATAACCTCGGAAGGTTATTCCCTACCTACTATGGTCACCTAATGTGTTTGGTCGGATCCTAATGATCGACCAAACTGGGTCGGGTTCGAGGGTATAGGCGATTTATTAGATCGCCTACCCTACGACCCTAGACAACGTGGTAATCAGTAGGCATAGTCCCAAGGGACTATGACCATCGTGATTACAATCACGTTGCGAAGTTCTAGCGAACTTCGCATTGACCATTACTGGTCAACGCTAAAAGTCAAACAAAGTTTGACTTTCTGACTCGAAAAGCAGTAAAATAAAGAAAAGAACGAAAGAATACTTACGAAGGGTCCCCGAATGCTAATCGTGATCGAATAGTTCAGGTATGAAGCGAAGGCTTCAACTTAGAGCTCCTCAATCAGATTCTAGTGGGTTTTTGTGTTGAGTATGGATGGGTATTTATAGGATATGCACCACCGTTAGGATCGTTTCTCGTAGTACGTGATCGAATCCAAGGCGTACACTTGTCGGGATGTTATGGTGGCTAAAATGTTGTTCTTATCCGCTGACTAGACGATAGGAAACGTGTGGACACGAATCAATTCAGTTGCAAGTTGCAAAACAAACATTGAATCTGGTCAGAACAAGCAGTCGCGTAGCGCGACGCCTAAGCCCTTAGGGCTCGCGCTACGCTAGCACCCACCTGATTCAGAAATGTTTCAAAAGTTACAGGAATGGTCCCTGCACGTGTTTAAGGCCTTTTTCGATGCGTTTGAACCCCGTTAACCTCATTTCAAGGCTCTAAAATGAAGTTAAAGTATAGGGAACTCAAAACATGCTCAAAAATATGTCGGATGTCGGTTCGTTTGGTCGTACGATCGCGATGTTCGCTTAATTACGACGGAATGCGCATAAGCGCGAAAAACGATCCAAATGACGCGACGAATGGATTTTTCTTAAGGCGAACACTAAAATATAATGTAGTCATGCTTACATAAATTTTTGGATGTCCAGATGTATTCAGAACGTAAGTTATGCGCGAAAATGCAAACTTGTGCACTTTTTGACACTTTTAGTCCCTGAATGACCCAAAAGTTTATTTTAGCATACCGAACACCTCAAAGCCTATTTCTAAGCTATGTAAAGGATATTTATGGTATGTTTAACTTATGGTCATGTTCCGGAAGGTCTGTTACAGTTCAAATTGGCATACTTTCGCAGTTTGTCAAGTTTAGTCCCTGTAAGCGATATAACTTTGATTTCACCACATCAAACCTTCCAAAACTTATATCTAAGTTATGTAAAGGTTATTTAAGGTATGTTAAGCCCATTTCACTATTCCGGAGTGTTCGTTGCATTAAACTGGTTATATTTACGCATCAGTGCGTGTATAACCTTCCAGAAAGCGATTTAGAGCTTGAAATCGAACAAGAGTTGATATGTGTAAACGATACACATATTTTTACAAATCCCAAGTATGAAATACAATATTTCACTGGTTGGGCATTTGTTTGATGGTTGAAATGACACAGGTGTTACAGTCTCCCCTACTTTAGGAAATTTCGTCCCGAAATTAATTCGTAGGAGTCTGTCTATGACTTTGTTTCAAATAGTCATCAAAGATATGTAAAGCATAATCTGATTATTTTCCTCAACGGATATTTTTCAGAAGCGAAAATGAATGGATGATTCATTCTTTCTCAACGGATTCTTTGTCAGAAATGGGAATTAAGGAATAATCCACGGATATTCATTTCTCTCAACGGATATTCTTCAGAACGAAAATGAACAAACGGGGTCATTTTCCTCAACGGTTTGTTCTTCAGAATTTGAAATGAAAGAAAAATCAACGGATATTCATTTCCTCAACGGATAAATCTTCAGAAACGAAAATGAACTAACGGAGTCATTTTCAACGGTTATTTCCTCAGAGTTGGAAATGAAGGATTACACAACGGATATTCATTTCCTCAACGGATAAATCTTCAGAAACGAAAATGAACTAACGGAGTCATTTTCAACGGTTATTTCCTCAGAGTTGGAAATGAAGGATTACACAACGGATATTCATTTCCTCAACGGATATATCTTCAGAAACGAAAATGAACTAACGGAGTCATTTTCAACGGTTGCTTCCTCAGAGTTGGAAATGAAGGATTACACAACGGATATTCATTTCCTCAACGGATATTCTTTAGAACGAAAATGAATGGATAATTCATTTTCCTCAACGGTTATTCTTCAGAATGGAAATGAAAAGATAAACAACGGATATTCATTTCTTCAACGGATATTCTTTAGAACGAAAATGAATGGATAATTCATTTTCCTCAACGGTTATTCTTCAGAATGGAAATGAAAAGATAAACAACGGATATTCATTTCCTTAACGGATATTCTTTAGAACGAAAATGAATGGATAATTCATTTTCCTCAACGGTTATTCTTCAGAATGGAAATGAAAAGATAAACAACGGATATTCATTTCCTCAACGGATATTCTTCAGAAGTGAAAAATGAATAGCTAGTTCATTTTTCCTCAACGGATGCTTCATCAGAATTGGAAATGAATAGGGTTAACTCTTGATACATGATAGAACTTGCTGTGATTTCTGTGCACTAAATTCCATAATTATGTATGCATCCATAATTACATAATTCCTTGCACAGTCCGCACAGTTTGTTTTGAAATGTTGTGGGGAAAGATATCAAACCTGAGATGAGAGTGACTAGACTACCATAGGGTCCTTTTAATTAGATCAACAGAGGATCTTCTTAATTAGGCCACTAAGGAGTCCTTTCAGCTATATCATCACATGATATCCCTAATCAGATTTTTGGATCAATCTGTTTAACTAGACCACTAAAGGGGTCTAATTATGAAGTAGTACATTATAATCCAAGGGACTTTAACTACAACGTAGAAGTCCATTAAGGATTTAAGTAGTACCTTTGGGTATCCTACTATGAATCTCTTGCACAAAGATATGTAAGATTTTACGAGGATTGAATGACATAAATTGGATCACATGACACATAAAGGATAACACATAAGCACATAACCACATAATTGTTTAATTGTTATTTTCTTGTTATTGATTGCAATTAACTTGGCGCCTCGTACATCGTCTCTCTTGGAAGAAACGGGTACTTAGGATTTTCGTGGAAACGCAAGAGATTATACAAGGGAAGAAATTTGGAAGTAGTCTGTTCTTCAAGGAATGCGGTTCCTTGATTGTCGGTATTGTAGGGGATATGTTTATACAT
The DNA here is from genome assembly GCA_030545235.1 of Helianthus tuberosus. NCBI lineage: Eukaryota > Viridiplantae > Streptophyta > Magnoliopsida > Asterales > Asteraceae > Helianthus > Helianthus tuberosus. The sequence continues at coordinate 9,175,875 of CM060398.1, read as the reverse complement.
GCAACCACATAAACATATTGAAATGTAAATGAAAGATTTATTTATAAACAACAATAACAACAACTGTTTCATAGATTGTGATAAAAGAAAATAATACACAAGGCTCGATTATTTTCTAAACAGCGTTATCTTCTGTCGGTCAGATACTCATCCCTGCGCTGGATTTGCATCAGCAAGTCTTGGGCAATTTCTACTAAAATGGCCCATCTCGCCACAGTTGTAGCAAGATCCCAGTGGGAAACGAGCTTGAGCAGGATTGTTGTTAATCTGATTTGGTGCTGCTGCTGTTTGGCAAACCCTCGCTGTATGACCTATAAGTCCGCAAACTTGGCATGTGCGGCACTTCACACCAGCATGATGATGTAGGCCACATTGGTTGCACAAGGGTGCAGTTCCTTTGTAGGGTTTCCTGGCAGGGGGTTGAGCTGGTTGGTTGGGGACGGCTTGATCATTGTGAGCGACCACGGCGAAGTTCTGAGAAGCCTTTCGCTTCTTTGACTTCTTAGAGGATCCAGTCTGTTCATCCATGGTCTTTGATTCTTCGATTGGTTTCGATTCCTCGACCAGTTTCTTGTCACCCTTTCGGAAAAGCTTACGTTTCCTGATCTGCGATTCAGTCAAGGTTGCAGATAACTCAATGGCCTGCCTAACAGTAGTAGGGTTGCTACCAGTCAAAATGTCTTGTATTGAGTCGGGAAGGCCATCAATGTACTTTTCGATCGCCTTATCCAAAGGCGTGACCATGTTTGGGCATAACAGACTTAACTCCTCATAACGGTCCGTGTAGGCTCGATGCTCACCGCTGTCTTGCTTAAGATCATCAAATTCCCTTTCCAAAGCCCTGATCTCGTGACGAGGACAAAACTCCTTCATCATGAGAGCCCTAAGTTCGGCCCATGTCTGTGCTAGAGCAACTTCTGCACCACGATCTCTCATAACCCCATTCCACCACGTAAGGGCTCTCTTCTGGAACACACTCGAAGCAAACTCGACCTTGCGATTGTCAGGACACTGCACATGGCGGAAAGTATTCTCAATGCTCTCGAACCATTGAAGAAGCCCAGTCGCTCCCTCAGAACCACTAAACTTGAGTGGTTTCGCCGAGTTAAAACTCTTGAAATTGCATGGACCATTGTTGTTGTTGTTGGCTTGATTCCATAGAGCAAAGAGGTTTGGGAATTGAGTAGCCATTTGCTGCGCAATGATTTCTGCCAATTCGGCAGTCGCTATCTGGCTTTCGCGTCGAGGAGGCATTCTAAAAGAGGAAACATGAAATGAAACGAGTGAGAGGATTAGACGAAAAGAATGAGATGAAACAATTTGATGAAAGCAATGGATAGTGGTCATTTGTTTGTTACTACAAGGCAACAAATGACACACAGTGACTAATCAAAGTAAATGAGTCAAAAATAATGTATCGCGAAGACATGCTCGCCTATAAGTGAACACTCATCCCAAGAATTCCCAGGTAAGCACAACTGGTCTCGCGTCTGATGAGATGTATACGAAGTGCTTGCCTAGACAGAAAACCCAGAATACATGCATTCACCCTTCCAGTTTGCACGTGTTCACATTATTTAAAACCCAAAACCTTGACGAGATTTTTGAAAACTCAAAGGGTTCAAAACCTTATAACAAAGGGTTCAAAACCTAGTAATCAATCATCCTAGAACAGATGATTAGTTTTCAAAGCGGTTTTGAAATTTATGTTCTTGTTGTGGTCGTCGCCTAAGGATAGGTGACAGTATTGTTTTATGACTAAACGCAAGTAAACTCGCGTTAGGGTCCTAAGAAAGTTATAGACTAGGTCAAAGCATTACTAATAACCTAATTCCCTATAACCATTGGCTCTGATACCATCTTTTCTGTCACACCCCGACCACGTAGAACATACGAAACGTGGCGGAAACATCGGGGAGTGTTGTAACAGAATTAAATGTTTCAAATCCATGGCAATTGAAGTTTCGTTTTATTGATTAAAAGTGTTACAATGTCTCATCAATCAAGGAAATACAACAAAATTAACTAGTCTTGCATCTTTTATTGTCACTAAAGCCCAAGTCTGCCTATATGTATCTTGATCATCTTATGCAACAGTTCCTGAAAAACACATGTGAAAATAGGTACGTCAGCATAAAAATGCCTGTGAGATACATAGGTTTTGTGAAAATAGGTTTCATGACTTATGTTTGAGAAAATGTTTAGTCATGAACCTTGTTATTTGCTTTGCTTTGTAAATCATTTGAAAAACAATGAGTTCAGATGATATGTATAAATAACTAAATAATGTATGGTTAAATAAATAACCATGTATGATGAGTTTGTATAAGATAAGTTGTTTGTAAAACAATGTCTTGTGAAAAGTATGTTATTTGTATAAAATGTTCTATGTCTCAAACTGAAATAATTCAAATAACGCTTACAATATGTAATACCATACAAACACTTATATATAGGAAGTACCAGCGGCGTATCCACCATGCTTGTATCATATTACACACGCATCGTTACTTAATCATTTAATCAAACCAAACCAATGTCAAAATGTCTATGTCAAATATCCATGTCAAATGTCTATGTCAAATATCCATGTCAAATGTCTATGTCGAAATATCATGTATGGCAAGTGAAATGTCTCAACTAAACCATATACACAAAAACAAAGTATTGAGGTAAAACTTGGTTTAAATCAAAGTTATGTTTTGTGGGAAATGCATGATCAAATGTCAATCATGTTAAAAATGTCTATGCCGAAATGTCTATGTCAAATACGGTTCACACGGTTCACAGATACAAACGGTTCACAGATATCAACGGATCACAGTCAAATGATTACAACGGTTCAATATGTAGTATAATGTGTTCATATGCTGGATAAGCATATGCAACAGAAAAAGCAATGTAACACAATGTACTAAGTACGCACACAATGGGCATACATAGCATGAGATGTAATGTAAAACAATGTACTAAGTACGCACACAATGGGCATACATAGCATGAAATGTAATGAAATCATGTACTATAATGTACTAATGAACATAGCAAGTATATGATGTCAAAACAGGAAAGCATGAAAATAACAAGTAGGCACATGTGTTCCACCCCAAAACAGTTTGGAAAACAGTAAAAGAGGGGTCTATGTACTCACCTGAGATTGCTCAGTAGTCCTTGAGTAACAACTAAACAATGCTAGAGATCGCGGATATCAAACGGCACCTAGTATAGGTAGCTACATTAATAAACCGGACCTAAATCGGAAGATCGGGTAGCATTAGGGTTTGTAAACCAAACGAGTGTAGAGACTCGTGTCTTTTGGTTTAACAAAGCCTACATACTAAATGAAACTTAACCTAAGTGTCTACGACCCATTATGACCCGTTTAGGTAGCTTATGGTACTTTAACGCGTCGTTCGCGTGAAACGCGTTCGGACCGCCTAATTAGCCCTATGACAAGTGTTATATGCCTAAACATATTACATAATCAGTTATGTGACAAAGGTTTAGGTTGCATATGCTTAATTACCAATTATACATGAAAAGGGGTATTCTGGTAATTTACCTAAGGCATATAAACTACCTATCATACAACTACTTAAACGATGTGACCATAGGGTATAACCTCGGAAGGTTATTCCCTACCTACTATGGTCACCTAATGTGTTTGGTCGGATCCTAATGATCGACCAAACTGGGTCGGGTTCGAGGGTATAGGCGATTTATTAGATCGCCTACCCTACGACCCTAGACAACGTGGTAATCAGTAGGCATAGTCCCAAGGGACTATGACCATCGTGATTACAATCACGTTGCGAAGTTCTAGCGAACTTCGCATTGACCATTACTGGTCAACGCTAAAAGTCAAACAAAGTTTGACTTTCTGACTCGAAAAGCAGTAAAATAAAGAAAAGAACGAAAGAATACTTACGAAGGGTCCCCGAATGCTAATCGTGATCGAATAGTTCAGGTATGAAGCGAAGGCTTCAACTTAGAGCTCCTCAATCAGATTCTAGTGGGTTTTTGTGTTGAGTATGGATGGGTATTTATAGGATATGCACCACCGTTAGGATCGTTTCTCGTAGTACGTGATCGAATCCAAGGCGTACACTTGTCGGGATGTTATGGTGGCTAAAATGTTGTTCTTATCCGCTGACTAGACGATAGGAAACGTGTGGACACGAATCAATTCAGTTGCAAGTTGCAAAACAAACATTGAATCTGGTCAGAACAAGCAGTCGCGTAGCGCGACGCCTAAGCCCTTAGGGCTCGCGCTACGCTAGCACCCACCTGATTCAGAAATGTTTCAAAAGTTACAGGAATGGTCCCTGCACGTGTTTAAGGCCTTTTTCGATGCGTTTGAACCCCGTTAACCTCATTTCAAGGCTCTAAAATGAAGTTAAAGTATAGGGAACTCAAAACATGCTCAAAAATATGTCGGATGTCGGTTCGTTTGGTCGTACGATCGCGATGTTCGCTTAATTACGACGGAATGCGCATAAGCGCGAAAAACGATCCAAATGACGCGACGAATGGATTTTTCTTAAGGCGAACACTAAAATATAATGTAGTCATGCTTACATAAATTTTTGGATGTCCAGATGTATTCAGAACGTAAGTTATGCGCGAAAATGCAAACTTGTGCACTTTTTGACACTTTTAGTCCCTGAATGACCCAAAAGTTTATTTTAGCATACCGAACACCTCAAAGCCTATTTCTAAGCTATGTAAAGGATATTTATGGTATGTTTAACTTATGGTCATGTTCCGGAAGGTCTGTTACAGTTCAAATTGGCATACTTTCGCAGTTTGTCAAGTTTAGTCCCTGTAAGCGATATAACTTTGATTTCACCACATCAAACCTTCCAAAACTTATATCTAAGTTATGTAAAGGTTATTTAAGGTATGTTAAGCCCATTTCACTATTCCGGAGTGTTCGTTGCATTAAACTGGTTATATTTACGCATCAGTGCGTGTATAACCTTCCAGAAAGCGATTTAGAGCTTGAAATCGAACAAGAGTTGATATGTGTAAACGATACACATATTTTTACAAATCCCAAGTATGAAATACAATATTTCACTGGTTGGGCATTTGTTTGATGGTTGAAATGACACAGGTGTTACAGATATGTTTTAAGATCCGCCTGTGGATCCTTTACTTTCCGTTGTAATACTGGATATTACTTTATATTCGGAAATGTAATAATATTTATCTTTTGCTTCCGCTGTGCATTTATATAATTGTGTTGTTTGACTATTATGTTGCCAACCACGTCACGATACTCCCCACCGGGCCCACCGGTGACACGTGGAAAGTCGGGGTGTGACAACATTTTTTTCCGACCATCTACCAACAAACAGGACATCGTCCGCATAACAAAGGTGGGAAATCACCGGGCCTCCATTCGGAAGTTGAAACCCTTGGAACAGATCCTCATTCATAGCCCTATTTATAAACAAATTAATTATTTCCATAGCAATTATGAAAAGAGACGGGGAGATAAGATCCCCTGCCTTAACCCCCTTTTATATTTAAATTCGGCAGTCGGAGACCCATTAACAAGCACCGAGCCCATACCAGAAGACAAACAACCTTTGATCCAGTTGATCCATTTATCTGGGAAGTCCATATACTTTAGCATGAGGAGAAGAAATTTCCAGTTAATGGAGTCATATGCCTTCTCGAAGTCCACCTTGAAAATAAGCAGTTTTTCTTTACTTTTTTTAGCCCAAGCAATCGTTTCGCTAATAATTAGTGGACCATCCAAAATGTTTCTACCTCCAATGAAAGCCGATTGTGTAGGAGAAATTATCTCATTAACAACCGTCTTTAGCCGATTCGCCAAAACTTTAGAAAGAATCTTGTACACGGAGCCGACTAAAGAAATCGGACGATAATTGGCAAGAACTTGGGGATCATTGATTTTGGGGAGAAGAGCCACAAAAGATGAATTACAGCCTTTACTTATTTCCCCATCTCTATGAAAATCTCTCAGCACCCCCATAAAAAGATGTTTAAGATCCTTCCAGAAAGTTTTAAAAAACTTTAATGTGAAACCGTCGGGGCCCGGGGCATTCTCATCATCACATCCTTTAACCGCATTCCAAACTTCCATCTCCGAAAACTCCTGACAAAGAACCGAGCCACTATGTTGAGAGATTTTAGGAAGGCCGACACTCTCAAAACATGGTCTACATATGATTAATTTTATTATGATATATATAATGTATTTAGTATATTAAATAAAAGTTATTATATTGGAATAATTAGTTAACTACTTGTTTAAACGTGCGAGCCTATCGCAACTTGGTTTATAAAGTTCAGGTCCGTTTATTAATTGATTTTATTTTTTATTCAAGCTCGTTTAAACTTGGTTTGATTTAAGTTTTTAGCGAGGTGGTCTCATTTAGATAATTAACGGCTCGACTTGTTTACCCCTGTTACTTGCCGCCACCTCACACCATTGTGACCAACTCATTTCCCGTATGGAATTATTTTCAGTACCGATTCTGTACACATTTTTTGACATTTTTAATACCGGTACTTTGGTTCGGTACGGTACCACCGATTTTTACCTTCAAATATTGGTACCATACCGGTACTGTACCCAGTGTTTGCGATTTTTGGTACCTGTACCACGCTCATCCCTAGCACAGCTCGTCAAAACCTAGTATTACACAGTTTAAGACACCGCCCTAACGCGTGGTTAATATATTTGTTGCTAGCTAAAACAATTCAACTTAGTTAAAGCAAACTAAAATATCATTATATGAAAAGTCAAAATTAAAATTATCATTTTAAAAACCACTTGTGTTTTAATAACCTTTATTTTAAAGGTCTTTACAGCATACAAAATGCCTGCAACTAAGATCAACCATAAGCAACTATAATTCTACATGTAACAGCCATAACCGAAATCATACAACATTTTCTTATGGTATGTATACAGTTTCTTGAACGCCTTTTGTGGCACCTTTCGAGTCATAAACCCTGACCTCAACTAGAGATGAAAAATAAATGAATAATAATCCATGCTTCTAATAAATAAAAAACCTTTCCAATAAGTTCATTGTGTAGCCAACTGTATAGGGTAAACGGTGTCGAATACAACTCTACCAAAAATGTCCCTCACTTCATCCAATCTACCCAATGCCAACGACTCATAATCGATTTCACCTCCTCTGTTCGATACAAACCTCCGATTTCTCCCCCTTTTAACGCAATCAAACATCGAACATACCTTTAACGATAGAGCCCACGATATAAAAACCTGAAAGAACAAAAAAAAGTAACCAACTTTTATTCTTTTGAAACTAAGAGGCTGTTTGCCAACTTCTGAATGAGTAAGTGCTCAACCAGTAAGAGAGAGGTCTGAACTATTAAGAGCCAGTATAATACTTAACCATTCAAAGGCAAATGTCTGACCAATTCAGACTCAGTATAATGCTTAACCATTCAGAGGTAAATGTCTGAATCATTCAGATATCTACTCGCGTAACAAACAGTCTGAACCATTAAGTGCTGAACCAGTAAGAGATCTAAACCATTAAGAACCTCATTAAGAGCTAAACAAACAGCCCCTAAGTATTATATAATAAATAGTTTCAATCCGAATCCTCACCATATCAGATTGTGGGGCTTGGGGGTACTGGACCAGGGCTTGCGAAACTATATTTTCGTCTGTTAGTTTCCTCAATGCGGATTTGACAGAATCTGCGAGTTTTATAACTTCATCCATTAATTCGTCTTTTGTATACGCGTAACAAGATTGTGATATTTCATGGAAGCTTGTTTCATGAGGCTGTGAGATTTGTTTTGCGATATCTACTGCTTCAGATAACGATCCACCCCTGTGAACTGCGATGCTAAAGGCGGCAATCACCAACGCATCCCGAGGTTGTTCCACCAATGCTTCGTGAAATGCTAGAATGCTAACCCTGTATAAGCAATGGTTGGATTGACCCGAAACACTTTATGTCTGGAAAATCTTAATACGTTAAAAGATAATTGATGTATTAACTATATTTCTTACCACAGGCAAGAGTGGCACGGTCGGTCAGGTGCTAGAAGTTTATCCAAACTAGCAAACAAAGACTGTAATGCAAAACAGGATCTTAATTAATATTGCCGTATAATACAAAGTAGAGTTAACAAGGGGTGATCAGAATTCGATTTGGATTCGAGAAATTTAAAATTCGACTCAATTCGATTCGATTATGAAGAATTCGAATTCGAGACCTGTAATTCGAATACAAATAAAATACGAAATTATAATTTTAAATTCGATTCGAAATTCGAAACTTGAATTCTGATTATACATATTTACTTGTCATATTTATATATAGTATGAATTAATCTATAAATTTAATACAAGTCCTAAAATAACCCGTTACCAAGCCCAAATAACCCATAACGAATTTCCATATTTTAAATGAACTTGAATCAAAACAAATTTATTCGACTTCGATTCGAATTCAAGCAAAAATAAAAATTATTCAAAAAAATTCGAAAATTCGTCATTCAATTCGATGAACACCCCTAGAATTAACGAAAGCATTTTATTAAACAAACCAGGAGCATGTTAGATCTCTTGTCACGTCTGCGAAATCCATGTGAAACAAGATAAGACGCCTGCATGAACCCATATATCATATTATACTCATGAACTTTTCTAAAGGGTTGTTGCATAAAGAGGTAACAAAACTTTTAACATATTTCTATTTCAAGTAACATCTAATCATCTATAGTTTCACTAACAAAAACCCTTTTCAAAATTTTCAGTTTAAAGTAATCCATACAAGTTACCATCAAACTTATGATGTGTCAGTAAGTTCTACCATCTTGACTTGACTTTTGACCATGACCTTTTGCCAACAAAGATGAAGATTACCTTATATCAAAATTTTGAAAGTTACTTACTTATATATGGATAAAAAAAAGATGGTTACCTAAGGCTAAAACATAAATCAGACCAAAAATGGTTACCTTATTATGCAATAACCCAAATTTCTGATAGAGTAAAGTACACGGATGGTCCCTATGGTTTACCAAAACTCTGGATTTGGTCCCCAGCTAAGTACATGGATGGTTGGTCCCTGTGGTTTGCACTTTGTAACACATTTCGTCCCCAGCCAACAAATCTAAACATTTTAGCACGTCTAAGTTAGGGACCATCTGTGCACTTTTGGAAAGCTAGTGATTAAATCCAAAATTTTGGTAAACCACAAGGACCATTCGTGTACTTTACTCAATTATGTGTTATGTAAGTTGTTAAAGGGCCCATACTTGGAGGGGTAGAAGAATCTCAAGGAGTCCAAATTTCCAAAGTAACCGTAATGAAGCCTCTGCAGATCCATATGCCAGCATATAATTCATTTCCAAGTGTATCCGGCCCTATACCAAACGTTAAAGTTTAAACGGATCAAATTTGGGTGTGTTATATCTAAAAGTAGCCAAATGAAAAAGATCAGCCATATACGATAAGGTATACCTTATCAAGCCTTAACAAAGAATCCGAGAACTCTTTTAAATAATGAGAAGTTTCTCTGGAAAACCGAAACCCTAAACGCGCAGCAATTCTAATCCCACGCAGAATGCGAGCTGCATAACAGATACGAGATTCAAACGTGAAAAGTACACATCAGTTACAACATATATGTAAAGTATGTAAAACATACCACAATCTTCCGCAAAAGAAGTGCTTGCAGGAATTATGCAACGAACCTGCATACAACCGAACATAACAAATAAATTAAAAAAGGTGTAATTAAGATGTTCACGAGTTTATTGGAATGTAAACTGAAAGAACAAAATTCACACTTTAGCCTTTTGGATGTCTTTCATTCCGCCAATATAGTCATACACGATCCTCGCAAATGGATCAAACATCAACCTGTATGTATAATGTATCAAGACATCTACCTTAGGGAGACGCATAGAAATATATATTTGACCCGTAATAAACTATATTTTCAGAAGCAGAATCTGTTTAGCCGAGCATTGAAATTTATATCACGATTAAACAACCGCTCAAACGCTTATGTGCAAGGAAACGTAAGTACCCATTGATCGTAAAATCCCTCTGCATACAATTTCTCCATCGAAGGAAATCACATTCATTGCAACCCGAAGGTTTCCTCATGGAAGATTTCGACTTCCTACTGAACTTTTTTCCGATCGTGCTGAAACTTGAAACCTGACCCATATTAGATATGCATAACCAAGTTACAAATCTTTTAATATAATAGTATTGCAGTCAGAGACGTAACTTTTAACACACGTTATTCGTATCCCGCACATGAAATTATGCAAATAATGGACCAACCTCGACAATGGCGTCATCAACGTGTACATGACAGATTGGAAATCTCCTTCCAACTATTTCACAACGGGGAAATGCTCTCATTACCTGCGAATTAAGAACCCGTATTGTCCAAATTATGTTGCTCAACGAATGTGAAGATTTTGAGGTTTTGAATGAATTGAAAACGAAACAAAGTTACAAACCTCTTTAAGTTCAGCAGATGTCAAGATGTCGAAATCTTTAGGAGTTCGCTTTAATACAAGATCGCGTACACACCCTCCAACTAGGTATACTTCATATCCTACATAGAAAAAGCTAAGAGTATTGTTAAAAGGTACACCGCCGGGTTAGTCTACACTAGCCCACCAGTCACATCATACAGGCAGTACGGATCACACAGACCATACGACAGAGCGAAAAAGGGTCATATAGGCCATATGGGTTTGTCGACATTAGTCATTTATTTGTCAGTCAAAACATCATACGGTCCTCATACGAGGATACGACCCATGTGACCATTTTTCGCTGTGTCATACGGCCCATACGGTCATTTTCTCCATGTCATACGGTCTGTATGACAGGTCACGGGTGTGTGTTAGTGATGTTTGTTTAACTATCCCTAAAGTTTACAAGATAACCGATTCCAATAAAACATAACAAACCTTTTTTCCTAAGCACATTCAAAACAACTTTTGCAGGCTTTGCAATCCTTGAAGTCCTGATTCCGAGTTCTTTAGAACATAATTTCTTCCATTCATGTGGCTTGCAATCATCATTTCCTCCTACTATCATCACACATATGCAACCTCAGACATCAAAAACCATCACCATTCATACATAACTTAATAAATCCTTCTAAAATAATTAAAAAATAAAAAAATAATAAAAAAAGAAAAAATCACCATTTACATCTCTTGCAGGCGAAATCCGAAAATCTTCTTTATGAACATTTACTGATTCAGCCAAAGATTCAATGGCTGCCACAGAAAAACTTTGTCTTGCCTATAATTAGAACAATAATCAACATAAATTATTCAAATTGAATAAGTAAATAATGTAATTAAATAAATTCGGAAACTTTATATAAGTTCCATAATCAGATTACTGTTGAACAGTGAGTATTAATTTAAAATAATTGTTATATATTCATTATTCAATGTATAATTTGGATTCAAATTAATAAAAGAGAAAGGTGTAAGAATTTAATATTAAATACCTTTTGTACACGATTAAAAAGAGGGAGATTGAAAGATAGATGTGTCCTGCAAGCAAAACCTTGAGAAATAGCGATTGTCATTTGAAGAATTATGACGTTTGATCATGCCAATTGCTGGAAATCTGGAAAACTAGGGTTTCAAATTGGGAAATTTGAGAAGAAAAAAATCTGGAGACGATGAAGATTGAAGATAAATGTTTATTGGGCCAATATACCTGGGCTTATTTTAAGTCTGTATGAGTGTATGATTTGGGCTCTTGTTCACCAAGACACCAACTACTTAAAAATTTTTTTTTTTTTTTTTTTTTTTTTTTTTGTTGTTGTAAATTGCAACAACCGTGCTAGCCTGCTAGGTGTTTACTGGATCGGGTTTCGGTTTACTTGGTTCGGAAAGTCTTTCGGTTGAAAACCAAAATCGAATCGAATCGAATTGAGTTCAATATGTTCAAAATTGAACCACGTGGTTTTAGGGCTGTAAACGAACCGAATGGACACGAACGAGGCCATGTTCGTGTTCGTTAAGGAAATGCAGATGTTCGTGAACTGTTCACAAACACATGTCGAACAGAAGTTTGTGTCGTGTTCGTTTGTTAAGGAATTTCAGTTGTTCACGAATGCAAACGAACATTAAACTTGAAATTAAGAAAGCACCGTTAGCCTTAAACAACTGACACAAGTAGTCAAAGACAAGTAGACAACCATTAAGTGATAAATCAAGAATTCAAGAAACAAGAAGTCTACTACAAGCATCATAGAGTTCTATTTTCTAATTGTTAACTAACGTTTAGGGGACAAATTAAAAAAGGGAAGTAGGGAACTAATATCGAGGAACCATAACCAGGCTAAACAAACTTGAAGATGTCTTTAAAACAACAAAAAATAAAAACTCGACCAACCAGCGCTCAAATAGCACACTTGTAATGAATTATCGTTATAACAACGACCACCTGAACAAAAAATGAGAGAATGATAGCTAAGCGGACTACAAGAGCATGAATAAGGAGATGCGGGACTCTGGTGGCGGACCCATGAATTTTTCTATGGGGGTGCGAAATATTTTTAAAGATTTTAGGTCTCTGGTATATATAAAAAAAATCGGTTCATATCGGGTCAGGTCATGTAAAACAAAATAACATCAATTTTAATTTTCTTATCTTTAACCAAATTATGGATAATTAGTTAATATTTACATTTTATCCCCTTATAAAAAAACTAACTACCCCCACAATTTTTAAACGGCCGTAACTTCTCCATACGTTAATATTATTTTTTTTAAATTACACAAAAAAAAAAAACAAACTATAACTAAAACGTTAGCCAAAAACAAATGAAACTGAACCGGAATAAAAGAAAAACGGAAATAACTGAAAACCGATTAGTCGAAAATCGAATTAACCAAAAACTAGTATTAGTTTTTTGTAGCCTCTTTTAACCAAAATTAACCGAACCGAACCGATTATTCATATTTTTACATATTTCTAATTTTATACCTATAGTTAATGTATTTCATATTTTGTACCTTCATTTCGTGTATTTATATTTTTCATTTTATGTATTTATACATCAATTTCGTGTATTTACACCCCAATTTCATGTATTAATAAGTAAAAGTTTTAACCCGGGTTTGGTTTTGCTATTAATTGATATCAAACGAACCGAATAAAAAAACCGTTAATCTAATCGAATAAACCGAACTGATTAACCTAAAATTGATTGATTAATAAAACAAACTAACTGATGACTTCGATTCCGGATAATAACTTAACCAATCGAACCATACACACCACAATGAAATGGACTAACCCATGACTTCGCTTATGACATATATCCAGCACAATAATAATACAATAAATATTATACGAAAAAGAAAACTATCAGAAACAAGTACCATAATGACGCAATGCAAAGTGTCGCCCCCGCCACGCAGTCACCTTACTAGTTTATTAAAATATAGTACATTGAACACACTTAATTATGGAGTTCTTCCCTCATCCACTACTAACAATCCCATTGTATTTTTAACGAGACAGTTCTTTTATAAACCAAACATATTTTTATCCAAGAGACATAGCGACCGACACATAATGACTCAAAAATTTTATATTAAAAATATTGCATGAGTTGTAGATAAGTTGAGAACCATGAACATAATCGGTCTTGCATGGTTACATTCTAGTAACCAGAGACTGAAAGTGTGTTATGATTTTGTTCATTCTTATACTCCATGTTCATTGAAGGTTGTCATGATTGCCTTTTATTTTGTTTCTGTTTTCTCACTCTATCACTGTCCCTACCAACTTCACTATACATATATACCCGTCGTTAATTAATATATCCAACTACGTCGTTTGAACGAAGTACTTTCGTGTTTGAACCATGATACATTCTGTTCTATTATTACTTAAATCAAAGTTTTGTTGTTTTTTTTTTTTTTGAATAAAACACACACACACGCTTTCTTGTTGAATAATAATTGAAATTCAAAGTTGGATATGTTCTTGGCGATTGTGAGAATGTGAAGAAAGAGTGGGGCTTAATTGCAAAACTAGATTTGTTGACGTCGTGCGTTGCGGCAAAAAAAACAAATGATAATGTAAAACAAACGTTATTTGAAATTGAAGAATGTTGTTTAGAAAGCCAAACCGTCAGAATCGATTTAATTTATTATCATACCGTTTTACGAAACCGAATAAATACTCTATTTTGAATACAATTTTATTTTTGACAAAACTTATACTGGAATGTAAAGAGAAAAAATTGAACACAACTACGTACTTAGGTTTTTAGACAAAATAAATAAATTAATGAACGTAAGTTATTAGAGAAATTTCAAATTATTGATAAAGGAAATATAATTAAGAAAAATGAATTATTAAAAAAATAAATGATAAAAGAAATATGGTTTTAAGAAAGTAAAAAAAAAAGATAAAAATATGTTAAAATTTAAAAGTAAATATAATAATAAACTATTATAAAATTAAATAATAAAATATTAAATGCAATATATTATTATAAAAATAAGAAAATAAATGATAAAGGAAACATGGTTTTAAGAAGTAAAATAAAAATAAAAATATATTAAAACTTAAAAGTAAGTATAATGATAAACTATTATAATACTAAATAATAAAATATTAAAAAACCACTACTAATGGTCCTTAGAAAAAAAATAACCGACATAAGTTATCAAAGAAATATCAAAGTAACTGATAAAGGAAATATAGTTTAAAATAATTATAAAAAAAGTTAATAAAAACAAATGATAAATATAAATAAAAAAGAAAATATGGTTTACAAAAATAAAATATATTAAACTTATAAGCCCAACCCTGGGCTTATAGCTCAGTGGTTATGGAAATGAGGGAAGACTCCTGACCGAAAGGTCTCGAGTTCGATTCCTGATCCACCCGGGTTTTACCGGCTTTGCATTGTCGTGCCCTCGGGCGGGTGCAGGGTCGGGTTTTCCCCGGAACTGGTGGCATGGTGGGCTAGGGGCTCCGTGCGTGCAGGTTGGGCTGCCGCGGGCTACCTTTCGGCCAATGGGTGCCGCGTACGGAGTACCCGGCGATTCTTATGTTGGACGTTCAAAAAAAATAAATATTATAATATTAAATAATAAAATATTGAAAAGCTTTGCAAAAAAAAAAGTTACTATTCATGATACTTCGGCAACTATATGTATAAAATAAAATGGTTGAATTTATCTTTGACATCTAATTGTTATCCTTCACAACTGGTTGTTTGGGTTGATGCCTTAGTGATTTCCAAAAGGAAAAAAGAAGTTATGCATGAAATTTTGTTTACCCCTTAGTGGGTGGTTTGAAGATTTGACAATAATATTGTGTTTGCTCGTGATGAAGAAGAATTAGCTTATTTGATCTAAATTATTTTTATTTGTGGTTTGTAAATAGGAATAGAAAGCCCAACGTTAGTTGGGTGGGTTGATTATAAAATCCACTTTTAATTTTTATATGTAATGTATCTTGTTTTTTATTTTTGTTTTTTTTTATTATCGTCTTGCTAGGTTATTAATAAATTTTTATCGTTGGTAAAACATATAATCGATCACAATAGCCGGTAACGGCCCATGATTTTTATATGAAATGAAAGTGGAGAAAATCTTAAAAAAAATCGAGATCTATTGTCGATTTTTGGCGCGCCTTGCACACTTCTTGCAGATCTACATATCGGTTAGACATAATAATATACTTTAATACATTTTTATAATTGTTTAACTAAAAGAATTTGAAAACCAACGTTTTTAGGGTTTTACTAAGAGGTGTAAATTAGTTGAGTCACTCTTGAGCAACTATATACATTGGCTCACAAAAAACTCGAATCGAGACGAGTTTAAATGAACTCTAGCCCACACTCAGCTTCGACCCTGTTGTTGGAACACATTTAATAAATGAGTTTGAGTTCAAGCTTCACTTATCAAATCGAGTGTAGTTTAAATGAGCTTGAGCCCGAGCACCTTTACAATCAATTTCAAACACCTTAATTGATGTGTGAATGTTTTATTCGATTTAATTATATTTTAAACACATTTTATGTCGTTACGAATATTTCATTAAGAATAATAGAAAGCAATAAATAATTAATTATACATCTAACATATTTACTATAATTCTATTATAGATTTATCTAAATTATAGAAAAAAAAAGAAAGTAAGAAAGAAAAGCTCGTAAAAGAGCAATGATGCATGTCCCAAAAAAGTTTTCATGAAAATTACTTATG
Source organism: Helianthus tuberosus (assembly GCA_030545235.1). Classification (NCBI taxonomy): domain Eukaryota; kingdom Viridiplantae; phylum Streptophyta; class Magnoliopsida; order Asterales; family Asteraceae; genus Helianthus; species Helianthus tuberosus. The sequence continues at coordinate 9,159,618 of CM060398.1, read as the reverse complement.
CAAGTCAAAATGTCCCAAAAAAGTTTTCATGAAAATTACTACTATAAATGGATGAAATTTTATAATTTTTATCAAACTACTACACGCGAACCCACACGTTTTCGTGGGGTGTTGTGAAAGGAAATTTGTGACGTTCGGTTTTTAATAAAAGTTATAGATAAAAAACTGGGATTACTGGATTTTATCACTTCAAACTATTGGTTATTGACCGCTCCCACTTCTAACTATCACTTTAACTCCCAACACTCTCAACTTAACATTTTGGTGTTGTATCACTCTGGAGTTAACCGGACACCAATCCACGACACGAAGTGTCAGTTGGCAGTGATACAACACACAAAGTGTTAAGTTGGGAATCGTCGGAGTCAAAGTGATAGTTGGGAGTAACAACGGCCAATAACCAATAGTTTAGAGTGATAAAATCCAATAACCCTAAAAATTAAGCATGTCATATCGATATATTTGAATTTGAATAAAATTTACAGTCAAGTGTTGAAAAAATAAGCATGTATCATGGTTAGTGAGATTCCTCGTGCCACGTGGCGGGCTTTTGATCGCTATCGAATTAGTTTGTTACAGTAATGAAGAAGTGATTTACATCGACTGAAAACCATATAAACAAATATTGGTATTGGTACCAATGTTGTTCAGATGTTATAGATTTGTGTCGTCACTGTATAGAAAAAAAGTCAATTATAAAGTGTTATTGTTTACCAATTTCTCATTCTAACATAATATAACGTGTTATAAAATTCCAAACTAAATATGCCGATGCGACGAGTTTATTTTTATCTACTTTTTTATAAAAGTTTTGTTTAAAATCGAACGAGCCAAATATAATTGACTTTATTTTCTTTACCATGTTTTAATAGAATGTGAGCTCAACAAGTTATTCTTTTTTAACTTAAGGTTCGTTTCTTAAATTTTCTAAGGTTTCGTGTCAAAGTTTCTATAGGTTCGATGTCAAAATTTCTACAGATGCGATATCAAATACTATATACGGGTTCGGCCATCCCTATATACTTATACCCCGTGTGCATTACTAAGATGTCTCCCTAAAGGTAGATGACTAAAATCCTGCTAGATGCAAGTATTAAAGCATTTATAAGTAACTTAGTTACTAAAAAAATCTTCAAAATACTAAGTGTGTGGTTTGAAAAAAACATATTCCTAAGGACATAATGGTAGACCGGATATATAGGGGGAGAGTAGAAGAGAACATCCCCGGTCTGTACTGTCTGACATAACTCCATATACATGTCACACGCCATGCATCAACAACATCAGATTGATGGTAATTATTAATTTAATTTTTTTTGACTGACATGCCATGTATGCTCATTACCCTCACATGCCATGCATTTATTTATTTATGTTTACTAGTTATAATCAACTCCTAATAACATAAAGTTAATTCTAATTATACATCTTTTAATTATCCGGAGATTATTGATCATCTGACTGAACTTGCTCACTCATCATCGTCATCATGCATATGCTACCATGAACTTCAAACCCAACACCAACCGATGGGAAGCATACGATCTGAAATTACGCACGTTATAAAGCTTAAAACTCTAATCACATGCATGTTGGAAAACCATAATCACGCATGTTGAAAATCATAAGCATGCGTGATTATATTTTTTCAACATGGGTGATTAGGGTTTTGAGTACTTTCATATCGTATGCTTGTACGTTAAAAATATATATTATACGTTAACCTTCCCGTGTATATATATGTGTGTATGTATATAGAGGGGGGGGGGGGGGGGGGCAGATGATAGTGGATGCGACCATTGGAGAAACGCACAACTTTACTGTGATGGAAAGACATGCACCATTCTTAACGCTATTATGAACATCATTAGGTGGGCCTCCCTCTACACTAGTTCAAATCTTATTAACAAATGATTATTCTCGACTAGTTCAAATGTTTAGGTGAGAGAGTTAAATGTTAGGCACGAAGTAGATAATGGCCCGGGGAGCAAAGTGTGGAAACGTATAGTCCATGTGGTTAGTTTGGCGACGGTATGGAGGATTTGGGGTGCTAGAAACTCTAAAACTTTTCGAAGACACTTTTATCCCTATTAGCAAAACGGTGGACTTAATCAAAGAGGACGCTTTCTTTTGGATTTCCAACCGAGCAAGAGTGAAGGCTCCCTCGTGGGAGAATTGGAAAATTTTTAATGTAGCCGATCTTTTGTAATGATTTTTCGGTTTGTTTTTCTCTTTTTCGGTTGTAGTTTTCCAGTCTCTTGCTGGCTCTTTATATATATATAAAGTGTTGTTTGCCGTTCAAAAAAAAACTAATTTGGTGTAATATAGGAATAAGTAGCGATCCATTGGGAGTAGCCCAATGGTGTTGGTGAGTTAGATAAGGTATAAAATAGTAGGAGTTCATGGGTTCAATCCCCATGATGTGCAAGTTTACCCATTCAAAAAAAAAAAAAAAAAAAAAAAACTAACATTTGTTGTTAAAAAAAACATTATTGAAAATTCAACCATGATCTACTAGTAATATGGTATGGCGGTATGGTGTTTGTCCCACACAAAAGTGATGTGAGTTTAAATTCTTATAAAAGAAAAGTTATGGTATTTAGATGTCAAAAATATCGCAAAAAAATGTTGAAAAATCATGCCAAAAAGTTTATATAAAAGCAAAGTTATGGTATTTGGATGTAAAAAAATGTTTGATATTTTAGTATTTTAGAACACACGAATTTACATACATACAAACTCAAGTGAGCCTACGTCAGCCGGTAATAGTGCCGGCCCTCAATTGGGCAAAATGGGCGGCATGTGTAATAGTGCCAGGCAGCTGCCTGACACTCCCCGATTGGCCCAATAAATTTACGATTTTATCCCGATTTAAAATTACGATTTTGCCATCAGTTTAAATTTATGTTTTCACCCCCGCTTAAAAATAAATTTACGCTTTTGCTCCCAGCTAAATATTTCAATTTTCCCCCCGGTTAAAAATTACGATTTTTACCCGTTTCAATTTACATTTTTGCCATTAGCTTTTTTCCCTTAAAATTACGATTTTGCCATCAGGTCAAAGTTATGTTTTTGCCCATGCTTAAAAATAAATTTACGCTTTTGCTCCCGGCTAAAAATTCTAATTTTGCCATCGGCTCAAAATTACGATTTTGCTCCGTATAAATTTATACTTTCGCCATTAGTTTTTTTTTTCTCACAACCAGGTTACGATTTTGCCCTCAACCTAAATTTACATTTTGCCCACGTTTTTGTTTGATTTCCTGGTGACATTACAAGTTTGCCCCCAGTGCAAAATTACAGTCGTGCCGGCAACTTTCTGGCACTCGCCTGTTGGTCCATTTAGTTTACGATTTATCCCTGAATTAAAATTATGATTTCGCCCTCGGTTAAAAATTACGTTTTTCCCATCGTTTTAGACCAAAACTATAAAGGTTTTTTGTTTTAATTGTTTTACTCGATTTAATTTCTTCCCGTGTCAAGGAGTTGCCTAACACTGGCTAATTAGTCCTGAGAAATTACAGTTTTGCCCTGAGCCCAAAAATACGGTCTTATCATTGTTTTTATTTTGTTTTTTCCTAGCAAAATTATAGTAGTCTTTTTTTAATTGATTGCGAATTATTCGGCCATCGCCCCGCAACGCGGGCGGGGCATCTACTAGTTGACAACATTTAAGAAGACAAAGACTTATCTAACATTTTAAAACCGCTAAACCAAAGGCCCTTTTATTGATATCATGGTGTTTTAAAGTGTGATCAAGTAGTGCATATGATATTTAAAAGGTTAAGAAAGAATATATGACATTCTAAAAGGTATATCATGTATCAATGGAGTGGTGGTTCGTTGGCAAAGACAAAGCTTTTAAACACATAAGCTTTTAAACACCTGAGTTTGAGAGATGAGGCAAAGTCTTGTGTTCAAATCCCACAGACGACAGGAAATAAAATAAATGTGCTTTTTTTAAAACGTTATATTATGTGGCTATACATTTAGTGTATATAATTAGTAATCAATTTATTTTTCTAATAATAATATCTAACTAGTATTTTGACCCCTCGTGCGTTGTGACAGCGTCAAAACTTAAAGTAACTCGAATTTATACCATTAAATATTTGATCTGCCTCATTTCCGAAAAAAATTTACGCTAAAATATAGACTGGCTAAAAATGCACATAAAACTAAGCATATGTCAACAGATTATATTTACATTTCAGAAAATTTACTATTTGATTTCATTTTTATGTATAGATACTTGGTATACATAAACAATTTCATAATCATAAATTCGCTTTTGTATGATTATTTAAACTTAAAGTTTGTTATTTATTATTAGTAATGGTTGGAATTTAAGTAAATATATTAGTTGGAATGTTATCACCACTTAATCATAATATATGTATTCCAAGTGGAAATCGCCGTCACCGTTAACTGCACTGTTGGGGGGATAGTGCACGGTCATCCCAACCGCCGGAGTGATCTCACTCCGTGAGTCGCTACCCGACCAAGCTAGCTCCGCGGTGACTTCCCCATGCCGAGTTCTTACACTGGGCGACATATGCCACTCCCAATACTCGAACCCGGTACCTCTGGGAAGAGGTGGGTGTCGGTGGCCAACTGGGCTATGTTACAAATTAATAGAGTATATCAATATTTATGAATGCATCTTTTTTTCTATATTTTTTTTTTTTGGTTTTTAGAATGTGTGATGTAATTTTTCATCTTTGATATATATAAAGTTACTAGTCCATTTATATCGCACGTTGCGGCGTAATCGAGCAAATGATAATGTTAAACAAACGTGATTTGAAAATAAAGCATGTTGTTTAGAAAGTCAAACCATTAGAACGATTTAGTTTATCATCGTACCGTTTTATAATACCAAATAAATACTTTATCTTGAGTATAACCTCGTTTTAATAAAACTTATTACGAAATGTTAGGGAAAGAAATCAAGCACAACTACGTATTTAAGTTTTTAGAAAAATTTTATAAACGTAACTTATTAAGGAAGTATCAAATTAATCGATAATTTAATATATTTAAAATAAACAATTATTAAAAAAAAGGTAAAGGAAATATATGTTTAAAAAAGAAAAATATGTTACTAAAATTAAATATAATAATAAACTTTAAATATAATAATAAAATATTATAATATATTAAATAATAAAATAATAAAAAAAACTATATATTATTATAAAAATAAAGTTATTATTCATCATTCATCGAAATCAATATATATATATAACAGAGTTTAGGGTGAAGGTAGTGGTTACCTATTTGGAATATGTAAACTCCCCATTCACCCAATCAGACAGTGCCACGTTAATTTACCTAATTTGTTTTCCTAATGCTCAAAAACGTTGACGGTGGTTTACCTAATGGGGTTTAGGTAAACTATTTAAAAAAAGTGATAAATGTGTTATTGGTTGAGAATGCATGGACCCCACCACACACCCATCTCTCTCTCCCGACTCGGTGAACCTTCACCGATTTTGGCCACCAATTCAGTAACATTTGATCGGTAAACTTATTGGCGGTGGATGGGGGTCGGTACCGAGTGGGTTTACCGCCCCCACTCCGCTCACCCTTATAACATTAACAAAAGCATTATAACACATTGTTGTGCATGACTTTATAGCCTAGTGGCATCTTGGGGTTGGGATAAGACTTTGGGACCAATAGGTCTTGGGTTCTATTTCAACAAGGGGTTTTTTCTCATATTTATTGGGTTTTCTCATGAATTAGTGTATAAACATTATGTCTAGTGGAGATGGATATATGATCAGGTAGTTCCGCTAATGACATGATAATATTCTAGTAGTTTATCAGTGATCCAAATTTACCTTTAAAAAAATATAAGACATTGTTAAAAACAATGGCAAATAGCAAGTAAGAGAGATGCATGTTGAAGAAGGAATAGAGCAGAAGTCAATTAAAATTGATTGGCATGCCCATGCAGTTGCACTGTCACCGATGCCCACGCCTACACTCTCTTCGTACTCTTTTTCTTCACACTCATCATTATTATTTTTGTCATACATATATCTTAATTTAATCTCTCACACTCACTCACAAAAACTAAAATAAAATAAAAATGAAGAATTTGAAGGTTCAGTCAGTCAGTCAGGCATGGTCTGACTGGTCGGTCACCCCACCCCACCCCCCACTGTTCATGCAATATGGTTAAGGTTCAACCACGAGCTAGCCAGGCTGGTAAGTTGGTAACCCACCAACATGTGTTGGAAAACATCAAATGGAGGTTATATTAGTTACTATTAATTCCCACCTCATGTTACATATCTATTGAAACCCAAATTTGTGAATAAAATTCAGTATTCATCTCCTCAAACCAAACATAATCTACATTCTCATCCTTTCAAGTCTCACCTTCAGGCGTTCGGTCCTAACACGACTTGAATATTGTCTTGTTTTGTTAATGACTAGTGATCGAAACGACAATCATAAATACTATTTTTTTAGTAGTGAACATGAGTCAAGGAAAATAGGAAAACTGTAGGAAAACCAATGTGTTGATCCACAATGCACACAAGAAAAGGAAAAAGCATGCATGGGACACTAATAAACATAAAGTGTTTTTACATGATACGATATAAAAATTTTGGGGTTAGCATATAGGCTAAGGGTAAGTATGAAATATAAGTTATCATTGTGATAGATATACATCAAAAGCGAAGTAATCGGATAATCTATTTCATTGTGTTGTGCATGGTTCGGTCGATTCGGTTATTATCCTCGACCGAAACTGAAACCAAAGTCATCGGTTAGTCTATTTTATTAACCAATCAGTTTTTGGTTAATCACTTCGGTTTATTCGGTTAGATTGACGGTTTTTGGTTTAATTCATTTAATTTCAGTTAATAGCAAAAAAAAAACAAAAACAAAAAAACAAAAAAACCAAACTTGGGCCAAAACTTTTGCTTAAAAATATATGAAATTGAGGTATAAATACATGAAATGATGTAACACCCTAAGTCCATTTTAATCAATTATCCACAAAATTTGACTTATAATAGTAGATTAAGATTAAAACATACACTTAAAAATGCGAGTTTGTTAAAACATTTTACTAAATAAAACATTCCAACATTTTGTATTTTAGTTTGCCGTTTGAAACGTGACGACGAAACTATTCGCGGAAGCTTTAATCTCGTGTGTTCGGTTCTTCGTCGGGCTCAGTCGTCATCCGGTACTACTAGGCAACCTACATTCCATAAACATGAAATGATTTTAGTCATACGCAGTTTAAAACTTGTTCAAATGGATTCGCGAAACGAAACTCAACAAAAATAACTGGGCGCTACCGTAACTTACGGTAGCCACCGTAAGTTACGGTAGCCTCTGGGCATTCATGGGCTGCCGTATTGCAGTATAAAACCACCGTAACCACTTTAGAGGCTACCGTAAGTTACGGTAGCTACCGTAACTTACGGTAGCTGCTGCATGTTCTTTATGCTTTGCTGTTTTGACCCGTTCATGTATAAATCTAACAAAAACAGGTTTGTATGCCCCCCTAAACTTATGAAATTCATAATTTCAGAATCTCCTATCATATTAGGTTCCAGTAACTAGTTTCTTATGTAATTAAAACCCGTTTACTCTCAAGTACTTATTTTGACCCGTTAAGGGTATTTAAGCACTACCAAGCTTAAAATTGTTTTCGATTGCTTCTAGCATTACACTACCACATTTCTTATCATATAATCTACCACCACTACTGAATTTATGGTGGATTTACTATGATAACCTATATAAACCGAGTTTTACCCCTCAACTCATTATTTTACGGCAAGGGCTCAAACAGAGCTATTTGATTAACATATTACATCTTTCAACTTATATACTTGTCCTAAGCATTTATCTAATCAAGAAACTTGTTTCCAAACAACCTTTAAGGTTTGTTTGCCCAGTTTAACTTATAAGGGCGTTTTGGTCCATATTGCCCCTTCATTAGCGATGAGGGACTTTTGTAAATATGTTTGACCCATAAGCCCTCTTTTTAATTATGACTTTGTTTGTAAAGTTATTAGGCCCTTCAAATGTAATGACCATCGTTTGTAACATTCGGTTTACCTATTAAAGTAACCAAATATCTATTTTAAACTCCGTTTAACTCTCATTAAACCTTACGTTTAAATGAGAGTTATTCTATTATGCGTACCTGGCTCGGATCATTATGTTGACCCAATTCAATACCTTGTCTCAATAGCCGCTAAGTAATAGCGATGTAAATATCCACTTGATAATTATTTCTGTAATCATACAACTTGGCAAACCATTAGTCGATATTGTCAAAGGGTAATAATTTCACCCCTTTGACACGTTTGGTCTAAATGACCGATTATATTGGCGGGATGAAGCTTATTGCCATCTTGTCTATACGACTCGCTCCGGTTTACACCACGCGGTCATTTCAATTATAATCTCCACTTAACGCTTTTTAACCTATTAAGGTTTACAAAAATAAGTATCTTTTCAAAACAACAATTATTGTCACAAGTGACCAAATTACAATTTTACCCTTATTGGTTATCATGATTTACCTTATATGGTAACCTTTTAAAGTACATGTTTCATTCATCATAACATGATCGAAATTACCAATTTAACTCATTTTTAACCATCAATACGATTTCTTATCCTCTTTAGTTATCTTGTTCCGTACGACTACACGCCGGAACACCATAACTCAATTATGCATTTGTCTTATTCGTAATCAATACGACAAAAGAACATTCTAAAATATATGACTAGTGTAAGCTATACTTACCTTGCATCCGAATTATGCTTTTCCTTCATTCTTGATTCGTTTGACCCGCTTCCTTCCCCAAGCTTTCACCTAGCTTGCCAAGCGTCAAACTATCATTTATAATTCATAAGATGGTTAAATCAATCATCGTCTAACACGATTATCCCACCTTACGTATTCTCTATCACTTTAGCAAATTCAAGTGATTATTAATATCGAGTTAATTTAACTTTCGATTATCAAAGCTAATTATTCGTTCGTTAAGCAAGAACTAAAGGTTTCCATCTATATGTAAACCCGCCTCATCATAACATTAGACATTCATCCGATCACCTAATATAATCAAGTTCTACATATCAACTAGTAGACATCATGATTTCAAACATCTATTTACTTGAATCAAAATCACCAATTCCATTATAATATACAAAACCCAATTCAAGTCATGTATGAACATATACTCAAACTCATAAATTGTTCAAGTATCTTCCTAATACTACCCTTCGTGATGGTTTTAAACATAATTATATCATATTATCAAAACCCACTTAATAATCTACTTGTAAATCACTTAGATGTAACCTTACATCGAGTACTTCATAATTTCTTCATAACTAACGAAATTAAGCATACATAAACACCTAATTTCATCTTTGGATCATAATCCATCAATTTATTTGCAAGTAACCTACTTGTCTCGAATTTCAACTTCAACCAATCTAAGTTTTGTGACATACCTTGTGATCCCCATGACTTGGTGATCGTTTCTACGCGTTCATGCACGAATTTGAGACCCAAATACTCCTTCAATTTGGTGATCTTTGATGAACAAGGGTTTCCCCTTGTTTTCTCCAGCCGTAGTCGACACACACACACACACTTGGTGTGTGTGTTGTGTTTTTTTTTATTACTAAACCCAATCTTTTAGTATATCCCCTTTTGGTCCCTCAAGTTTAGTTAGTTATTAAGTAGGCCACAATCTAACTATTTCTAACACTATTCCCACCTATTAACTAGGTTAAATATTCCTAGTTAACTTAGTGGGTTCGGGGAAATTATAACTCGGTTTATTTTAAGTCCCGTTAATTCAGACTTCTTATAAACTTTATTTCCTTAAAAGCATTTATCCACGTTGTATTTAATATTAGGATTATTTGTTTAAATCCTAATATTTATCGGGTTACTCTTACCACTAACGGTACTTTATCCATCTTTTGGTATTAACGGGGTTTGATTACCAAACCCGTTTTCGGGGTGTTACAAGTCTACCCCCCTTAAAGAGGTTTCGTCCTCGAAACCTTTCTTACGCAGTTCCTCAGGTTTGACTCCTTGAACTTAGTTTCGATAATTACTTGAGCATTGCTCGCATCTAATAATCTTACCAGGATAATATGGTAATGCCCTTTTGGCTTCCAAACGTATGCGCCTTTCACGTATAAGGCCTCATGGGCCGTAACTTTCATCTTGTATTTCATATCTTTATTAATTATTTATTTTGGCGGTTAGACTTGTTAGTCACTGGTTACCTTATACCCCATTGCTCGGGCATATATCCATACCGCAATCTCCAGCCTTATGTGCGTTTACGGTTTTCTAAATCGCTTCATACCACTTATGTTTATTAAAACGTTGCTTTTGACTAAAAACTAAATTTTTAGTTTACGTTTTCTCTTTGTCTTATGTCTTTCTCTCATATCTAGGAATGTTGCTTCCGAGGATTTTTTCCTTTCCAATATCTTTTAATGCGGGGAATTTCAACTAGTTCCCACGCTTAACCCAAATAACCCGTAGGTTCTTTCGCTTAGTCTCGTAGACTATTTCTTTAGATTTCCTCCTTTTTAAGGTGAGACCCAACAGTTTGTTTCTTTCTATTTATGACCCAAGGGTCTTCTTGATCCCGTAGACCTTAACACTATGTTTAACCCCGTAGGTTATGATAATCCCATAGATCATCTTTTATTCAAGTCTTTATTCAACTGTATATATATATATATATACGGTGTCAAGGCACCCCTTTTATGTCTAGAACTGTTTACTTTTGATTTTTGGATTTCATTTGACCTTGACCGTAGTCTAAGGCTACATTTGTTCTCTTTCGAATTATCTTTCTGACTTTATGACTTCTAACGTCATTTACACGTCGGTTTGTCCTACACTTACCATTACCCGGTTCTTACCTATACTTCTTTACGACCCATAACCCGGGTTCTTTATCTTAGTGTTTTTAACATTTTTGTTTCGCTAGTTTGCGTTTTTCCTATATATATTCCTTTATGACCCATCACGTAGGTTCATTAATGTTTCGCGCTTCCATTATTCAGGTTGTGCTTACTTGCACTACCAAGTTTTTATACCTTATTTATCTCGTTTGACTTGTTCGTGTGAAATTTCATCACTTGTGAACATCAAACTCCATTCTTTATTCGACCCGTTCAACTTTAAAATAGTTGAGCGTAGTTATTAACATTTCTGTTTGCAAATTCTCATTGTCTTTTAGTCATGACTCATATTCCGAGTCTTTTGACTTTCTATTTCACGTTCCCGTCTCTTGGTTTACGCATTCTTTCCAAATCCTATCCATTCATCGGGTATCGTTACCGTAATCATTTTCAAGTAACCATTCTTATATGGTTTAGACGTTATTTTAATTTATTTGGTCGTCTTAGCGAGATCCATCGCTTTTATTCAATCAAGTCATTTATTCTTTATTCAATTCGTTTGACTTGTCCATGTGAATTTCATCACTTGTGACAGTCAAACTTTTATCCCTATGCCTTAGCATTCCTATTGGTCGGCCTGTATTTTCTTTTTACTTGATCCTTGTCCCTTCTCTCGGGCTCGTTATTCTTACGTAATACGCTTCCGTCATCCGACTTACGTTTACGTTTACTATCAAACATCTTACTTATTTGATTCATTTGGATACCATTTAAGTTAGTCCCATTCACCCCACCCTTACTACATCGGACATAAATGTGTCCATCATAAGAAGTTCATGGTACCACGTATTCACTACTTACTTGGCCAGAGTAAGCGATCAACACCTGGTATACATGACCTTTTTATAATTTTCACATTACACCCCATGTAAGTAATGCCTCTATTTGTTTTTCTTGGAAACAATATCCCGGATAGGTTTTCTATTCAGGTTTTTCCAAGTTTTTAATCTACATATGCAACTTTCAATCTCTACGTATTTGTTGCATATTACTATTTATGCAATAATTTAAAATGTGCACCTGATAATGCTTGCTCTAATAGTCTCTCTTTGCCATTAACTTATTCGCAATCGTTGCGCGATTTAGGTCCTTGGTGAGCGTGCTCTATTTGTCGTACTTTGGACCGTTCCTCTGCCAAATCCATGATTTGTTAAACTCTCGCTATCTTTATATGCGAGTGTCCTTCAATCTAAAACGTTTACAATAGTTAGTAATTTTGACATTAATGGGTGCCCGTATTATAATACGAGGCTTTTCTACTATACGCATCAACGCGTGTAATTTCGTTGACTATATCTATTCTATATCGATTTTATTGGTGTAACGTGTATTACACGATAACAATATGTGTTGTTCTCAACACTTTAATCATACTAAACCATTGATATACATGTACTTACCGGATTTGCGATCAAGCCTCGAACCGAACACATTTGTCAACAACCTTGAGCTCTGATTACCAACTTGGAACACCCTAAGTCCATTTTAATCAATTATCCACAAAATTTGACTTATAATAGTAGATTAAGATTAAAACATACACTTAAAAATGCGAGTTTGTTAAAACATTTTACTAAATAAAAAATTCCAATATTTTGTATTTTAGTTTGCCGTTTGAAACGTGACGACGAAACTATTCGCGGAAGCTTTGATCTCGTGTGTTCGGTTCTTCGTCGAGCTCAGTCGTCATCCGGTACTACTAGGCAACCTACATTCCATAAACATGAAATGATTTTAGTCATACGCAGTTTAAAACTTGTTCAAATGGATTCGCGAAACGAAACTCAACAAAAATAACTGGGCGCTACCGTAACTTACGGTAGCCACCGTAAGTTACGGTAGCCTCTGGGCATTCATGGGCTGCCGTATTGCAGTATAAAACCACCGTAACCACTTTAGAGGCTACCGTAAGTTACGGTAGCTATCGTAACTTACGGTAGCTGCTGCATGTTCTTCATGCTTTGCTGTTTTGACCCGTTCGTGTATAAATCTAACAAAAACAGGTTTGTATGCCCCCCTAAACTTATGAAATTCATAATTTCAGAATCTCCTATCATATTAGGTTCCAGTAACTAGTTTCTTACGTAATTAAAACCCGTTTACTCTCAAGTACTTATTTTGACCCGTTAAGGGTATTTAAGCACTACCAAGCTTAAAATTGTTTTCGATTGCTTCTAGCATTACACTACCACATTTCTTATCATATAATCTACCACCACTACTGAATTTATGGTGGATTTACTATGATAACCTATATACACCGAGTTTTACCCCTCAACTCATTATTTTACGGCAAGGGCTCAAACAGAGCTATTTGACTAACATATTACATCTTTCAACTTCTATACTTGTCCTAAGCATTTATCTAATCAAGAAACTTGTTTCCAAACAACTTTTAAGGGTTGTTTGCCTAGTTTAACTTATAAGGGCGTTTTGGTCCATATTGGCCCTTCATTAGCGATGAGGGACTTTTGTAAATATGTTTGACCCATAAGCCCTCTTTTTAATTATGACTTTGTTTGTAAAGTTATTAGGCCCTTCAAATGTAATGACCATCGTTTGTAACATTCGGTTTACCTATTAAAGTAACCAAATATCTATTTTAGACTCCGTTTAACTCTCATTAAACCTTACGTTTAAATGAGAGTTATTCTATTATGCGTACCTGGCTCGGATCATTATGTTGACCCAATTCAATACCTTGTCTCAATAGCCGCTAAGTAATAGCGATGTAAATATCCACTTGATAATTATTTCTGTAATCATACAACTTGGTAAACCATTAGTCGATATTGTCAAAGGGTAATAATTTCACCCCTTTGACCCGTTTGGTTCAAATGACCGATTATATTGGCGGGATGAAGCTTATTGCCATCTCTTCTATACGACTCGCTCCGGTTTAAACCACGCGGTCATTTCAATTATAATCTCCACTTAACGCTTTTTAACCTATTAAGGTTTACAAAAATAAGTATCTTTTCAAAACAACAATTATTGTCACAAGTGACCAAATTACAATTTTACCCTTATTGGTTATCATGATTTACCTTATATGGTAACCTTTTAAAGTACATGTTTCATTCATCATAACATGATCGAAATTACCAATTTAACTCATTTTTAACTATCAATACGATTTCTTATCCTATTTAGTTATCTTGTTACGTACGACTACACGCCGGAACACCATAACTCAATTATGCATTTGCCTTATTCGTAATCAATACGACAAAAGAACATTCTAAAATATATGACTAGTGTAAGCTATACTTACCTTGCATCCGAATTATGCTTTTCCTTCATTCTTGATTCGTTTGACCTGCTTCCTTCCCCAAGCTTTCACCTAGCTTGCTAAGCGTCAAACTATCATTTATAATTCATAAGATGGTTAGATCAATCATCGTCTATCACGATTATCCCACCTTACGTATTCTCTATCACTTTAACAAATTCAAGTGATTATTAATATCGAGTTAATTTAACTTTCGATTATCAAAGCAAATTATTCGTTCGTTAAGCAAGAACTAAAGGTTTCCATCTATATGTAAACCCGCCTCATCATAACATTAGACATTCATCCGATCACCTAATATAATCAAGTTCTACATATCAACTAGTAGACATCATGATTTCAAACATCTATTTACTTGAATCAAAATCACCAATTCCATTATAATATACAAAACCCAATTCAAGTCATGTATGAACATATACTCAAACTCATAAATTGTTCAAGTATCTTCCTAATACTACCATTCGTGATGGTTTTAAACATAATTATATCATATTATCAAAACCCACTTAATAATCTATTTGTAAATCACTTAGATGTAACCTTACATCAAGTACTTTATAATTTCTTCATAACTAACGAAATTAAGCATACATAAACACCTAATTTCATCTTTGGATCATAATCCATCAATTTATTTGCAAGTAACCTACTTGTCTCGAATTTCAACTTCAACCAGTCTAGGTTTTGTGACATACCTTGTGATCTCCATGACTTGGTGATCGTTTCTACGCGTTCATGCACGAATTTGAGACCCAAATACTCCTTCAATTTGGTGATCTTTGATGAACAAGGGTTTCCCCTTGTTTTCTCCAGCCGTAGCCAACACACACACACACTTGGTGTGTGTGTGTTGTGTTTTGTTTTATTAATAAACCCAATCTTTTAGTATATCCCCTTTTGGTCCCTCAAGTTTAGCTAGTTATTAAGTAGGCCACAATCTAACTATTTCGAACACTATTCCCACCTATTAACTAGGTTAAATATTCCTAGTTAACTTAGTGGGTTCGTGGAAATTATGACTCGGTTTATTTTAAGTCCCGTTAATTCAGACTTCTTATAAACTTTATTTCCTTAAAAGCATTTATTCACGTTGTATTTAATATTAGGATTATTATACATATATTAAAAAGTGAAGCCAATGAATAGTAAATATGAATAGTAACTGCTCCATTCTGTTATTGTATATATACATGTTTTATTTGTCAATTTCATACATTAGATCATTTGGTAAAGTGGTTGGTTTAGCCTGTTTCCACACAAAAAGTGTCGGTTCGATCCCTCTTTCCCATTTCCCTTTTTGCTTTCCACCCCAGTTTCACCTTACAAACCCTAACCTTTTTGCTTTCCACCGCTTTACGCACATCTTCATCTTCTTCTTCTGTATCTCTTCTTCAATCTGACAAAAGTAACACTCAAGGTGCAGTTCCATCTTCTTCTTCGCTACCTCTCCGAACCCGGCGACGTAGATGATCGGAGTTTGCCGGCTTTACGCCGTGCTCTTTTTCTGTTTCTACTTTTCATGTCCAGGTTTGTTCTTCGATTTTGAGCTTTACTTATCTGAATTTGATTTTATTGTTGGGTTTCTATATGATTTTGAGTTCGATTGAATGGTTTTGTTGTAATGGATTTGTAATTTAGCCTCAGATTGATATTTTTTTTCTTCTTTACTCATCTTTTTTTATCTTATTGGTGTTCTTTTGGTTATATTAGGGTTCCGGCGAACTGATTCAAGGTGTGTGTATGTAATCTGAGTAGATTAGTCTTACCTACGGCAACAGAGAGACACCAGGTGAGTCATTTATCACTTTATATCCTCCCGATCAGAATTCCGGCAAGCCCCTTTGGGCTTGCATGTTTAGTAAAAAGGATGTGAGTCAAACTGTTGCTGGAAATTAGAAGAAAAACTTCTAGAGTAAAGTGTGTGTATGTACTGTATGCGACACTAAGAAGGGAGAAGGAGAGTTTAATTTTTATCTCTAAAAAAATTATGGAAATCTTGATGAAAAAGACATTTGTAGCAATGCTCACTTGATTGTTAAATCTCCAGGTACTAATTTGTAAGTTCACAATTTTGATTTAGGACTTGTAATTCATGTGTGTGTAAGTTAGTAATCTTGATTTAATGCTTTTAATTCTTGTATGTTAAGTGTGTGTTTGATATTAAATTCAAAGATTTATTGCCACTTGATTACAATCATCCTCAGGTCCTAAACTGTTAGTTAACAATTTAGATTTAATACTCCTACTTCATATATGTCGATGCATGTGGGAGTAATGTATTAAATTGAAAGAGACATTCATGTTAGTGTTAAATATGAAACTTACAAAAACTAATGATATTAAAGGAAAAGAAATTCATTGATTGTGTATTAATTAACAAAGAATGTAATTAATAGATTAGGGTTCTTTTGTTAAATTTGGGGATTTTTAAAATACACCAGATTGTTGTGTTAACCATGAAAATATGAGCTTAAAACAATACCATATTGGTAAATTAAATCAAGTTTGGTGTAAAAGAACTAATTAGAGATGAATATGTTATATGTTTTTTTAAGAGGATGCTAAGATACAACCGAATGCTTAATTCCATGACACATGTGTACAAAGAATGATTATTGTAAATAAATTGCTTTATAATCAGGAACACAAGTGATTAAGATTGAAGATAAGAAAGGGGCACCGTTATCATTCAATTAAAAGTGTGTTTTGATCTTTAAGATCATATATAGTGTGTTTGGGTAATTTTAACCCGCTTCAAGTGAGTTTTGATCTTTAAGATCATTTATAGTGTGTTTGGGTAATTCTGACCCGCTTCAAGTGTGTTTTGATCTTTAAGATCATTTATAGTGTGTTTGGGTAATTCTGACCCGCTTCAAGTGTGTTTTGATCTTTAAGATCATATATAGTGTGTTTGGGTAATTCTGACCTGCTTCAAGTGTGTTTTGATCTTTAAGATCATTTATAGTGTGTTTGGGTAATTTTGACCCGCTTCAAGTGTGTTTTGATCTTTAAGATCATTACCCGCTTCAAGTGTGTTTTGATCTTTATGATCATCTATAGTGTGCCTGGGTAATTTTGACCCGCTTAAAGTGCGGTTTGATCTTTAAGATCATCTATAGCGTGTTTAGGTAATTTTGACCCACTTAAAGTGTGTTTTGATCTTTAAGATCATATATAGTGTGTTGGGTAATTTGACTTGTTTGAAGCATGTTTTAACCATAAAAAGTGCGATGTGATTTTTAAACCATTTCATGTCTTGGGAATGCGTTGAAACAACTAAGTTGTTCAAATTTTTTTGTAGCGATAAAAAAAATTTAAAAATATATATATATATATATTTTCCTATTGAATGATAATGTCTTGGTCGTTTACAATATTACTAATCATGTACAACATTGATTATGTATAGGTAACGCTCACATGTAATACCTTTTTCAACCAAGGAGATTATGGAAGACTCAGTACCATCATCGATGGATAGTTTTTCAACCTGTTCTCTTTACTTAGCCATTTAAACCAGCGTTTGTTCCCGATAGCAACACCAACACTACCGTCCGCCACCACCAACCTGCGCCACCGATCACCATTGTTGTCGTCTCCGGTAGCCGCTGTAAACAACCCAACCCCATGACCCCTCACCACTACTGCCTACCATCTCCGTCACCTCCTTTGCAAGCGGGACAAGAAGACACAGCCATGTGAACGCGCTCAGAGGCGTATCCACTACAACCGCGATTTCCTCACCGCCGGTATTAATTCTCTCAATTTTCTCCATTTACTTTGCTTCTTTAAACATTTTTTAGTTCATTTGTTTTGAAGTGAATGTAACAGATGCATTGTCTTTTGTTGATTGAAGAATGTTAATCAAGTACGACTTAGTTGTTTTGAAAATTAATCAGGTGATAGAACCAGTTTAGTGATTTTGCATGTTTTATTGTTGATGCAACATATATGATGATTATTGTACCTAATCTTTGAATTTAGATTTTAGATAATAGCTTCAGCTATCTTTGCTTTCTAAAGACTTGCTTAAACTATTTAATTATGTTAAAGTATCATATTTACACTTTTACATAGGTGTTGTTAGCAATACTTTTAGGTCTGAGATCATTCGATAAAACAAACTCTCATTGTTAATTCTAGATTTTACACAGACATTTGAATTTGATTACACAGGTAAAGTTCACGGATCATTGGTGCGTGCGGGCAAGGTGAGAGGCCAAACCCCAAGGTCGCCAAGCAGGACAAGAAGAAGCAGCCTCGCGGACGCGCTCACAAGCGTATCCAGTACAACTGTCGTTTGTCACGGCCAATGTTAATTCTCTCATTCCTTAATTTATTTGTTTTCAAGATAACGCAATAGATACTTGGAGTTTTGTTGATTGAACAATTTTAATGAACTACAACTTAATTTTTGAACATTAATCTGTTATAGTGATTTTAGTTATTTTATTTTTGTTGATCAAGATAATCTCTTGTAACCTTGGACTGAAAATGTTTCTTTGCTTTTTTTTTTTTTTTTTTTACTAATGCAGGTTACCAGATTAGAAAACAATCAACACTGATGGTGATACGAAACACCTTTATAGTAGAGGACTGGTCCTTCACTTTCTTTGAAGGACTCAATAAACATCCAAACTCTTATCTTCAATGTAAGTGTATACTATTATTTGAAACAAATGAAGCGTGAGTAAGCCACTGTAGTAGTGAAACATGGTGCGCTGACTTCAATTGCTTTTGTGAACCCGAAACGCATGTGCCAAAAGGCTCAGTCTTTTTAATCAAACCATATCATTCTTAGGATTCAACTACAAATCAAACATTGTTTTTCAGGTAAACTGTACTTCAACCCGATCATTCTAATTGTACCAAAACATGTATGTGTAACTCATCGGTTCGAGTTTTGCTGATTGAACTTGATGGTTTCACAGTAACATGGAAAAATCATAGATTCAAAATTATCAGAAAGCTAGGAGTCAGGACTCCTTCAATGGCTCGAGTTCACAAAACTAAACTGGATGACGATCCAGTTATTAACGGGCAAGGCTCGGGATGGTGAAGCGAATCCGGCACTAAACCAAGAGTAATAACTGCCCAGCAACCGGGATGGAGTGGAATCTAAATTTAATTTTAAAAGTTTTTGGTTCTCGCATAATTTGTTAGAATTAAAATCCAAATTTCGTTTGTTTGGTTGAGAAATGATATTGAAATGTATTCACTTAATGGTGAGCTTGGTTTGCGATTTAAAGCTTTGTCCCGCCGGCGCAATGCGCGGCGGGCAAAAATCTAGTTTGTTTAAATCCTAAAATTTATCGGGTTACTCTTACCACTAACGGTACTTTATCCGTCTTTTAGTATTAACGGGGTTTGATTACCAAACCCGTTTTCGGGGTGTTACAAATGAAAGTGTAAATATATGAAAATGGAGATATAAAATATAAGAACAAGAGGTATAAAAGCTAGAAATATATGAAAATATGAATGATTTGGTTCAACTCAACTAACTTTGGTTAAACGAGAGTACAAAAAAATTGATAACTGGTTTTTGGTTAATTCGGTTTTCAGTTAATTTAGTTTTTGGTTGATTTCAATTCGGTTTTTCTGTTTTTTGGTTTGGTTTAGGTTAACGATTAAGTTATTGCTCAACGATAACCAGTTTTGATTAATAACCAATAATAGCGCGCTATGCGGCGGGAAACACATACATTGCCACAGTGTGCATTGTTCGGTTGGTTAGATTATTATCGTCAATCAAAATTGAGTTCATCGATTAGTCTATTTTATTAACCAATCCGTTTTTAGTTAATCAGCTTGGTTTATTCAGTTAGATTGACGGTTTTTGGTTTGACTCGTTTAATTTCGGTTAATAGCCAAAATCAAACTTGCGCAAAAAATTTTGATTAGAAATACATAAAATTAAGATATAAATACCTGAAATGGAAGTATAGGTACATGAAATGGAGGTATAAATACATAAAATGGGGGTATAATATGAAATACATGAACTAAATGTATAAAAGACAGAATTATATGAAAATATGAATGGTTCCGTTAAGTTAATTTTGGTTAATGAGGGTAAAAAAAATTGATTACCGTTTTTTGTTAATTCGGGTTTCAGTAAATCAGTTTTTTGTTGATTTCGGTTCAGTTTCAGTTAACGATTAAGTTATTACTCACCCTTAGTCACTGTTAATCACGTAACATATCAGTTTTTAAATAAAAAAATATAGTAATACTAAACTCAAATTAAAGAGAATAAAATACTCGTTTATATGGTGTTATTAAAAAAGTATATTAACGTACCAAAAGTTATGGCCGTAAATAAATAAGGGGGGAGTTAGTTTTATTAGGGGATAAAGTGTAGCTACTAACTAATTTTCTATAATTTTGTTAGAATTGAGGGATTAAAGTGTAATTTAGATGAGAGGATTAAATTGACGGTGTTTAATCATTTGACATTCTATAGCTATAAAATGGGTTGTTTAATGTCTTTATCTGATAAGTTTGTTTTCTTTGTCTTATATTTCATAAGTATTTTTAAGACGTTAACGTTTAATTAAGATACCTTATTCGTCAAGTATTATTCATTTTCTTAAATTGTTTTAGAAAATGACCCATTTTAACCAAAAAACCATCTTGACGTGTTAGTATCTTAATATATTGCAGGTGACAAGAAGTGTTGATACCGAACCTGGTAATTTCAATCGACAAGAGCAGAGAATTGTAGATGCCATAGTTCAAGCAAGGTGATTGTTTGCAAACTTGTGCACAAATAAAATTGACAGATAAAAGAAGTTTGTATATGCTCATAATAGAATATAAATATATGATTCCTCTTCTATTTATATCAAGCTTCCACTCTCCATCGGTTTAGTTGGGATCGGAGATGGGCCTTGGGATACGATGAGAGAATTTGACGATAATATTTCCACTCGCAACTTCGATAATTTCTAGGTTAGCAATAGTTCTACATTCAATTTTATTCGCACTACACTAATTATACCTGGTTATTGAAAGATGTTTTGATTCTTTTATCTTTGCATGTTAGTTTGCCAATTTCACAGAAATCATGTCGAAGAATGTGCCTCCAACTCGAAAAGAGACGGAGTTTTCTCTTTCAGCTTTGATGGAAATTCCTACACAATATAAAGCAACCATTGAATTGGATATACTAGGGTAACTATATATGTGTGTGTGTGTGTGTTATATTAGGGGGGACGGGGCGCCCCGTGATAGCCCCTCCACCACGCGTGGAACACAATTCAACACCGCCGCCACCACTTTTGAACACGCGTTGATTTTAAAAAGCGTCAATTGTTTCACGCGTGACGAAAGTGAGGAAGTTGAGGGAAATTGTTAGGTTATGAGGGAAATTATTGGGTGTGGTGAGCGATGGACATTTCCACTAAAATCCATCACTAGTGATGGAATAATGCTTGATTGACGGAACTTGATTGGAAGTTGTGAGTGATGAGTGATGGGCGCCCCTACCCCCTTAGTAGTCATGAACTATCTGCTCAGCAGCAGCACTTTGAGTAGTAAGGTCTGCTGGCTTATTCTCTCTTAAAGCATAATCGAAGTCTAGCAATCCTAGTGTAAGCATGAGGGCATCCTTCCATTCAGCAAAGTTATCACCAGTCAAAGGTGGAATCCCGCAATTGGGTGTTGATAGTGGAAATAAGATGAGCAAGTTATGATACTAAGAAAGAAGTCCTAATGTGATCTAAGGGCATGTTATACTAAGGTAGGCATAAATAATGACCATTTAATTATGAAGCTATGATATTGTCTATTACTAACATCAAAATAATAGACTTAGTAAAATTCTACTTAAACGAAGACAAATCAGCTTTGGCCAGAAGTGTAATCATTTAAGTATGTGTGCAAAGTAATCGTGACAAATCAGCTTTGACCAGAAATGAGACAATCACTTTAGTTATGCACTTGTCAAGCATGCTAAACATAAATGAATTAAATCAGCTTTGGCCAGAATTAAGACATTTCACGTTTTTTTAATGCATACTCAACATAGCTTTTTTATAATACTTGAACAATAAATAGATGTATTAAATCAGCTTTGGCCAGAAATGATACATCTAAAGCTCATTCAAGTTAAGCTATTTTGGTTTTGTAAAAAGTTATCTGATTCTGATTATGTAATTAAGTGTTTACAAAACCAAGATTTTAATAGCAAACCACCTGTTAGCGTGGATCGAACTCCGCGGTGAGTTCGCTGGGGGGTGCAGGGGGCAGCGTGCCCCCGCACGGGGTTCGGGGCTCTCGAGTCGCAACCTTGTTGTCTCGAGTCGGAACCATGTTGTCTCGAGTCGGAACCATGGTCTCGACTACTGTATTTTATGAGATCTCGACTCATAATGAGGTCTCGAGTCGCAACCACGGTCTCGAGTTGTAGAGATTTGAGAGCCCTTATGATTTTGAGTCGAGAACTTGTGGTCTCGAGTCGCAGTCTGATGGTCTCGAATCCACTGTTAACAGCTGTTTATTGTGACAATAACTAAAAACTCGAAATTTTAGGGATTGTGGGATAGTGTTTCCTGTTTTATTGTTGATCTAAACTTATCAAAAGATTTCGAAAATTATAACTGATTATCTATTAACAGTTTTCAAAGATTTTAATAGATAAAACTCAGATCAAAATCAGTAAAAACACCCACTAATCCAAATTATATTCCAAAACTTAAGGAATTTTCGAGTTTCCCTTAAAACGAATGATGAACCCTAGAAAATTAAAACATAATTCTGGGATCCGAAACCATAAATTTAAGACTTTTATTAACAGATTTCGGATATTAATTTACCCATTATGGTTTCGGGTGACTTGATAAACCATCCTTTACTCAAAACAGTGATTTCGGCGCAAATAAAACCGAAAACAGCCGTGATTTATATGGCTTTAGAAATTTTCTGTTTTCCAGATTTTAATCCCAGAATAATGGATACGAAAACATAACTGATTTATCAACATATGCTCTGATACCACATGTTGATCAGTTCTGTTTAAACATAATGGAAAACATGAATAACATACCTGTTACAGCAGACAGGCCAGCAGAGAATCCATTCAGAGATGCAGCCATTGAGTTCGACATACTTGTCAGGATGATCTGGTTCCTCCTTAGCGTGTAAGATTATGATGGTGATGAACTGAAACTAGGGAGGGAATCGGTTAGGGAGAGAGAGCCGAGAATATGATGTTATGAGGGTTGTGTAAACTGTCTAACTGTGTAACCCTTAAACTCTCTAATAATCTCCTTATATATACACCCAAGAGGAAACCTAATTAGTTAATAAGGGTAATATGGTCCATCAACAATTACCAACTAATTATTAATAGGTTATTAATATATTTTGATCTATATAATATAAATGATTATAAAGGCTACAAGATTAAATAATATAATATATTTAATCTCACAAATATTTGAAATACTCCAAAAAAAAAAACAAATAGATTAAAACAACGTTATCCAAGTTATCATGGGAGTTAGTGAGTCTCATGCAAAAAAGCTAAACATGGATGTAAGAAAAATTGTTAGAATTGTCCAAAAAGTATTAGCTGTCATATTGAAATCTCATTAAGGGGATTACCACCCCAAATAACGGGTCAGTTATTACTCATCTCTTTTACGTGGATGACGCCATAGTGGTGGGGAATGGTCTAAGGAGGAAGTGGTAAATGTCGTTAGAATTCTCCGTTGCTTTTATCTTTGTTCGGGTTTTGTCACACCCCGAATTTCCACGTGTTACCGGTGGGCCCGGTAGGGGAGTATCGTGACGTGGTTGGCAACATAATAGTCAAACAACACAATATATAAATGCACAGCGGAAACAAAAGGATAAATATTACAATCCGAAATAGTGTAACATCAAAGTATTACAACGGAAGTAAAGGATCCACAGGCGGATCTAAAATAAGATAACACTGTTCAACAGACTTTAGGCATCTAAGCTTGCGAGACTCTTTATTGAAGCTAGGAGTAGCCAGCCAATTCCGATTAGTACCTACACTTAGCCTTTTTGGGAAAATACGTCAGTTTACACTGGTAAATACAATCAACCGACTCATTTGAAAAGGGTTTAAGAAAATGATTAATTTGAATGCACATGGCACAAATAATATTTTATAATTTGATTTAAATGCACAGAGGCAAAATTAATCTTTTATAACTTGGGTTACTTATTTAAATATATAAACTTGTACAGGATTTACATGTTTCTTATGCGTTCAGTAGCCCGGATCGAGCCGGGTTAAAGATTAATGGACACACCACTTTAATTATGAGACACTGACAGGTGTACGCCTACACCTGTGTGCTAAGGTCGTGGCCATTCCGTAGAATGATGCCAGGGATATCCGGGACAACGGTCATTAACCCCCAAAGGCTTTAAGTAAACAAAACAAATTAAACGGAGACATCTCAATAATTTAACCATAATAAGATTAAATATTCAACGCCCGACCAAGCGGTATTTTATATACCGTACCCCAAGCCCGTATAGGGAAATAAGTTAAAAGTATTTACCTGAGCTAAATATAAATTCAATCCCAGCCGTATCAAATCAGCAAGTACAGATAGCTTTTACTGGGCTCCTAAATCTGGAACGAAGGTTTTTAATAACCTATTAGAATCCTAACGGGTCTTTAATTAAGCCTTGACTTAGACCGATTAGTTTTCAAAAGGTAGGTACGGTTCAAACGCATGATAAAGCGAAGACCGGAATAGAATGTGATTTAGACCCGACAAGTTTGAAGACTTGTATAATATGGGTATTTCATACACCTTCTGGATTTTGAGATAAAATCGATAAGGTTTGACCCGTTTCGGCTACTTTATGTAAACTAGTTACATAAACCGAACCGAACGCGTGATAAGCGTAACGGGTAACCGTAAGAGTCCTAAACAGGTTTCCTAAGTTAACATGCCTTAAATATGTCATGATATCAGTAGGATACCTTCCGTTATGCCCAAATCGAGTTTAATCGCATATTAAGCCCCGTAGGGGTATTTTGGTCATTTTAAAGATTATAAAAGGGATTAATTACATTTCTGTGAACCGGGTCTGAATACATCAGTAAATTAGTTTATTTTAACAGGTTATAACACTTGGTTATAAGTCTTATATGTCAAAATAGTTTTAAACCCTAACTATGCGTATAATACGCGTATAAAGCCGTTTGAAGCGACGTACAGGTTAAAATACGATTCTGAGTTTTCTGATCAAATAAGTAGGCTCAAAACACTCCATTTATTATTTTAAATCAGTAGCAATTGGATTGGTGTCAAAAGGATTTGTAAAACTCATTTTATGGCCGAAAAGGGTATATTTGATATTAACCGAATTAAGGCACTAATCCTAGCTTATGATCAGTTTAAAAATAATTAAAAATCTTCAAAAATCCCAAAATATTATATTACATCAGTGGGTAAAAGTTTTGGTGTCAAAAATGGGTTTTAGATAGGCGTTACGCTAATGACGTCATTTAATTACTAAGAATCGCTATAATTACGTCATTAAGCATAACTCCTAATCTGGACCTCTGCTTGATGTAAAAATTTACAGACATGTCTAATAATCAGTAACTAAGATTATTTTACTTTCGTATCACCAAACATCTCGTTTTATGATCATAAGGGCATTACGGTCATTATTTAGGCATTTAACGAAAACGTCGGATAGTTACGGATTCGGGTAGTATAAACGCAGAGGATTTTACTAACATGTAACAAGGTACTAATGGAACTTTATGGCATGTCTAATCCTATATAAATCGGGTCAGGATCGAAGTCAAAGCAGAAAGTCAAACTACGCGACTTTCGGCTCCGAATCGGTTCAAAACAGAAAGTTGTCGAACCAAACAAGCTTAGACAAGTTTTTATACTTATTTGCAGGTTATATGTATGTTAAAACAGATTACACGCCTTCTGGATCGTTAATTTTAGGTTTAATGATTCTGTTGACTTTTTCGGAATAAGTTTGACTCGACAAACGACATAGTTAGGATTAAAATCAGCGGGTGCCCTTTTAAGGTTTAATTGCCCATAAAATTACCAACTTGTAACAACTTTCGTTTTGACAAAACTCTGGACCGTTTGTGATTTATCGTAAAGTCAAACCGTAGTTACGACGGTTTGATTTCTAGGCTATAAACTAAGCATACTCAATTTAGAAGTGTTAGACATACTTACACGTGACTAATGAATGTTTAGGAAGGCTTGTGATAAGTTATTGTGCTCCTCAAATGCTCAGAAGTGAATGCAAGTATGCAAGAACATTGAAGGCCTTATATGTAACACCTCGCAAATTTCGGGTTAATATTAAAACGACACGTGTCATGTAAGACAAAAACGCGTTGGAAACCCGGATATAATAAAGATGTTTTCGGTAGGATTTAAAGTGGCGTCATGTTAAATTGTTACCTCTGAACACCTCAATAATAAATCCCAAGACCCGATTAAATGTTATATACATCTAATATACCCTCAATTCAGAAAAGGGTTCACAATAATGGACTTGCAAAAGCATGATTTGATTCCAAGAAGAAAATGAATGGTAAACCGTTATTTACGGGTCTTGTATATGCAATCAAGTGAAATAATGGATGGTGGTAGGGTATGTTACAGTATTAGACACTTATTGGAGGTCCCTTGTTGCCAAAACAAAGTCCCAAAGTCGTGCAAGTTGTTACCCTTTCAAAACATCAACAAACAAACAAGTTGTGAGTCTGATGTCAGGCTTACGGACCGTAAGCCTGGGGACCTTACGGTCCGTAAGGCAGCCCCCAGCAACAGAAAACAGGCAGCAGCCTGTTATGCGCGATTGTTACCCTCTAATCCGGTTTTTCTTGCACATGCATGAACCTTAGACACCCCTACATGCTACTTACATGTGTTGATCACTTGTGGATGGCACTAGGCTTGGTTGTCACTTGCTTATGGTGCATGGAACTTGTATATAAAGACCCTTTCATTCACCAACTTATTCACAAATCATTTTCCAAGCAATTCTGATTATTGGAGAGCTTGCAACTGATCAAGAGCCTTCCTAGTCATCCTCTAATCATCTAGTAAGTCTCTAATCCCTTCTAAATTAATTCTAGTTTAGTTTTTAGCTTAAAAGTCAACATATCGTATTAAACGGTTGACTTCGGGTTTGGTTATCGATAGCTCAGTCGTAACCCGAATTAAAAGTACCATTAGATAGGTAATTATATGGGTATTAAACCCTTATAAGGGCAAGTACCAATTCCAGACCTAACTAGGTCGTTTGTCGGGTCAAACGTTGACCGAAAAAGTCAACAGAATTGACATTTATGATTTAATGCATGAAATGTAATCCGTAAGGCGTGTAACTTGTTCTAACCTTAATATAACTTGGTAATAAGTATAAAAACTTGTTTGCGCTTGCCCGACTCGACAAATTTCTATTTAAACCCGGTTCGGAACCGAAAGGCGCAAAACCTTGACTTTTGCGTTGACTTCGGTTCTGACCCGTTTTAGTTGGTATTAGACATACCTTAAAGTCTCGTTAGGATTGGGTTGCATGTTAGTATAAGTCTCTATACTTGTTTCGTTGATTATCCGTTGCATGCACACGTTTCCGTTAATCGCTTAAAGTGGACCATAACGCCCTTATGACCTTATAACGAGTATTTTGAAAATGTGGAAATGCAATAATCTTAGTTACTGATTATTTAGCATGTACGTAAATTTTCACGTCAAGCGGAGGTCTAGATTAGGAGATATGCGCATTTGCGTAAATAATAAGCTTTTTATTAATTAAACGGCGCGATTAACGCATAGCCTATCTAAACCCGATTTTCGGTACCAAAACTATTACCCGCTGATGTTAAATAATATTTTAGGATTTTTGAAGATTTTTAATTATTTTTAAGCTGGTCTTAAGCTAGGCTTATCGCATTGATTCGGTTAACACCGAATATGCCCTTTTAAGCCATAAAACGAGTTTTACAAACCCGATTGATACCAATCCAATTGCCACTGATTTAAAATAATAAATATAGTATTTTGAACTTGTTTTGCTGATTAGAAAACTCAGATTGGTATTTTAACCCGTACGTCGCTTAAAACGGCTTTATACGCGTATTAAACGCGTAGTTTAGTATTAAAACCATTTTGCCACGTAAGACTTAATACCATTAGACATAACCTGTTAATGTAAGCTATTTTACTGATGTAATCAGACCCGGTTCATAGAAACCTAATTTAATCCTTTTATAATCTTTAAATTGACCAAAATACCCCTACGGGGCTTATTAAGAGATTAAACTCGTTATGGGCATTATGGAAGATATCATAATGATATCACCACATATTTAAAGCGTATTAACTTAGGAAACCTGTTCGCGACCCTTTCGGTTACCCGTTATGCATTATGCGCGTTCGGTTCGGTTTATGTAACTAGCTTACATAAATTAGCCGAAACGGGTCAAACCTTATCGGTTCATTCTCAAAATCCAGAATGTGTATCATATACCCATATTAAACAAGTCTTCAAACTTGGCGGGTCTAAATCACATTCTATCCGGTCTTCGCTTAATCGTGCGTACGAACCGTATCCTCAAAACTAACCGGTCTAAGCTTAAGCTTAATTAAAGGTCCGTTAGGATTCTAATAGGTTGTTATAAACCTTCGTTCCAGATTAGGAGAACCAGTAAAAGATACCGCACTCGCTGATTTTGAACTATACTTGCTCAGGTAAATACTTTTAACTTATTTCCCTATACGGGCTTGGGTAAGGTATATAAAATACCGCTTGGTCGGGCATTGAATATTTAATCTTATTATGGTTAAATTATTGAGATGACTCCGTTTAATTTGTTTTGTTGCTTAAAGCCTTTGGGGGGTTAATGACCGTGTCCCGGATATCCCTGGCATCATTTTACGAAATGGCCACGACCTTAGCACTCAGGTGTAGGCGTACACCTGTAGTGTCTCATAATTAAAGTGGTGTGTTAATTGATCTTTAACCCGGCTCGATCCGGGCTACTGAACGCATAAGAAACATGTAAATCCTTTACAAGTTTATATATTAAATAATTATCCCAAGTTATAAAATATTTGTGCCTTGTGCCTTAAATGCATTTCTTAAACTCTTTTCAAAATGAGTCAGTTGATTGTATTTACCAGTGTAAACTGACGTATTTTCTTAAAAAGATTGAGTGCAGGTACTACGCGAAATAGGCTGGCTTGTCTCCTAGCATCCATATTAAGTCTCGCCAGCTTGGATGTCATATCTGTTGAACAATTGTTTCCTGTTTATTTTATTTGATCTACCTGTGGATTTAAATTCGACTATTTGTGATACTTAATATTACAATATCGTTTGGTTGAATTAAATCTATATATTGCTTCCGCTGTGCATTTAAATATTGTGTTGTTTGACTATTATGTTGCCAACCACGTCACGATACTCCCCCACCGGGCCCACCGGTGACACGTGGAAATCCGGGGTGTGACATTATAACTAGTTTTTTAATCACCATAGGAAGTTGACAACAAGGTCTACAAGTGACCACAACTGATCAACATCTGCTCCTAGTGCTTAGGGATGCCTAGTGGTCGATTATAAGTGAGAAAAACCGGTTTGATGGGTCACAATTGCACAAAACAGGATGCTGTCTGTTTTTCCCGTATCTGCAGGTCGTACGCGGCCCGCCTGGGATATAATCAATTCTTACGCGGGCCGCCTGGAGGCTGAAATCAGGTTTTTAACTTTTATTAATTGCACTTTTGGCCCCTAGTCCCCCGAAAGGTCGTTTTCTCACAATTTCTTGCATTTTAAGGCTTTGTAATTTTTATATAGGGGATTTAAGATTTATACCCACTTTGTAAAGTCCCCGGGTAACTTTGTGATCACCCGAAAAGCCCTAAATTTCAACGTTGACGATTCTAACCCTCACACACGAATTTTATCATAACTTTCTCATACGGTAACGAAACTTGGTGAAATTTTTATGGTGCATTCTTGTGAGCATAATTAATCGTTACAAAGCTTCGGGCTTGTCAGAAGGTCACTCAGAGGTATAAGTTAAACATGTTGACACATTTAACCCCTGTAGTTTGTAATCTCTCACTTTCTTTCACAATTCTCATCGTATGATCCATGATCCATTCGTTTAAGGTTATAAACATCAGGTAGGGTTATTGTAAAGTCTAATTATTCATTGTTGACGTTTTGAACCCTTATATTTACACAGTTTCATTGTTTGTCAACTTTAGTCCTTCAAGAACATTCTTTCACACGTTCAAACCTATGACACGTGTCAACACATTATAGGACGCAAATTTTCGGGGTGTTACATCCTCACCCCCTTAAAAGAAATCTCGACCTCGAGATTTGTTAAAATGCTGGAAGTACTCTTTGTCGCATAATGGACTTAACTTTTATAGCATATCTGGAGTCTTTCCAAGCTCCCAAAGTGGCCCTTATATTAGGCGTATGTATCCTTTTGGAGCTTCTTGACCTGTCGATCCTCAATCGATACAGGATGCTCATCACATCATAATTCTGCATATCATTATGTGATAGTGCTTCTTGACTTATTGGTGGAACACATCCTCCAATCACTAGTGTGCAATGTATTGCGAGCTCCGTCAAACTCCTTAAGTAGGTTTTAGCTTACAAGCTACTTGATCTTGATACATTCGATTTCCTTCGAATGATTTACATTTATTCAGAGCTTAACTAGCCTGATAATTTCACAAATTTGATACACCCTTCCTGGGTGATATCTTTTGTTAAACCATATTCCTTAACAAGAACTTAGGAAGGTTGCTATTTTCATAACTCCTTGATTTCTTTCCGTATACTGGCAACCTACAATCAATTATGGATTTGCATGATCTTATTTGTCGTCTCCCAGGCAACTTTCAGATCTTGATAATTGGACTTACCAATTCTCTATCTAACAATAGATATTTAACATTCCATCTATACAAAGTCTCCAAAGGAGTAGCCTTAATACTTACATATCAATTATTATAGAAAAGCTTATTTTTAAGGTGAGATGGTTATTCCAACCACTGCTTAGCTAATGTTTAGGGAATAGCTAATCCTTGTCGTTAGTCGAACAGATCGACGATCCTGGGCAGTTGATGGCAAATTCTTAATCGTTGTCTAATTAGGGTTGCGGTGATAATGCATAAGCAAAATGAACCGTCTTTCATATCTAACTATACCGAACTCTCAGGATATTGAGTTAGGCTATATGAATCTATATCTTAAAACTTATTTGACCAGGGTTTTCAATTCTGCCAAAAATAGTACTAGCTGTCTTGGAGGTCTCATAATAATGCAGCCCTAAATGGGATATAACCCTTAACTCTACCTGCCTCTCTGGGGTAAACAGGGTAATCTTAGAAGAAGATGATCAAGATAGAAGGAGGTTACAGAGATTTTATAAATCTCAAGCTCCAATTCATCCATCTTTGCTTGTGTCAATTAAGTGACACTTTTACGTTACGAGTCCACGAATTTCTTGATCTGGAACATTTACTTGGATAATTCCATCCTGGATATCTCCTCTGAATACCATTAGTTGAATTTAGTACCATATGACTTCTCGGAATACCTTTGTGGTCCCATGCATTAAACCTCCATACTGATCAGGCATGGAAGCAATCTATGGAACTTATTAAGAGACACCAATCTTCATATGACGCTTTTATCATACCATCTGGTATTCGGAACCGGTAGAGATTAAAGAGATATCAACTATATATGCTTTCGCACTTCCTTTTAGAGAGAGGATACTTCTAAAAATTTATGCCTAAAGGTTTCTGACAAGAACAGAAGAAATGGTTCATATGATTTTCCTGAAGGTTCTACCTTACACTTAACATCTGGGGTTTTTACAGGGAAAAATTTCTACAAGTTTGCTAAGTTTATGGTCTGTGAGAGAATTAACAGCACCCAAAACCACATGTAATTTATAGCAATAAATTTACAAATAAGGGTTTATCTGGTGAAATTCCTAATGTGAGCTGTCTCTAATTATTCAACAGGAGGGCTAAACGCCTCCATTATTAATCCTTTTAAACTTTGCTGTAAAATCTTAGATAACTTTGGGGCAGTCTCAGCTTTGACTGATTACTTCTTAATCATTATAACGTGGGTAGCTGAGGTAGATCCATAATGGATTTTTCATGAGTAGGTTTTTAAACCTTAGTGTGCCCTCTTATGGTTAATGCTAACCACTAATAATTTTGTGCTTTAATAGGGTACTACCTCAGCCAATGACTTAAAATTTGCGACATACTGTCGACAGTCTAGAACTTTTATGGCGAGAGTCAGAAATTCTTATTTCGTCTTTTCCCTTTTTTTTGTGAAATGATTACTAGGTTTTTCTAATAAGGTCCTTAAAACTTGGACCATTCCACAATGTATAATATGATCTTTCTTGAGGATTTCCTTAATATCCTCGCTAATTTAGAGTATTGTCATCAAATGACTGTGATGTATGCTTTACCAGGTTCTTTCCAGCATAACCGCTGATATACCTAATGGTTTCTACTTCATCCATCCATTTTCTTGAAATCGATGGCCCCCTTTTTATTATTGAAATCTCTTTCTGAGTTTTTCCATACTCGAAGTTTTGGTATTAAATACCGAATTCACCAAGTGCTTAGTCAACCTAAGAAGGATAAGTAGGTGATTGTAGTAATAAGTAATGAAGTTATTGTACATGTGCTTATATTAAATAAGAATGGAAATTTCACAAACTAGGCACCTAGCTCGGTTGGCTAGGCGCGCGAAAGGGTGCGGCCTAGACCCAGGTTCGATTCCGGGGACGGCCAATTCCACCATTTTTTTATGTTTAATATTAATTAATCGCACGGATGCATGTAATTATGAGGGTTGTCTCATAAGGAGTCTTGATAATTAATTGCTTCTTATCACCCACAATATGGGCTTGATTTTTCAAGACAAACCATCGATTTTTTATTACTATATCGAGTCCTCTTATTAACGAAACAAGGACAGCGGAGAAGGGTAATTCCTAATGGATATAAAATATCCATTTAATTTTTCTGGAGCAGTCTCTGAGGTATTATCGGTCAATTTTACTTCATACTTAACGCTTAGAGTTTTTAACAGGCAGATTTAATGATTTACAATATCTATTGTCTATGAGAGACTTATCTGAACCTGAATTAAATAATACTCTATCATGAGCGTTATTGATATAGAAAGTACCTGTTGTGACCTTGTCATCTTGGATAGCCTCTTGAGTATCCATTTGGGAGTTTTCGGTTTTGGTTTTCTTAACTTCCTCAAGATTTTTAGCATATTTAGGGCAGTTGGTCTTAATGTGTCCTCTTTCATTGCA
Source organism: Helianthus tuberosus (assembly GCA_030545235.1). NCBI lineage: Eukaryota > Viridiplantae > Streptophyta > Magnoliopsida > Asterales > Asteraceae > Helianthus > Helianthus tuberosus. The sequence goes on along the minus strand of CM060398.1, from coordinate 9,125,962 downwards.
ACCATAGCAGGTTGCGTCCTCCATCTTCTTGCAGTCCAAGGTCTTATGCCCCTTGGATTTGCAAATCCCACATGCAAAAGTTCTCGACTGTGTATACGAGTTCGATCCATACCTGCACTTCCCAAAGTGCTGTTTCTTGCAGGTTTTGCATTTGGGTTTTTCAACTGACTGCTGGTTGTCCTTTAAATACTGGCCATACTTAGCTGCTCCTTCCTTGGCAGCCTTAGGGCAATTAGTACTGATGTGGCCCTTTTCGCCGCAGCCATGACAGGTCGCATCTTCCAATTTCTTGCAATCCAAGGTCTTGTGACCCTTGGTTTTGCAAATTCCACATAAATTAGCACGTGGGTCGATGGTGCATTTTCCAGAATGTTGCTTCCTGCAGTTATTGCATTTGGGCTTTGCCCCCTTTGGCTTGGACGGGTTATGGTTTGAACCGGTCTTACCCTTTTTACGACCTTGAATTGGGGTATCATCGCCCTTCCGTTTGTGATCCCTCAGCACGCGATCCACAACGTTATTTATGGCCGTATTTAACATAGCCTGTAACTCGGTTCTTGTTAAGTTCAGTCTTACTTCATCATTCTGATTAACTGGATGATGGTGAGCTTCAGAGGAGTCAGCCATGGTGAAGCTTTGAAGGCTACTATCCAAGTAGAAACAATTTGCTTAATCATATAGTGAATTGTCGAATTTGATGAATAAATAGCCATGGCGCAATTAAACCATATAGGCCAATAGATAGAATTTAATTTATTTGATTATGTTTTGCCTAAGTTTAAATAAACCATCTTTGGCATTTAAGCGGAATATAATCCTCCATATTCATTAGACAGGGGACATAAGTCACGGCTGCCAATGTCATACTGACATCTTTTATATATAGCACAAGGGCTTGTTCCAAAGGGCTTATGATGGCTCAGAGGCCTTGTCACTAGGGAAATTTTAAAACATAATCGATGATTCCTTTGGGTCGGAAAATTTCATAGTTCATTGTCTTGACAAGAAGTTATGAAATAAAACTATCTTTTTCCTGTATTCATCTTTACTCGTATGTATACATCCCAAATGGATGTTTTGATGCGTACATCATTTTCGACGTTTACCAACCATGATTCCTATTGATCATTTACGCTCAATAAGGGATTTGGAAAATTCCTAATATAAGGATAACAAGTGTGATTTTTATAGCATCACGGTTGTCGGGAGAGTTAACACATTTTCAAATGTTAACAAGGATCTGAATCTCTTTTTAAACAGGTTTTACCATCTTAGCTAGGTCTTCAATTGACATTCAAGCTAGGTCAAACCTTTTTAAGATTCTCTTTTAATATCTAAATTGGCAGGAAAGGAAGGATATTTATTTTATTCAGGATTTTTATCATAACCCTAATTTATAAATTAATAATAGCACAAATGGCCTAGTCGCGCAGACAAGTTTAATTTATAAACCATGATTTCAGAGAATCAAAGCATGAAGGTATTGCTGGCACAACAGGCCTGGTCACAAGGACATTTATAAATTATAAGCTATGATTTCAGAGAATCAAAGCATGAAGGTTTGAACCTAGTTCATTACCTTTATCTGACAGGGAATCATCGCTCCCACTGTCTTTTGGCTCATATGGAAATGAGCAGGGCCTGTGGGCGCTATATTACCACGTATGGTCAAAATATGATCATCTCAAGTGATGATCTAAACCCATGATTCAGAGATCATTACATTGGGTTAGGAATCTTTTGAAGAATCCATTAATAAGAATGACGTGTGTGATTTTTAATGAATCACGTCTGTCAGGAGTGTTAACATATTTACAGATGTTAACAGGGATTCGAATCTTTTAAACAGGTCTTACCATCATGGCCCGGCCTTAAAATGACCCGAAGGCTAGGTTTCACTCTTAAGATTCTTATTAATATTAACGCAGAACAATCCTAAATTGAGGTGTTAAATATGGATCTGAATCTAATTATGGAACTACCATCTTTGCCCTGCCTCAAAATAATGCGTGGCTAGGTCTCGTCCTTTTTAGATTTTGCCATTTTATATAAAGGTAGATCTTATAAAAGGAATGTCTGAATGAAAAATTTAAAATTAATTATTCCACTATAAAATTTAAAAATACAGATGTGCCCTAGACGGGACTTGAAAGGAATAGTGTTGTCCTCGAAGGAACTGAAAGGTAATTATGTCCTTATAAGGACTATTAAGGAAACGATTTTTTTTTTGTTTTTTTTTAGCAAAAGGAGTTTCTTCTTCATTTTATTTCTGAATGCCTTTTCCTTGGTTGCATGTTTCGTCCTAGCCGCTGTACGAAGGTCAGCAAATCAAGGCTCCTGGTGTGGAGAATTATTATTACGGCTTCTTCGCTTAGCGACGTATCCAAAATATAAAAATTTTTGGAAGCAGAAATTCCAGATAAGGATTGAGAATATTCCTATGTTAAGTCTAGACTCAGAAGATCAAGGTATGTGCTAATGTGTCATTGAGATTAAACACAAAAAGATAGTGTTTAATTCACTCAATGTTGGCTCTGATACCAACCTGTCACACCCCGAATTTCCACGTGTTACCGGTGGGCCCGGTAGGGGAGTATCGTGACGTGGTTGGCAACATAATAGTCAAACGACACAATATATAAATGCACAGCGGAAGCAAAAGGATAAATATTACAATCCGAAATAGTGTAACATCAAAGTATTACAACGGAAGTAAAGGATCCACAGGCGGATCTAAAATAAGATAACACTGTTCAACAGACTTTAGGCATCTAAGCTTGCGAGACTCTTTATTGAAGCTAGGAGTAGCCAGCCAATTCCGATTAGTACCTGCACTTAGCCTTTTTGGGAAAATACGTCAGTTTACACTGGTAAATACAATCAACCGACTCATTTGAAAAGGGTTTAAGAAAATGATTGATTTGAATGCACATGGCACAAATAATATTTTATAATTTGATTTAAATGCACAGAGGCAAAATTAATCTTTTATAACTTGGGTTACTTATTTAAATATATAAACTTGTACAGGATTTACATGTTTCTTATGCGTTCAGTAGCCCGGATCGAGCCGGGTTAAAGATTAATGGACACACCACTTTAATTATGAGACACTGACAGGTGTACGCCTACACCTGTGTGCTAAGGTCGTGGCCATTCCGTAGAATGATGCCAGGGATATCCGGGACAACGGTCATTAACCCCCAAAGGCTTTAAGTAAACAAAACAAATTAAACGGAGACATCTCAATAATTTAACCATAATAAGATTAAATATTCAACGTCCGACCAAGCGGTATTTTATATACCGTACCCCAAGCCCGTATAGGGAAATAAGTTAAAAGTATTTACCTGAGCTAAATATAAATTCAATCCCAGCCGTATCAAATCAGCAAGTACAGATAGCTTTTACTGGGCTCCTAAATCTGGAACGAAGGTTTTTAATAACCTATTAGAATCCTAACGGGTCTTTAATTAAGCCTTGACTTAGACCGATTAGTTTTCAAGAGGTAGGTACGGTTCAAACGCATGATAAAGCGAAGACCGGAATAGAATGTGATTTAGACCCGACAAGTTTGAAGACTTGTATAATATGGGTATTTCATACACCTTCTGGATTTTGAGATAAAATCGATAAGGTTTGACCCGTTTCGGCTACTTTATGTAAACTAGTTACATAAACCGAACCGAACGCGTGATAAGCGTAACGGGTAACCGTAAGAGTCCTAAACAGGTTTCCTAAGTTAACATGCCTTAAATATGTCATGATATCAGTATGATACCTTCCGTTATGCCCAAATCGAGTTTAATCGCATATTAAGCCCCGTAGGGGTATTTTGGTCATTTTAAAGATTATAAAAGGGATTAATTACATTTCTGTGAACCGGGTCTGAATACATCAGTAAATTAGTTTATTTTAACAGGTTATAACACTTGGTTATAAGTCTTATATGTCAAAATAGTTTTAAACCCTAACTATGCGTATAATACGCGTATAAAGCCGTTTGAAGCGACGTACAGGTTAAAATACGATTCTGAGTTTTCTGATCAAATAAGTAGGCTCAAAACACTCCATTTATTATTTTAAATCAGTAGAAATTGGATTGGTGTCAAAAGGATTTGTAAAACTCATTTTATGGCCGAAAATGGTATATTTGATATTAACCGAATTAAGGCACTAATCCTAGCTTATGATCAGTTTAAAAATAATTAAAAATATTCAAAAATCCCAAAATATTATATTACATCAGTGGGTAAAAGTTTTGGTGTCAAAAATGGGTTTTAGATAGGCGTTACGCTAATGACGTCATTTAATTACTAAGAATCGCTATAATTACGTCATTAAGCATAACTCCTAATTTGGACCTCCGCTTGATGTAAAAATTTACAGACATGTCTAATAATCAGTAACTAAGATTATTTTAGTTTCATATCACCAAACATCTCGTTTTATGATCATAAGGGCATTACGGTCATTATTTAGGCATTTAACGGAAACGTCGGATAGTTACGGATTCGGGTAGTATAAACGTAGAGGATTTTACTAACATGTAACAAGGTACTAATGGAACTTTATGGCATGTCTAATCCTATATAAATCGGGTCAGGATCGAAGTCAAAGCAGAAAGTCAAACTACGCGACTTTCGGCTCCGAATCGGTTCAAAACAGAAAGTTGTCGAACCAAACAAGCTTAGACAAGTTTTTATACTTATTTGCAGGTTATATGTATGTTAAAACAGATTACACGCCTTCTGGATCGTTAATTTTAGGTTTAATGATTCTGTTGACTTTTTCGGAATAAGTTTGACTCGACAAACGACATAGTTAGGATTAAAATCAGCGGGTGCCCTTTTAAGGTTTAATTGCCCATAAAATTACCAACTTGTAACAACTTTCGTTTCGACAAAACTCTGGACCGTTTGTGATTTATCGTAAAGTCAAACCGTAGTTACGACGGTTTGATTTCTAGGCTATAAACTAAGCATACTCAATTTAGAAGGGTTAGACATACTTACACGTGACTAATGAATGTTTAGGAAGGCTTGTGATCAGTTCTTGTGCTCCTCAAATGCTCAGAAGTGAATGCAAGTATGCAAGAACATTGAAGGCCTTATAACTAGTTTTTTAATCACCATAGGAAGTTGACAACAAGGTCTACAAGTGACCACAACTGATCAACATCTGCTCCTAGTGCTTAGGGATGCCTAGTGGTCGATTATAAGTGAGAAAAACCGGTTTGATGGGTCACAATTGCACAAAACAGGCTGCTGTCTGTTTTTCCCGTATCTGCAGGTCGTACGCGGCCCGCCTGGGATATAATCAATTCTTACGCGGGCCGCCTGGAGGCTGAAATCAGGTTTTTAACTTTTATTAATTGCACTTTTGGCCCCTAGTCCCCCGAAAGGTCGTTTTCTCACAATTTCTTGCATTTTAAGGCTTTGTAATTTTTATATAGGGGCTTTAAGATTTATACCCACTTTGTAAAGTCCCCGGGTAACTTTGTGATCACCCGAAAAGCCCTAAATTTCAACGTTGACGATTCTAACCCTCACACAAACGAATTTTATCATAACTTTCTCATACGGTAACGAAACTTGGTGAAATTTTTATGGTGCATTCTTGTGAGCATAATTAATCGTTACAAAGCTTCGGGCTTGTCAGAAGGTCACTCAGAGGTATAAGTTAAACATGTTGACACATTTAACCCCTGTAGTTTGTAATCTCTCACTTTCTTTCACAATTCTCATCGTATGATCCATGATCCATTCGTTTAAGGTTATAAACATCAGGTAGGGTTATTGTAAAGTCTAATTATTCATTGTTGACGTTTTGAACCCTTATATTTACACAGTTTCATTGTTTGTCAACTTTAGTCCTTCAAGAACATTCTTTCACACGTTCAAACCTATGACACGTGTCAACACATTATAGGACGCAAATTTTCGGGGTGTTACAGGTTTAAAAATAAACATTGAGAAATCTAATTTATACGACATTGGAGTGGGTCTGGAGGAAACTGGAGAAATGGCTAAGGAGGTTGGTTGTAAGCCGGACGCTTCGCCCTTCAAGTACCTCGGTCTAAAAGTGGGAGCCGACATGAACAAGATCAACAATTGGCAATCGGTTTACGACACGTTCAGAAACCGGTTAGCTTAGTGGAAGTCTCATATCTTGTCAATTAGGGGTAGAGTAGTCATTATTAAATCGGTTATGGAAAGCTTACCGACGTACTAATTCTCGCTTTACAAAGCCCCCAAGAAGGTAATAACGGATTTGGAAGCAATGATTAAAAATTTCTTATGGGGAGGATCCACGGAGGAGAATAAATTGCATTGGGTGGCATGGGATCCTGTCTCTCGTCACAAAAAGGAGCGCGGCCTTTGTTTAAATAAGCTTAGGGAGGTTAACTTATCGCTCCTGATTAAATGGGGATGGTGATACAAGACGGAGTCGAATAACCTATGGAGGAAAGTCATCGATGCTTTTCGTTCAAGTAGGGTGGGGTGGGAATGTATCCCTTTCAAGAAAAATTTGCGCGGTACGTGGAATAATATAGCTAAGGTGTTTATTAACACTAAGGTTGAGGGACGTCCCATCCGGAATTTTTTCAAAGGCATTATCGGTAACGGCAAGGAAATTCGATTTTGGCTTGATACATGGATTACTAATGAACCCCTTAGAGAGAAATATCTAAACCTGTTCAGCTTAGAGGTCGATAAAAATGTATGGTGGCTGATCGGATCTTGTCTCTCGATCACGGGACTGGTCTAAAGTGGGAATGGAGGTCGCCTATGACAAACGTGGATGATTCAAACAGCCTACAGCAACTGACGTTGCTTCTGGATAGCGTTCAGATTTTGGAACGGGCCGACAAATGGGAATGGGTGTCCGGTTCGAATGGGGAATTTACGGTGAAAGCGGTCAAACGTCTTTTATATTCGGATTATGAGGCGGTCAACGGCTATGTTATGGACTGGTGTCATTGGACTCCAGCTAAATGTAACATACATGCTTGGAGAATGGAAATGGACAAGATACCAACCAGAGAAGCGCTAAGGAAAAGGAATATACAAATTGAAGATTCGATGTGCCCTTTATGTAGGTCGGATGAAGAAACCATGGAACACTTGTTTATTTCGTGTTATATAGCTTCATCTGTTTGGAACGGTGTTAGTTCATGGTGTAAAATTCCTAATATTTTCGCCTTCTCGATCAAAGACCTCCTCGGATTGCATACGGTGCTTAGAGCTTCAGAGAAAAAGAAGGTAGCTGTCCAAGGCATTATCATTATCGTCTGTTGGAGTTTATGGCGTGCTAGGTACAATTTTAGATTTTCTAATTTGCCAGTTAAGATCGATAGCATTTTGAGTGAGGTTAAACCTTTGGGTTTTCTTTGGTTTTCGAATAGATCGAAGTATAAGGGGATAGAGTGGAGAGATTGGTGCTCTTTTGTAAATATGTAATTTTTTGTGCTGATTTGTTTTGTCGTCCCGTCTTGGGTCAGCTGCGTCGTTAATGAAGTATACCTTTAAAAAAAATATTGAAATCTCATTAATAATAATATTTTTTTATGTTTAAAGTTACAATAAATCGAGCACACGAGTTATAATGGAGGCTTTAAAACGTCAAACTACAAAAAAAAAATCACGGGATGACTAAACGATGAGACAACATCGGACTTTGTAAGTAAAAAACTCTCATTTGTATGAATTAGTATGTTTAAAACGTCAAACTGCAAAGAAATCACGGGATGGCAACGACTCGTCGTCGCTATTGGTGTTCCGAAAAAATTTAACAACTGGGTTTTAGCGATGACATATCGTCGCCAAAACAATTAAATAAAGGTTTCTTTTAGTAAATATATATGACGACAATCTTTCAACGACGACATTTCGTCAGAAAAGCTAAGCTGTGGCGAAAACATCTATAGTGAGGACATTTGAGAACCTAAACGTACTTACTTTGCCCACAAAACCTATAGCGACGATATATCGTGGAGATAGGTTAAAACAATCTAGTCGTCACTAAAACTCTCAATCTAGTCGTCACTATAGTTAATTCCTTTTAGTGATACTTTACGGAAAAATGTGATAATTTATAAAGAAATCGACGATAAATGAATATATGTAAAAATAGTTGGTTTTGTCACATGCATCAATCAATCTTACCCGTTTCTTCCTATGGTTTTATAATTGTTAAAGGTTTAGATGTATATGTGTATGTAAGATGTGAATTATATAACTTAACACTACACCTGGTAAAACGGGAGGGTTGGGTAGTGGGTAAAAACAGGTTCGGGTCGATCCGAAAAATGGGTTTCTTTGGTTTGGGCCGAAACGGGTCTGGGTCAAAATAGGTTTCGGGTCGGCCTGGTTTAAAAACAAAGGTTTTTTTTTATTTATTAACAAGTCTGCCTACAAAGTTTACAAATTCCCATCAACAATAGATTACTTCTACATCTCTTATAGAAAAGTACCATAAAAGTTGTGTTATATTGTACAAACTTAGTGAATTAAATGTAACCAAGATTTTTTTAGAAGCGTCACGTGTTATATTGTACAATCGGAATGAATGCTTCAGTGTCTTCAACCAGTTCTTCCTGCATCTCGTTCTCACTTTCATTTGAATATATAAAAAATGAAAGTTTTATTATAGATAATTTATAAACAGAAAATCAAGTTGCAAAAACAATGAACTTTAATACAGTCTAAATCAAACAACTAATCATGAGTGCGTAGCATTGCTTCAACATTTGATGAAAGCACTGATGTTTGGTGCTTACCTAACACTCAACCCCAATACCGAAAGATGAAATGAAAGATGATTCGGAAGCAACAATAGTAATTGGGATGCTCAACATATCGTGAGCCATTATAGCTGGTTTTGAAAACCTTCCTTAATATCCTTCCAATCTCTAAAACATCATGTTCTACTTTTCTATTAAGGTTAGGTTCCTCCAAATACAATATTACCTGTGACTTTTCATTATCAACAATTTTGTTTTGGCTTTGAAATGTATTGAACCCATCCAAGTCGTTGAACGTATTGTCACAAAGATTAGAGCTCTCGGGTATTGAAGAATTATGCATTGTCTCTGACTAAATATCATACTCATTATCATATAGCTTTTGCATGCCATCCACAAAACTCTTCAATTTCATTTCACGCTCCTTATTTGTTATTTTAAGTTTTGAAAAACAACACTCAACAAGCTTAACCTTGTGTCGAGGATCTAGAATAGCCGCAAAAGACAAAATCATACTATAACTTTTCCAATATTTATTAAACTTTTTCTTCATGTCTTTTGCCATGTCACTAATAACATGATCCGCATTGCAAAGCTCCTCTTCAATATACTTCTGAATTCTCCATACTTGATGAAAATATAATTGTTGGATGTAGGATAAGAGCTTCCAAAAACACAAAGTCATAATGTCATAAAATGTTTCAAAAGTCGTGTGATTATTTCAACCCTTCCCCATTACTCTTCTGATGGGAAAGTTTTAAAATTCCATTCAACTAGCCCGGCTATAAGCTAACGCACAATCAAGTATAAGATATGTAGAGTTTCATCTCGTTCCAATATCTTGATAAACATGCTTCGTGCACTGTAATGAAAGTATTTGTATGCATTTCGCGAACTTACACTTCCTAGCAGCACATGCTCTCATATACGTTACCGACTCTTGAACCTTTTCAACGACTCTTTCAACTACACTGCTAGCTTGAACATTAAGATTTAACATTTGCGATGAACAACGCACACGAGTAAATCTCCATCAAACATTAATATTTTATTTAAACGCAAATGACCTTTTAAACAATCTACTAAATTATAATTTTATCTTGAATTGTCTAGTGTGATAGTAAAGATTTTGTTCTCGATGCCCCAATCTACTAAAATATTAAACATGTGCTCCGCTATAATGGAACCAATGTATGGAGGGAGTATAACTCTAAATTTTAGCACTTTTTTTTCATAAAACCCAATTCTCATCAACACAATGAGCTGTGAGCGCGCTAAATCCATCCATCGCGATAAAACTCCAACAATCAGAAGTTCAAACGCATCCCACTAGTAACCTTTTGTAGTTTGTCTTCAAGAATCATCTTCTCTCGCTCGTATATCTTTAAGACACCCACCTTTGCAGTATTTATTGTTATGAATTTCACATCACCACGTAGAAATTTGTCCAAATTCTTGTTTCCTCGTGTACATTTCTTGATCTAAAGGGACACATTTTTGTTTTCTTGGCGGACTGGCTCATCAACATCAAAACACTTTCGGATATGTCGTATCAAATCAGATGTTCCCGAGCTTACATTTTTACAATACACCTTTCCACAAGTATTACCACTTATTTTCTTATCTCCATTGTAAAATGGTATGATAATCAAGTACAAAAGACACAAAGAGATAGCGACAAAAACAGAGACAAAACTTTTATTGATTTACCCAAACCAAAAAATACCCCCACTACCCTAGATCTCACAAAATATGAGATCTGTAACAATACAGAAAGAAAGATGATCAACTGATGATAATCAGTTGATCTAAACAAACCAGAACAACAAGATCTCACACGAGATCTAACAGATCACACTTGATCTGTTACAAACAATACAAACACTAAGCGTACAAACCCTAATCGCCTGGATGAGAGAGACAACTGAAAACTTCTCGAGAGATAACACTGTATCAAGCTTTTAAATACAGGATAAAAAGATACTTTGAACAAGGCCCTCCATGTTTCTCTTATTGCACTTTTGACTTCAGAATATACAACTTGTACCCCTGCACTTCTGAACCTGTACACTTAGAACCCCATTTTAGTTATAACAACTTTGTAATGTGTAACAAACAACTTTGAAACGTGTAACATGTAGCAACATGAATTACCATATTGCCATTACTTAATTTAACATGCCCCCATAATTCATGTGGCAAACATGTTGTAAAGACCCAGACTTTCACAAAGTGTTTGATGTTGACTTGCATTCAAACCTATTGTAAATATATCTGCAATTTGCATTTCTGTACTAACTTTCTTAGGTTCAATAATCCTAGTAGCAATTTTTTCTCTCAAAAAATGTAAGTCTAACTCAAAATGTTTTGTTCTCTCATGAAATACAGGATTTTGAGAGATAGAAATTGCAGACTTACTATCACAGTACAATTTAACTGGCAGATTATAAACAACCTTCAACTCAGTTAGAACATTAAGAATCCACATAATTTCGCAGGTAGCTGAGCACAAAGCTCTTTACTCAGCTTCAGCTGTAGATCTGGAAGTCACACTTTGTTTCTTGCTTTTCCAAGAAACGAGTGTCTCTCCCAGAAAAATACCATACCCAGTAACAGACCTTCTGGTCTTAAGACATTTGGCCCAGTCAGAATCAACAAATCCTGACAGAACCATACTACTTGACTTCTTAAAACTAACACCTTTTCCATGTGATAGCTTTAAGTGCCTCAACAATCTAAGTCCAATATCAAGATGAGATTGACAGGGACTATGCAAATGTTGACTTAAGAACTGAACAGCACAACTAATGTCAGGCCTGGTCAAAGACAAATATATCAGTTTTCCTATTAACCTTTGAAAACCATTTACATTTTCCAAAACTTTTTGCTCTTTTTCACACTTATTAGTTACCAAAAAAATGTGCTTAATTGGTGTTGTAACAGGTTTACAACCCAAGTACCCAAATTCATTTAATAGCTCAAGACAATACTTTCTTTGTGATAAACAGATACAATTATCTGAATATAAGACTTCAATTCCTAGAAAATATCTAAGCAACCCAAGATCTTTTATTTGAAAATTCTCTCTTAAACTAGTTTTAACTGTTTCTATTTCAGTTTTATTTTTTCCTGTAACAACTATATCTTCAACATAGACAAGCAAGACAATAAACACATCTTGCTTAGACAACACAAACAGAGAATAATCACAAATACTTTGAACAAATCCCATAGAAGTTAACACAGTAGTTAACTTCTCATTCCATTGTCTTGGAGCTGGCTTAAGACCATATAATGATTTTACCAATTTACACACTTTAGTATTATCTTTTAAACAATAGCCTTGAGGCTGTGCCACAAAGACATCCTCAGTTAATGTACCATATAAAAAGGCATTATTTATATCCATTTGATAAAGAGGCCAATTGTTATTAACAGCAAGCTTCAAGACAATTCTAACAGTGGTCATTTTTACAACTGGTGAAAAAGTTTCACCAAAATCAATGCCCTCTCTTTGATTAAACCCTTTGGCCACCAATCTGACCTTATATCTTTCAACTTCCCCATTAGCCTTGTATTTGATCTTATATACCCACTTGCATCCTATAGGTTTCCTACCTTTAGGAAGGTCAACTAACACCCAAGTGTTATTTTTATACAAAGCTTCCATTTCGTTATTCATTGCCTCTATCCACCTATCATCCTTAGCAGCTTCACCATAAGAAGTAGGTTCTAAAGTTTTATTCAGTGAAGCAACAAAACACTTATTCTCATAAGATAAATTAGCATAACTAATAACCTTTTCTATACCATATCTAACTTTACCTTCAACAACAAAGTCATCAAATTTTTTAGGCAGAGAAATATTTCTAGAAGATTTTCTAACATTTATACTACCCTCAGACTGGTTGGTCTCAATATTTGATCCTATTGTGTCCTCTGCCCCCTCATTGGTACCCTGTCTACTACTGCTTTCCTATTCTGGTTGTTGAACAGTATCAACACCTGATACAGGGGCTGATGTAGAGGGTGACAATGGTTTCTGATCATCACTAATAAGATCTTGAGCACCATTTGTACCCTCTTCATCATTGGGTGTGTTAGGAACTTCAGATGAAATATTATCAAAGAAATTTACATGATTTAATTGTTTATCAAAAATGAGTTCTTGGCTATCAAAAGTTTTAATCTTAAAGGGATAGACACTTTCATAAAATTTTACATCTCTTGAAAAAAATATTTTTTTACTATCCAAACTCCACAGTTTATATCCCTTTTTAAAACTAGAGTAACCAAGAAAAACACATTTTTCAGCATGATAAGAAAATTTATCAGATTCATGTAAAATAATACTAAACACAAACATCCGAAGTTCCTTAGATGAGACAAAGAGGGTCTAAAATTAAACGTCATTTCAAAAGGACTCCTACCATTCAACACATAAGATGGCAACATGTTAGTAAGATATACAACAATTAGCACACAATCCGACTAGAACCTTAAGGGTAGACCACCCTGAAACATCAAAGCTTTAGCAGTATTTAAAAGATGCCTATGTTTCCTTTCCACCACACCATTTTGTTGTGGTGTATAGGAACAAAAGGTTTGATGTAAAATTCCCTTTGTTTTGAAAAAATTATCCATTTGACCATTAACAAATTCTGTTACATTATCACTCCTATATATTTTAATTATTTTTTATTAAACTGAGTCAACACAAGTTCATAAAAAACCTTCATGTTTTCAAAAACTTCAGTTTTACTAGATAAAAAGTAACACCACACAGACCTAGAGTAGTCATCTACAATTGTTAGAAAATATTTGTAACCATCGTAACTTGTCACTTTATAAGGACCCCATACATCTAAATGTATGAGATCACCAACTGATTTTGACTTGTGTTCACTCAAAGGAAATGGAACCCTAACTTGTTTTGCTCTATGACATATATCACAAGGACCATGTTCACTAGACTGGATTTTAAGACTCTGTTTTAACACTGCTAGAACCTGATCCGAGGGGTGTCCTAGCCTACTATGCCAAACAAGCATTAACATTATTACCAGTACTTCCTACAAAATACAGACCACAATCCTGACTACCACTCATCAGGATTCTCTTTGAACTGGAATCCTTTAAGAAGCAACTTGTTTCATTAAACACAACAGACACATGATTATCTTTAGACAGTTTGTACACAGAAAGCAAATTTACACAATAACCAGGAACATAAAAGACATCCTTCAAAAGTATATCATCAGTCCGTTTTAGATCACCAATTTTTAAAACCTTAACACTTGTTCCATTTGGATGACCAACAGTAATATCAAACTCAGACACATCCACAACATTAACCAAGTTTCTATCTGTTCTAACCATGTGCTGACTAGCCCTAGAGTCAACAATCCACCCATTCATACTAAAACTGACTGAACTTGAACAACTAACAAAGTTGGAAACATTAAAAACCTCACCTCCTACATTCTGATTCTGAGAATCTGATCCACTATTTTCTCCAACAAGACTCAACAACTTAGCAATCTGCTCAGATGTAAAAGGTAAACCAGACCCCCCAACAGATGAAGATGTTCCAACCACATAATTAGTCTTATTATTATTAGCCAAGTTGACTTTATTAGACTGATTGGTATTATTAACCCTTCTTTTAAACCCAGGTGGATACCCTATAACCTCAAAGCATCTATCAACAGTATGTCCTAATATGTTATAGTGAGTACACTTCAGATTGGGGTTAAGACCTCTATTAGATTTCTTTCTTTGATCAAATGACTGATTGGATTTAGACACAAAAGACACACTCTGTGTTTTTAACCCACTACTAGATAACCTATGTGACTCTTCTCTAGAAACTATAGAGAATGCCACTTTAACAGAAGGTAATGGTTCTCTGGTTAATAGATTTGTTCTCACTAACATCATCAAGACCCATGAGAAATTGCATCAATTTTATTAGTGTTGAAAAATCATTAAATTCTTTAGCAGCTTGACAAGAACATGAAGGCAGATGCAACATAGCATCAAACTGCTTCCACATTGTTGTAAGCTTATTATAATATTCAGCAACAGAAGTTCCATTTTGTGAAACACTATTAAATTTTTTTTATACAAGTTATATACAATAGAACCATCCACCCTATAGAAAGACTCTTTGAGATCTGTCCAGACCTCTGAAGCTAACTTAGAGACAACTTGACCAAGGAAAAGTTCCTCAGACACAGAATTTAACAACCATGTAAGAACTACAGAATTGCATCTGTCCCACTGACTAGCTAACACAGGATCACTCTCAGACTTAACACACTTACCATCTATGAACCCATATTTATTTTTGGCCTCTAAGGCCAACTTCATAGCACTAGACCATACAGAATAATTTTCTGTACCTTTCAATTTAATACTTACAATAGTTAAGGCACTAGAGTCACTTGGATGAAGATATAAGGGATCACCTATATCTAATTTACGAATCAAAGTCTGAGAAGAACTACCAGTATCACCCATTTAAACAACAAATAAGGACAAAACAAAGATCAAACAACAATTAGCACAAAACAAACCAACAATACAGCACAACAAATGTTATCAGCAGATAACAACCAAAAAAAGAACACATGGATATAGCACAACAGACCCTACGGCGAAGCTGAGTCAGGGACAAGATTCCAGGTTCATCACTCACTGGTGCCTGGACATGCCTTTACTCAGAAGCAACTACAATAAACTATACAACGATACAAAATAAAAAACAAGACTAATAACAATGCACAATTAGCAAGTAGACTCGATCAAATGCCGGCCCGACTAGTCCGGTAAACAGGGATGCCTAGACTCACAAGATATGATGCAAAAAGAAAGAGACAAGAACGATCTGACAAATTTGCGTTCCAAGCTAGTATGAAACTGTAACCTTCTAGGGTTACAGATCACACAAAGAAGACAATCAAGAGGAAAACACTGGTCAGTTGCTCTGAAACCTTCTAGGGTTTCAGAGACCAACACAGCCTTCAAACACCAAGATCAAGATGATATAGATCTCCAATCAACAAATTCGCAAACCCTAGAACACCATAAACGAATCAGATCTGAATGACACACTTCCCAAGACCAGGATCTACACACTTTTTTGAACACCAAAGAACACCTCCTGCTAACAACAATAATAAACCCTAAAAAAAAAACTCATAGCGGAACAACCAAGATCAGTAATCAAGAGCTGATTAGCTCTGATACCATGTAAAATAGTATGATAATCAAGACAGTACAAAAGACACAGAATTAGCGACAAAAACGGTGACAAAACTTTTATTGATTTACCCAAACCAAAAAAATACCCCCAATGCCCTAGATTCACAAAATATGAGATCTGTAACAATACAAAAAGAAAGATGATCAACTGATGATAATCAGTTGATCTATACAAACCAGAACAACAAGATCTCACACGAGATCTAACAGATCACACTTGATCTGTTACAAACAATATAAACACTAAGCGTACAAACCCTAATCGCGTGGATGAGAGAGTCAACTGAAAAACTTCTCGAGAGATAACACTGTATCAAGCTTTTATATACAGGATAAAAAGATACTTTCAACAAGGCCCTCCATGTTTCTCTTATTGCACTTTTGTCTTCAGAATATACAACTTGTACCCCTGCACTTTTGAACCTGTACACTTAGAACCCCATTTTAGTTATAACGTACCAACTTTGTAATGTGTAACAAACAACTTTGAAACGTGTAACATGTAGTAACATGAATTACCATATTGCCATTACTTAATTTAACATCTATTAGGTGCAACCGGTAATCGGTCAAAATAGTTGCAAATGTAAGAACGGTGCTTACTCGAACTACATGAACTACCTTCATCCTCATATTACCTATCTATATTATGTTGTCTAAATTTTGTGTTGTTATCGGCCAATAAGATGAAATGAACTACCTTCATCCTCATATTGCCTATCCATATTATGTTGTCTAAATTCTGTGTTGTTATCGGCCAATAAGTTGAAAGTGGGAGAGGTGTGGTACAAATCGAAAGTTGTGAGTGCTATCGGCCAATTGGTGAAAGTTAGGGTTATTTAGATCCTACATCCCTTTCTATAAAGTGTAAACGATAAAAGTTTGTGATTAGTATATTAGTTAATTCAACTATAATAATTCATAGAAATAGTATCACTAGAGTTATGAAAATAGGCGGGTTCGAGTACGTTACTAGAAAATAGCCTTTCATCGACGGACCTGTCCTGTTGGTCATTAAGGTAAAAACAAAAGGCCCAAAAAAAGAAAACTAAATACTTATCCATCTTTGATCTGTTCTAAATTATGACGGATCACTGACAACAATCTAAAAAAATAAAAACAAAACAAAATAAATTTAAATTTTTAAGGTTCGTCGGTGCCGATGAAAAAATCTAGTGGGTGCCCCGAGAGCGCTCAGGATTAATCTAGTGGGGGGTGGGGGTTACCGGGTTCTCTCCGGAATTGGTGGTAGGCTCGGGTTACTCTAGGAGTACTCCGTTTGGTCCAGTGGGTGCCCCGAGAGTGTTCGGGATTAATTTTGTAGGCCGTTAAAAAAAATCTAGATAAATTTTATTAGGAAAGGTTTATATTTAGTTATAAGAATGTGTTTTTGATATATTTGTTTATTTTTTTAGTCTTGTGATTTAATAATACTCTAGTTTTGGGTTTTTTCGATTGTTACACTGAGTGTCAGTACGTACTTTAAAGAAACGAAATGATACCAATCAACTTTTCATCGCGAAGCGCGAATTACCTCAACTAGTTGGTAATGGTAACATGTAGATGTAGTAAAAGGTTGGATTCATAACAAAAAATTTAAATTATTAAGGAGTTGGTGGGTTTATATTTTTCTTTTTAGCTTAATGAATAATTAATATAGTAGATATAATTAAAAATTATAACATTGAAGTAACTTTCAATCTTTTTCTAACTAAAACTATTTACCTGTTTTTTAAGTAAAATTTATCTCTATCCTTTTAAGTAAATTTTTGTTTCTTTTATAACTATTTTCTCTTCAATGAAAACACCCTAATTACTTAGTTTTCATATTTTTCTTTTTAGCTTAATGAACAATTAATATATAGTAGATATAATTAAAAGTTACACCATTGAAGTAACCTTCAATCTTTTTCTAAGTAAAACTATTTACCTGTTTTTAAGGCTTGTGGGTATGGTGACGGAGATGAAGCCGGCGATGGGATGAAGACGGAGGGGGCGGCGTGGGAGGACGGGCGTCGCCGAGGGGGGCCCATTGTTTTGCTCCGTCCTGGACGTCGGAATACCGACGGAGACGACACCATGTCATGAAGATGGAGGGGGGCGGCATGGAGGCTGGAGCGGCGCCGAGGGAGGACGAAGCTGGCGACGGTTCCATACCGTTTCGCCTAAGTAAAAGTTATATCTATCCTTTTAAGTAACATTTTGTTTCATTTAATTTTCTCTTTCAATGAAACACCACACAGTTTTTGTATTTGCACCATTAAATTACTAAATTTTCTTTTTAGCTTAATGAAAAATTAATATAGTAGATATAATCAAAAGTTATAACATTGAAGTAACTTTCAATCTTTTTTCTAAGTAAAAGTTATATCTATCCTTTTAAGTAACATTTTGTTTCATTTAATTTTCTCTTTCAACGAAAACACCATTCAGTTTTTATATTTGAACCATTAAATTACTAAATTGACAGATGTAAATAATACTCAATACTGCATACACAAAGCAATTAAATATTAATAATGATTGAATATAAAAAACAACAATACAGACCACCCATCCGTTTGATCATTTTCAAGAATATAATCAGGTACTTTTCTCTTGGTCCATCTTCTTCTCATCTCCTAGTACTCTAGTACAAGGAGAAACAAAACCAAACCCAAAAAAAAAAACATATATGCAAGCAAATCAGTAAGATCTTCTCTATATCTCAGTATCTCACCATATCCAGATCTTCTTCACCATTAATGCATTTGTGCTAAATCTCTTGATACATAAGCCCTTAAGTTTTCTCTTTTTACATGTATGGATTTCTTTCATATCCTGAGTACTGTTCATAGATCAATCTATACTGGTGATCATCAGTTTCAGAGATTTACAACATGACCATGTTTCCTGCTCATTTGTCTTCATCAAAGCATGTTAATGGTGGTTTTTCTGAAGGGGGGTATGACTGTTTTATTAGTTTAGGAAGAGGGTTTTCAGATCTAATGGCGGAGGATGAATCAAGAACCGAAACGAGTACCAATAACGAAGAAGCGGAATCAAGCTCAAAGGATATTAATATTAATATTAGCGAAGATCACGGGAGCTGGTTGCAGTTGAGTCTAGGTGGTGGACACATCGAGTCCACCACCAGCAACTACAACCAGGTACTGACTGCGGAGATATCCTCGTCTCCCCCGTCAGTTACCCTTGATCTTTTTACAGGTGGCGGCGGACCGAGCTCGTCGAGACAGATACGTCAGCCTCCGCCGCCACCTCAACTTATTTTTCAAGTTCCTGAATTTCAGGGTCATCACCCTATGTCCACTACTTTCTTTTTGCAGCCGCATCAAACGGCGGCTGCAATGAATTCCGTGCAGCCGTTTATGACTTTACAACAGCAACAGCAGCAACAACAAGAGCAAGAAACTAATTATAATTATATGCATTTAATTAGGCCTTTTCCGGCTAACATGATGGCAGCACCTCTTAATCCACCGGTTTCTTCATCTTCTTCGTTTTCGGGCTCATCCGAGCAATACGGATCACGCCCGCTTCATGTCCACCGTCGATTAAACGTAGCAAGAGTGGTCAACCCCCCGAGAAGACCTCATTCAGGCGTCTGGTTTATGCTACAGGCATCACAACAACAGTAACTCTCAAAACCCTAATTACTATTCAATACAAATAGTACTTTTGTTTTTTTTTTTCTTGCATAATAATTTGAATAATATATGGTGTATATATTTCATTGCATGGCACTTATGGATTTCATTTTTCTTATTTTGTTTCGTTTGATGAATTAATGCAGAGCCAAGGAACCATTTTTGCCTCAAATACCAAAGAGCTACATGAGAATCAAGTAACACTATTAATCTTTAATTACTATTTTATGTTCCTTAATGACAAATGTTAATATTTTTTATTTTATTGATTATGAATGGTATTATTTTATCAACTCAGGGATGGAAGAATGACCGTAGGATTGTTAATCAAGTACCTGGTTAATAAGCTTGAGCTTGGAAGCGAATCTGAGGTATGTTTGTTTAAGCTAATACTCACTACCACCATACTTTAAATCTTTAAATAACACTTATATTTCCATGTAATATAGTTAGGTTAATTAAAACCCTACTACAATGTTATCTAGATATTGTTTAGCTAGTGATATTAATTACATAAGTTGATAGTTCTTGTTCAATGTTTGATTGTATATGCGACATCAACGAGTGATAGGAAACCCGATAAAGAATATATACGATTAAAACATCAATTCTTAACATATTGTAATATTTATTCCAATCACCAGGGCAAATTATATACGATTATTATATATACATGTATATAGACACACATATGTATTTGTGTTTTAGGAGTAAATTAAAAGGGGGGAAACCCCATCAAACAAATGTAAGAATATGGTTGGTGAGAGTAACATGAAAGAAACGTTGGAGCAAACTAGAATGGATTGAGGGGTATCTCTAGTTCTTTGTTTAGTGATATATGAAATTAGGTGGGGAGTGTATTTGTAGGTAATTTTGAAATTATGGGAATAGTTTAACTAGTATTGGTCGTGTCAATTAGGGTAGGGATATGACACCCACGTTAAACATGGAAACACAAAGCTTGAAGAAGAAAATCATGTAGGTCCCAAATGAAGGACAAATGTTGAATAGAAAACTGCTTGCCACCATCATAATATATTCTCCCAAAGTAAGCACAAAAGAACATCTAGCGTTTGCTTGCTTCATGTCTTAGTTACCATATACATCAATGTAGGTATATGATACTAACATATATGTAGACGTGTTTACGCACACACACATATATAGATCATATTGTATTTCTTTGATCATTATAGTTCAATTCTCTGGCTAATTTATGAAAATGAGCGAAGCAAAACAAATTTACAAAGTAAAGTTTGGCTACAAGATTTTATTAGAACGCGTTTGAAGAGAGATTTTTTGTTACCCATTGCTATATAGACTCCTAGCTAGTTTACAAAAGTATTAATGTGTTCATTTGAAGATTTGCTATAACTTGAGGATAGATTAAAGAAAAAAGTTGGAGGGAAAATTTCGTAGGTTAATATGTTAACATATATATAGGGTATGTTCATTTTAACAAAAAAGTTGGAGGGAAAATTTAGTAGGTTAATATGTTAACATATACATAGGGTATGTTCATTTTAACATTTGATCATAACTATTGAGTTAAGTTAGGAATACGTTCATTCTAGACTTATGACAACCATTGAGCCTCGCTAAGAAGTTTTCAAGCAACAACAACAATATCAACAAGTCGACATGTACGTTATATTGAGGTATAATTGTTAAGATTGTTTGCTGATAAGTATGTTATCACCACAACATTAAGTAGAAATTTTGGCATATTATTAGTAACTCTTATTCTATCAAATTTATAGTAAATTTAAAATAAATATGGCCTTATAACAAATTGCCATGCATACATTATTAGAACCTATAAGTTTTGATTGATGCCCGTTGTTTCTCTCCGCCTTCATATAAATATGTATGTTCGTGTGTACGTACGTGTATGCATAACCATCGACCTATCATAAAGCTATCAGGAGAGATAGTTAGTTACATATTAATAAGTGAAAATTTGAATTTAAGAAAACATGCAGAAGAAAATGAACATTTCATTTAGGTTAAGTAATTTGATACTGCTATTTTACCATTTTGTTCCAAGTATGAGTATGTATAATATATTCAAGTCTTCGTTGACATAGTACAAATAAAAGACATGCAAATCACTTAATTGTGGTCTTTTAAGGTAGGTTACATTACATATATTTTTGTGCATGCGACATTAAACATATTTTTTAGTTAAAGTAGCTGAGTGTAGGCCGTTTTTAAATCATTAGTTCCGACATGCCAAGAACTAACATAGATTGTCAACGTATCCTCAAACTAGTCAACTAGCTACCATATATATCTTTTGGAATAAAAAAACTAAACAGAATCTCTACATGCTACCACCAAGAATATATATAGAAATTCAATACTACCAAAGGGTGCTATGCATGGTTAGTGGGTCGTATTTACATTTTGTTTTTTAGAAGTATAATGAATTAATTAATAGTATTATTAATCGGTCAACCTTATGTGCATATATGTAAGGATTTGATCCAGCAAATCATTGATGATGCCAGCTACTTTAGCTATTTAGTTTGCTTTTACGTGAAGGAATCAAATATCCCATGTCATATATACTAACCCATGCTACAAAACCAAAACCAAAACTCAATACACAATCATTTGCTTCCTTAATTACTAGCTACCTTAACTTACAATATTCCACATCATCATATCAATCTCAATATGCATGCATATTTGCATACCTTCAAAAAAATGCAATACTACATGTGTGGAAATGTAATTTTTTAAATCATCTAGGGCACGTTAGTTCTCAAGATAGTATGCCACTCTCTTAAAGTCTCCATTTTTTCATTTAAGAACAAATATTATGTTAACAATCACGATAACCGCATAAGAGTTTGTACATATCGATTCGATAAAAATGGTAAAATAGAGAAAAAAGTTTGTTTATTTTTCTGTCACTCTGTTGGCTTTTTTTAGTTTTGCTTCATCTATTTTAATTTAAAAATATATATATAAATATGCATATAGTGTATGTGTGTATGCATTTAAACAAAATACTACCAATATATTATATTAAAGATATAAATCTTAAAAATGTTGAAATCTACATGTATTTTAGATATTTTCATATAATAAACAGTACGTTGTTAAAATAATTCTTAGGGCCCAGGGGGCGGTGCGTTAATATAACGCGTGAAACTTATATAGCACGTTGAACTTTGCAAATTCCCACCCCCACCTCCAAGTATAACGCCGTGATGGTTTTTTTTTGTGAGGGTAATTGTTGGTTGAGGGGAAATTGTTGGGTGTGGTGTTGAGTGATGACCACCCCCACTAAAAAAGGTTGTGAGTGATGGAAAAATGGTTGCTGACATGGCGGAACATGATTGGACATTGTGAGTGATGACTGTCCAATAAAATCATGCCATGTCATCAACCAAATTTCTATCACTAGTGATAGAAATATAGGGGGGGTGGTATCACTAGTGATGGGATTCCAATGTACAAGTATTAATGCACAATGTACAAGATACACATTCATTCACTTACATGTTCAACGCGTTATATATATAACGAGTTATACTTCATCACTCATTATATTAGGGGAGGCGGCGGTGTTCCACGAGTGATACAATTGTATCACGGTAATTAACGATTCCACCCCGTGTGGCCTTACGGTTCTCAACATGCTATTGTTTCTGAAATTGAACGCCCTCTCTTTATACGTATTTTTGTATATATTTATATGCTATGTATGTAGCTATAAGATCGACCTGAAATAGAAAATTAGATAAAAATCAATACCATATATGGAATTTTATCATGCATGATGGTTTTGTCATGCTTTCGCATGCTTCAACTCAATTCACAAATAAAAATAAATATTATGTATATATTATAGGTATGGAGGTAGCATCATGGCTTTCTCTTGTAAGGGTCCACAACTCTTTTTGCTTAAAGGGGGCTTGGTTCTATCATAATACCTTGTATGTAAGTGCTCCACTTACATGAAGAAAAGAAACATATGGAGTAGTTCATTTCAAATCACATTTTCAAACAGGACAAAACAAATTAAAAAAGATATATTTTTACTTTGAACGAAAGCAATGCATGGATATGATGAAAATCTAGAGGAAATCAATCATGTCACTCGTTGAAAAGAAAAAATACTATATCACTCACATAAATATGGACATGATGATACTTGAAGAGAACTAGTACAGCTATATGTCCCACTTCCTATATGTATGTAGATATATATAAATATGCATCTATATGGGTACATACGATCACACACGAAAATATAAACTATACTCGATGAAAACTGTTAAAATCGTTCATTTTAATGTTATGTTTGTATTACGATAATTTTACCTCTTCTTGTTGTAGATCACCCCCCCCCCCCCCCCATCTAGGGGCGATGCTTTGAAGGGGCCGGGAGGGGCGCCCGACCCCCCGAACTTTTCGGCCAGTAGTGTTATATATGTAGTTTTCGTATAGAAATTTTTGGGTATATATGTTTTCAACCCCCCGGTTCTATAGAAATTTTTGGGTACATACGTTTTCGACCCCCTGTAAAAAATTTCAAACTTCGCCACTGCCCCCATCTGGTCGTTCATTTATACTGGTCCTAATAAAACTAAAAGATTCTCATTTGATCCCCAAAGTCGTATATGGATATATACAAAAACAAAATATAGATACAAATATGAATGATCATGGGTTTGGCTTGGGAGCAAAGGTTGTGGTGGGGCTAAATAAGTCATGATTAAAGGGGCATTGTTTTTTCCAATCGTGCATTCTCTTTAACTTCATGCTTGTATGTATATAGGAATTTATCGTGGGATTAAAACGTCCATTTGTATACTATTCCTAATGATTACGTTTCTACGCTAGCGGTTCTCTTTCTTACAACATGCAGACAAAACACTTGATCTTTTTTCATTCAGTACGTTACTAATATTCGTTTTTATTAACGGTTTAAAATGAAAAACAGGTAGAGATAACCTGCAAAGGACATCAACTCTTGTCGATATTGACCCTACAACATGTAAGAGATAATATATGGAACAGTCCAAGAAATGATGTTGGGTTTAGTGTGGTTGCTCGATCTTCAGCCACTAGCAATCATTTGATGGTGCTAAACTATGGTAGAATTGCGTAAAATCATGACGATTGACTTAAACTGTTTCTATACCCACATATCTTGATGTTTTAAGTTATGGGAAACTTTTATTCCCTTTTGGTTTTTTTTCTTTAATCATGGAAAGCCGATGCGAGTACTAAACTCATGAGGATCTCAACAATACCCTGCTAATCAGTGAGAACAAATGATGGACAGTTTGCCAGAGGGTTAAAGGAGAACTTTGTTTCTTCTTCGTCGTGTGGGTATGGATTAATTCTTTTGGTTCTTTAGTTGTGACACTGATATGAAAATTGAAACTAATTATTTTGTTTACGTGTAATAACAATGTAATTTAGCTTGAGAGTAAGATTACCACATTGTTAATTTCAACTTGTAAGTTTTTGACTACTTGATTTTGTGTTTGAAACTATTAATGCACGATATGTATGGATGGTTGGTTGATGCAACTTAGTATGTATGGTTGGTTGATGCAACTTAGTATGCGTTTAAAATAAAAAAGAAATTTATTTTTTCTTTAAAAAAATAAACTATAAATACCAAACCATACCCAAATACCTTCAAATTTCTACCCCAACCAAATTATTGACACATAGAGGGCTATACGCGGCGTATAGTAAAAAAGACCTTTTTACCCCTGCATTGGGGGCTATACACAGCCAAAAACAAGGGTAAAATTTTCTTTTTGACCCTTTATATACGCTGCGTATAGGTCTATACGCAGGGTATATAAAGGGTAGTTTTTATTTTTAACCCCAAACCTGTGGTAAATTATCTTTTTAACCCTTTATATATGCCGCGTATAGGCATATACGCAGCGTATATAAAGGGTGTATTTAAAACAAACATTTTTAAGTATGGTATCGTATAGTATAGGTCTCGTATAAACCTCGTATAAGTCTCATATAGGTCTTGTATCTGCATATAGGCATATACGGGTGTTATATCGTATCGTATCGTATAGTATCGTATCGTATCGTATCATATAGTGTAGTATAAGTCTCGTATAGGTTTCCTATAGGTCTTGTATATGCCTATAGGCTTATACGGGACCTGAACCACACCTATAGGCCTATACGGGACCGAAACCACACCTATTGGCCTAAACGGGACCGAAACCACACATATAAGCCTATACGAGACCTAAACCACACATATAGGCCTATAAGGGACCTATACTACATCTATAGGCTTATACGGGTATTCTATGGTATCCTATAGTGTCGTATCGTATAGTGTAGTATAAGTACCGTATAGGTTTCCTATAGGTCTTGTATATGCCTATAGGCTTATACGGGACCTAAACCACACCTATAGGCATATACGGGACCTAAACCACACCTATAGGCCTATACGGGACCTCAACCACACATATAGGCCTATAAGGGACCTATACTACATCTATATGCTTATACGGGTGTTGTATCGTATCGTATCGTATAGTGTAGTATAAGTCTCGTATAGGTTTCCTATAGGTCTTGTATATGCCTATAGGCATATACGGGACCTAAACCACACCTATAGACCTATACGGGACCTAAACCACACCTATAGGCCTATACGGGACCTCAACCACACATATAAGCCTATACGAGACCTAAACCACACATATAGGCCTGTAAGGGACCTATACTACATCTTTAGGCTTATACGAGTGTTGTATGGTATCCTATAGTATCGTATCGTATTGCATCGTATTGCATCGTATCGTATCATATAGTGTATAGTATAAGTCTCATATAGGTTTCCTGTAGGTCTTGTATATGCCTATAGGCCTATACGGGACCTAAACCACACCTATAGGCCTATACGGGACTTAAACCACACCTATAGGCCTATACGGGTGTTATATCGTATAGGCCTATAGGCTTATACGGGACCTAAACCACACCAATAGGCCTATAAGGGAGCTATACGGGACATATACTACGCTATACGATACAATATCACACTTACAGGCTTATACTAGGTCAATACGTGACCTATACTACACCTATACAATAAGGCTTATACGGGATCTAAACCACACCAATAGGCCTATAAGGGAGCTATACGGGACATATACTACGCTATACGACACAATATCACACTTATAGGCTTATACAAGGTCAATACGTGACCTATACTACACCTATACGACATCACACTTATAGGCGTATACGAGGTCAATACGTGACCTATACTACACCTATACGATACGATATCACACTTATAGGCTTATACGTGATCAATATGTGACCTATACTACACCTATACGATACGATATCACATTTATAGGCTTGTTCGAGGTCAATACGTGACCTATACAACACCTATACGATATTTATCGTATAAAATTGGTTAATATTGTATTAAAAAGCTTGTAAGAAATACTTAATTTTTTGTTTATTTAAAATAGAAAACTTTTTTTTTATAAAATTTACTAAAACCAATAATGTATAAATATTTCTAAAAAAAACCTTTATATACGCTACGTACAGAGCTATACTCAACGTATATAAAGGGTCAAAAAGACAAAGTTACCCCTGTTTTTGGTTGCGTATAGCCCCCAATGCATGGGTAAAATGGTATTTTTTACCAAACTTGCCCCATATATACGCCACATAGAGGGCTATACGCGGCGTATAGTAAAAAAGACCATTTTACCCCTGCATTGGGGGCTATACACAGCCAAAAACAAGGGTAACATTGTCTTTTTGACCATTTATATACGCTGAGTATAGCTCTATACGCAGCGTATATAAACTTTGTGAAAAACTGATGCCTCAAACCTACCAAAATGATCCAAAATAATCTGATGGTTTATATACGCTGCGTATAGACCTATACACAGCGTATATAAACCCTTGTTTTTTGTGCAATGATTGTTGATAAGGCTCTAAAATCCATGGTTTATATACGCTGAGTGTAGTTCTATACACAGCGCAGGTAAACCCTGATTCAACTAGGGTTTGGTGTGCATATAGGCACATTGGTGTGCCAATAGGTACACCCTTACAAAATTGTCATGTTAACAAATATGAGAAACTTGATTTTTTGGAGTTGGGGTCTCGCTGGAAGAATGGAAGCAACCTCTATAGTCTTTTGTGTAGAGGTAAAGCTTGCCTATATCACACCCTTTGTAGACAGTACCAATAATTTGGCTATAGGGCGAGTTTTAATGAATATAATTGTTGTTGTATATATAGAAATACAAAGTGAAATTTAGCATGACAAGTGTAGGAAGTAACATGACATCAAGACTAGATCAATAGGAAAATCACCAATAAGACGTTGACCAACTACAAATCACCAAAATAAACAACGGAAACAACATTCTCTCGGAGCTACATAGGTTTTGTAGCTTTTACCCCAACCATGTTTAAACTGACATAAATTTTTCATACGATAATATTAATCACTTGGGGGTATGTGGCCTCTATCACTTATAAAATGCCACATGTCTCATATTTATTGGTTCTCAAGATGGGTCCAACAAACTTGGAAACAACTACATTACAAACGCATTCTCCATGTTTGATCTCTTAGTAGTCTTTTTCTCTTTTCTTCCTCCTATGATTTTTAAACTGTTAGTAACTTTTTCGTATGATAATATTTAAAAAAAAATACACCAAATTAAAGAGCATTTTATTCTATTTAATTTGGTGCAATTTAAAAAAAAACATGTTTGTTTAAAAATAGTGGGAAAAAGAAAACGTGAAAAGGCTGCACAGTCTTTTTCTCCATGTGTAGTCTTTAGAGAAGCCGTCTCCAATGTCTAGTTTGGCTTTTTCATTAGTCAATGTCTACTTAGATGATTTTCCCTTAATTAATAACGAGTGAAACGATAGGGGTGTCACATGTACAAAATGAAATGAATGAATTGCTTGAAGAGACAAAATGGAAAAAAAACCAAAATAGCTTTTATAAACTTATATTATTTTTTTAGACAAATTGGATTTAAATAATCACAGTTTTCTCAATTTGACCGATAATAATCTCAACTCAGTTATTGGCCGATAATAATCCGAACTGATCCCTTTTTGGCGATAATAGTCCGCCGTTAAAAATAGCTTAACGGAGTTAAGCTTTTTCCCGAATTACAAACTGATGTTTTACGGATTTTGATCAGAACGAGGATACGAGTCGATTTATGCAAAACTTACCTCGAAACGATGCTTCAAACGATTTGATTTATGTTAATTGGAAGTTTAAACACCCGAATTGAAGCACTATTTTCGTCGTTTGGGGCAGTATTTCGAGGTAAATTTTACATCAATCAACGCGTATCCTCTTTCTAATCAAAAGCCCTAAAACATCAGTTTGTAATTCGGAAAAAAATTTAACTCCGTTAAATTATATTTAATGCAGACTATTATCGGCCAAAAGTGGACCAATTCAGATTTTTATCGGCCAATAATTGAGTTGAGATTATTATCGGCCAAATTGAGAAAACTGGGATTATTTAAATCCAATTTGCCTATTTTTTAAAAATATACAATTGAACCAAGTATTTAACTGTATTTATTTTAAATATAATATTTTTATATAAATTTCTAGAAAAGGCTTAAAAGCGTCAATTTAAATATAATATTTTTATATAAATTTCTATAAAAAGGCTTAGAAACGTCCATTTAAATATAGTATTTTTATATAAATTTCTACAAAAGGCTTGAAAACGTCAATGTATTCTGCTTTAAGTATGTACCAAGTGTGTAATTACAAACATAAGTTGTTTCTTTTCTCACATTAATTTTTTTCAAAGGATTCTTCCTATATACATACATACATACATACACTAGAAGAGTGCTCAGGCGATACGACGGGAAACACAGACACTCAGAGGGTGTACATTTTTCGGTTGTTTCGGTTATTTTCCTCAATCGAAACCAAAATCATTGATTAGTATATTCTATATTAACCAATCGATTTTTCATTAATTGATATGGTTTATTCAATTAGATTGACGTTTTTGGTTTGATTCGTTTAATATCGGTTAATAGCCAAAAGAAAACTTTGGCTAAAAGTTTTGCTTCTAAATACATAAAATTGAGGTATCTATACATGAAATGGATATATAAATACATGAAATGGAAGTATAAATATATAAAATAAAAGTATAAATATAAAATACATGAACTGAAGGTATATATGCTAGAAATATATGAAATTGTTGGATTACATAAGATCTGCTGATGATAAAAGCCAAAACCCAAAGAAACTATCTTTATTAGCCTTTGTAATAAGAATTCTGCAATCTTTAAAGTACAAGAAGTTCCCCCTTTGAAAGTTTCTTAAATAGCCACCAAAACAGCTGGAAAAGAACTACTGGGATCAAAATAGCTTGATGACTAAGGTGGTGTTTGTTTTTTGGCCAAAAGCTCTTCTGAGCACTTATGTCTGCGTCGCGCAGACGCGCGCAGACATAAGGGTCCTGCAACTTGTTTGTTTTCTTGAAGATCTGCGGAGCTTTTACCTCTGCCTCACCTCTTCCCCAAGCAGATCCTTCCCCATGTCTTCAAACCTCTACCAACCACTTCTCCCTCTTCAAAACATCCATCTGCTCCAAAACCCTAGCTCCACCTCCACCTCCGACACCACCTCCACCTCCGCCACCACCTCCACTCCACCTGCCGACACCACCTCCACCTCCACCTGCCGACACCACCTCCGCCACCACCTCCACCTCCACCACCACATCTCAGCCACCACCTCCACCTCCACCACCACATCTCAGCCACCACCTCCACTCTGTTTCTCTATCCAAATATACACACACACACGCGAAATATGTGCCTTTTCTATCTCTACAATTAGATTGGATCTCACAATCTCTCCAAATCACATATACGTACATACATATACATACAAATATCGCCGTCATCATAACCGCGGCAACATACTCACAGATCCGCCGGAATCAATGAGGAATGAGGAGATTGAGAGCTCCGACGACAACGAACTGCCGTCGTCGGCGCCACGTGTCGGCCGGAAATACGATCCCGTCGTTGCGGTGGTGTGATGGCGGAGGTGGTGCGGTGGTGGTGACAGATTGTAGAGAGAGAGAGTTCAAGGCAGTTGTGTGTTGTGTGTGAAGTGGTTTTGTAGAAAAAAACAACCCTCTTCTCCTTGCAGACTGCAGATATTTGGTCCACCTCTTCTCCTGCAGATGCCTGCAGATGTGGTCCGCAGACTACAAACCTTTTACCTCTGAAAAAACAAACAGCACCTAAGTCAAAGTGATGAAATGAGAAAGAGCTAGTCAACAAGTCAAAGTTGAAGACAAGTGTTGGTCCACGAGTCAACAGTTGAAGACTAAAGTGTTAGAAACCAAAAGTACTAGATTCCTCCAGTCATTTGGTTTCCCAACAGTTTCTTTTGTATTTCAAGTAGTTTAGGTTATTAGTTGTTTTAGTTTTTTGCCCAGTAGTTTGCAAACTGTTGCTAGTTACACCTTTATTGGGTTGTTTCGGGTCGTTTCATAGTGACGTTACGAGCAATTATCACCTCTTATAAATAGCACAGTACACTGATGTAGATTGTAACTCTTACAACTGAATATTTCAGATCAAAGAATCTAGAGAGTGAAAGGCTAAAGTATGAAAGAGAGTGCACCTGGTGAGGGGATTGACAATTGTACTATGATGTATTGCTGAAATTAGTAATAAAGAAATCATTAGACATTCATTCCTTACAAATCTAGTTTATGTTGTGATTGATGTATTGATTATTAACTTGTATGAATGATCATTTGAATTGTTAAATAGTTTTGATCAAAACCACACATAAGCATACACTCTCAAATCCAACATAAAATATGAATAATCGATATTACTTTGACCCATATTTTTATACGCTTTACTTTCGTTTGATTTAATTTGAACTGCAACCTATATATGATTGAGGTACCTGTTGCAAGAAACTTTCTACACCAACTTCCAAACCGACACCTTGCATGAGACAAGAAGGTCATCTGATGTTTCTAAAACTGATCCACGCCCATCGCACATAGTTGAGGGCAAATAAATGTTTCTCTTGGCCAGCGTCACTTTTGTCTGGATTCCCTCAAGACCTACTCTACACTCGAAGAAGTTGACCTTTTCTAAGAGGCCATTTGGACTAGACAAATAATCTATTCTCATGAGGAAACAATTTTCTCAATTAATGTCTTCATAAGCTTCTTCGAAAATTGACTCGCTGCATCACTATACTACCTCTAATTGTCTTCACCACCTATTAATCTGCACTTTCTTGTTACTTTCGTGCATCCCAACAACTCCGCTTTTTCTACATTCATGTATGTGTGACCTTTTCAGTAGAAAGCAATGTCTTAGCCTTCCTTAACCAGACATCTTTCTATCCTATCACATTTATCTTTATTAAGGTTGAACAGTTAGGACACATGTAACACCTCGTAAAATCACGACCAATATTATAAAGACACGTGTCATGAAAGGTAAACGTATTATAAACCCGGATCAAGTTGAAAGATATATGGTGGGATTAAAAGTGTCAACATGTTAATTAATACCTTTGAGTGACCTTTTTATTAATTCCAAACCTTAATATGTTTTATAAACATCCAATATATATTCAAATCCGGTTAGTTCTCGTGGTAAATAATTCAAATTGCAAAGAATGGATCCTATGTGTTTTTACGAAAAAACTTCATTCAAAACCTTCTTCAATAAGTCCAAGAACTTGTAAGTGCATGGCATCACTTCCTAGAGCATGCAAGATCTGATTACACGGTCCCCTCTACTGGAAAAAGACATGAGATTCGAAGTTATAAAGATGGCATGGTCAAAATCTAAAAATTTACAAATTTTTGTCTTCTGGTCATCGGATGCGGACCGTATGGTCATAGGCTTAAGGTCCGCAAGGACTGTAACTGGGTGTTTCAGTTCAGGGTTGGTTACGGACCGCATCGATTTGGACTTACGGTCCGTAAGCGGTGGATGCGGACCGTAAGGATTTTTGCTTACGGTCCGTAAGACTGTCGCTGGCAGTAAAAATGGACAGTTGCCTGTTACTGCAGGTTGCACCGACTTATATGCATGGTTTTCGATCCCAGGGGCTGCACCAGTGGTTTTTCATGCATAGGGACACTTGGAAATAATCAGGGATCAATGGTAGACCTTGGTGGAATGATCTCATGCATTCTAAATTCCTATATAAGGAGCCTTTGTTGCAACATTGTTCTTGCACACTTGAAATTATTCATAACTCACTTTTGGGAGCCTCCTGGAGCTCAAGGTCATTCTCTAGGGATCATTACTTGTGCAAAGTACTTCAGTAAGCATCCTTAACTTCTCTAATTCAAGTTTCACTAGCTTATTGACCAAAAGTCAAAGCCGTCTTAATTAAGCTTTGACTTAGTGATTAATCACTAATGGTCCAGTCATTTTTCGAATTGAAAGTGGCTATGAGTTGGTAATTATGTGGGTAATAAACCCTTAAAAGGGCACCCTCTGATTTCCATTCTAACTAGGTCAATTGTCGGGTCAAACTTAATTATAAAAAAGTCAACAGAAAGCTATTTTGCAAATAAACTCATAATTAACAATGTAGAAGCTATGAAACCTGTTTTAACACTTATATAACTTGGTAATTAATGTAAGAACATGTCTAAGCATGTTCAATCCGACAATTTTGAGTTTAGGCTCGGTTCGGAACCGAAAGTCGCAAAAGTAGACTTTTGCTTTGACTTTCAGTTCTGAACCGAATTAGCTTAGTTTAGACATGCCTTAGAGTTCCATTAGGACCAGGTTATAGGTTAGTATAACCCTCTGAGATTATACAACTCGGTTCCTAATTTATCCGATTCATTTGCATGTTTCCGTTATATGCTTAAAAGTTGACCATTATGCCCTTTTGACCTTAAAACGAGATTTTTGAAAATGTGAGAGGACAAAAACCTTTGTTACTGATATATAAACATGTCCTAAATTTTTGACATCAGTTTGAGGTCTAAATTAGGAGTTATGCTCAATAGCTTAAATTGAAAGCTTTTTATTTATTTAAACGGTATTTTAGTATAAAGCCTATTTAAACCCAAATTTCGACACCAAACTTTTTACCCACTGATTTAATATAATATTTTGGGATTTTTGAAGATTTTTTATTTATTTTTAAGCTGAGCATAACATAGGGTTCTTGCTTTAATTCGGTAATTGTCAGTTATACCCTTTTTGCTAATCAAATGAGTTTTACATAACATTTTGATACCAAACTTTTTGCTACTGATTTTATATGATAAATAAAATATTTTGAACTTTATAAACTGATCAAAAACTCATATTTCCTATTATAACCCGAAAATCGCTTAAAACCGACTTTTACGTGTTTTAAACGTATAGTGTGGGTTAAAACTATTTTTATCATGTAAGACTTAATACCTACTGATGTTTTAAGTAAATTCTTATACTTTAACAGTAAGCAAAAATTTTGAACCCAAATTTCCAAATTTGACCTTTAAAGCTTGTGTGAAATTACCAAAATACCCCTACGGTGCATAGTTTGGTTATAAATGATAAATTTCACATATATGCAATACCTTACTGATATAACTTATTAAATTAAACATTTTTACTGATTATTTGAGACCAGAACCTCAGATTAATATTTAATCCCTTTTATAACCTTAAAAATGACCAAAATACCCTTACGGGGCTTAATTTGAGTTTAAATTCGTTTTGGGCATAATGGAAGGTATCCTACTGATATCACAACATATTTAAGGCAAATTAACTTAGGAAACCTGTTCATGACTCATTTATTTACCCGTTATGCATTTTTCGCGTTCGGTGCGGTTTATGTAACTAGTTTACATTAATTAACCGAAGCGGGTCAAACCTTATCATTTTTATCTAAAAATCCAGAATGTGTTTAGTTTACCCATATTATAAAAGTCTTCAAACTTGTCGGGTCTAAATCACATTCTATTCCAGTCTTCGCTTAATCTTGCGTTTTGAACCGTATACCTTTCTTTAAAACTAATCGGTCTAAGTTTAAACTTAAGTAAGACCCGTTAGGAATCTAATAGGTTATTAAAAACCTTCGTTCCAGATTTAGGAGCCCAGAAAAAGATACTTTGCACTTGCTGATTTGTACGGATGGGATAAATTTGAATAATTTGCTCAGGTAAATACTTTTAACTTATTTTCAGTTATACGGACTTGGGATACGGTATTATAATAATACCGCTTGGTCGGGTGTGTAGTTATTTAAATCGGATTGTGATTAATATATTTACATAACCCGTTCTAATCTGTTTTGTTTGGTATATGGCCTTTGGGGGGTTAATGACCATGTCCTGGATATCCTCGGCTCATTCATTGAAATAGCCACGACTTAAGCACGGGGTGTAGGCATACACCTGACAGTTGCATATGTATAAATGGTAATCCACAATATGGAGTTCTCCTTGTGGGCATTATACCTGTGGTGTGTCAGTTAATCTTGTCCGACTCTTCTAACCGGCCCTGACGGACGGCAAACATGTAAATCTGTATACAAGATTATTTTTAAAATAATTGTCCCAAGTTATAAAAGATTATTTTGTGCCTTGTGCATTCAAATCAATTTTCTTAAACATTTTCAAAATGAGTCGGTTAATTGTATTTACCGGTGTAAACTGACGTATTTTCCAAAAAGGCTAAAGTGCAGGTACTAGGCGGAATAGGCTGGCTACTCCTAGCATCAATAAAGAGTCTTGCAAGCTTAGATGTTTAAGAATCTGTTGAACAATGTCGCTTTTATCTTTGATCCGCCTGTGGATCCCTTACAACCGTTTTTGTAATACTTGATATTACTTTTCATCGTTTTGTAATGTTGTTATCTTTCGACTTCCGCTGTGTATTAAACTATGATAAATTGTCTATGATGATATCAACTACGTCACAATACTCCCCACCGGTCCCACCGGTAATACGTGGAAATATCGGGGTGTGATAGGTTGATATCAGAGCCAACATTGAGTGAATTAAACACTAGCCATTTGTGTTTAATCTCAATGACACAGTTTGCACATTCCTCGGCTTCCGAGTCTAGACAAAGAACTTAGGACTAATCCTAATTTATTTTATTTTTCTCTTTATTGTTTTTCTTTGTTGTTCTTTGTTTGTTTTGATAAGTTCAACAAAATGCCACCAAGGTTCAGAAGAGGAGGACGAGGCAACGCCTCATTCACCAGCCACGATCATGAGGCCAGACCTTCTCACCGGCGAACTCCGTCTGCAACAATGAGCACAAGTCCTCATGAGGATTGGAGGACGTATTTGGAGCCTGCGAGGCGATCTGTCTCGCTAAGTTCATCACCCTCTTACCATCATTCATTTGGGCCGCAATCGGAGAACGGGCCCAACAATTCGCACCATTCTTATCTACCACTGCAGCGGTCGGGGTCACCGCGCGTTTCAAGACCAGACCCCATTTTTCCATAGCCGGTTTAATCCGGCAAATCAGGTTGAAGAACCAATGGGTCATAACCCATTGGGCCCCAAAGACCATTTCCCTGAGGCTCAGGACATTGAGATGGACGATGACCCGGATCCCGTCGAACCACCATCTGGGACACCGACTCACCCCATCGAGATTTTGGATGGGTCCTCTTTTCATGGATCACCTTATCATGGTCCAGACAGCTGTGAGGCAAGGTTTGCCCAATTCGACTGGGTGTTTACTCCCTCTTATAACCCGTCTCAGCAGCAACAACAGCAGGATCCCTCAGAGGATTCACGTTTTGTAGCGGTCACTCCACCGCCACCACCGCCGCTAGAGCAGCAACCGCCTCCGGAGCCACCAAGGCGTTGGAGATCAGGAGCACGGATGTTCGTGCGAGGGGGATTCCATTTTAGCACCCCCCCAGCATTCAAGTGGCAGTCATTACCCGCCACTATACGAAGACCCGCAGATGGGTGGGCCTTCGAACCCAGTTTCCGAGGTGGAATCTGCGCCAGTCGCACCACCACCATCATACATGGGTTATGATAATCCGATTCCTTGCTACGCTGGTCCAGCAGCGTATAACCCTTTTCGAGCAGCCAGCCCATACTAACTACAACTACGCCAAAGTTGACCCATACCTCGTAGCGGCGAACTATAATGCTCTCCATCCTTAAGGACCCTATGGAGCTCCCTGGGGGACTGGATACCTAGCCTATGGGTACCAATACCCCCCACCTCCTCAACCTCTGCAGCCGCAGCCACCGCAGATCCAGCCACCACAACAGCAGGAGATTCTTCAGAGGTTGAGCCAGGCGGAGCGTGAGGTTCAAGAGGAGCGTAGAAGCCATCGGGGGTTTCTTAAGGGTTTGGCAAATTTAATCAAGGGGAAGAACAGAAGGGATCATTGAAATTCCTTAATTGTTTGTCTTGTATTCCTTTAATTTTCAATCAAGTCCCTGTGTGGACATTTATCTATTTATGTACCTAGTCCCTGCGAGGACTTGTCTTTTCATTTTAGCCCTTGCATGGGCAAGTTATTTCTGAAAAAGTACCGTTTAGGGCAATCATGTACTCTCTTTTAATGTTAGTGGAATATTTTAATTAAATTTCTTTTTTCATTAAATGCATTAATATAAAATAAGAAATAAATAAAATATATTATTCTTTTTGTAAGATCTGCCCTTAGGTATTAATTAAAATCTTAAAGGCTAAACCTAGCCATGTGACATTTGAAGAAAGAGCCATGATGGTAGTTCCTTATTAAGATTCAGATCCTTGTTAACATCTGAAAACATGTTAATATTCCTGGCAAATGTGATTCGATGAAATCACATAAGTCATCCTTATATTGGATCCTTCCAATTCCTTTCTGTATTATTTAAAACATCCTTTAGTGATGTAATGCCTGCGGGCCATATTCATTGTCATATAAGACAAAAGACAGTTATGGTCTATGACTCCCTGTCAAGAAAGGTAATGAACTGTTTTCAAACCTTAATGCCTTGATTCTATAAAATCATGGCTTGAAATTTAAACTTATCCTTGTGATCTGGCCTTCTGTGCCATTATAATATATTAATAAATTATGACTAAGGATAATTATAATGAAAAAATCCTGAATATATATGCTTAACAAATTAACCAATATGGTTTATTAATACCATGGTTAATAAAGATATCAAGATGATAATCCTGTTATATTTAGGAAGGAATCATTGTCATAATTTTATGTAGCAATCAAGCTACATGGCAGAGTCTGAAGAAATCAACAGTCACCCAAGGGAAAATCATGATACCACCAGAATCAACATAGCTGGTGCAGAACTGCAGGCATTGATAGACATTGCCGTTACTCGAGCTCTGGACATACGAGACAATGAATCAAGTGGTACTCGAAGCAAGACCCTATCGGTACCTCATTCTAAATCACACCCCAAGACTCATTCTGAGGCTCATAGCAAGCCACCATCTAAAACTCATGAGTCGAAGAAGGATGATGACTGACACTCATCAAATCAGCATAGTGTTCCATCTAAAAAGATTGTATTCAACCAAAAGCCACGTGCAAAGACATGTTCATATATGTACTTTGTCTCCTGCAAGCCCAAGGATTTCACTGGGGAAAAAGGAGCCATCGATTGCATGACGTGGCTAGACGAGATGGATACGGTAGTTGATATTAGTGGGTGCGCAGAGCAAGATATTGTGAAGTATGTTTCACAATCGTTCAAGGGAGAAGCTCTAGCTTGGTGGAGATCTTTAATCCAAGCTACTGGAAAGATTCCTTTATACAACTTATCATGGGCTCAGTTTGTTACTTTGATCAAAGAGAATTACTGTCCTCAACATGAA
The DNA here is from genome assembly GCA_030545235.1 of Helianthus tuberosus. Lineage (NCBI taxonomy): Eukaryota > Viridiplantae > Streptophyta > Magnoliopsida > Asterales > Asteraceae > Helianthus > Helianthus tuberosus. The sequence continues at coordinate 9,087,420 of CM060398.1, read as the reverse complement.
GTTGAGAAAATCGAGTCTTACTTCTTATCATTGGTCATGAAAAACTTAGACTGTCAGACTTACCTTACCAGCTTCAATACCATGTCTCGATTGGTTCCTTACTTGGTGACACCGGAACCAAAACGTATAGCGCGTTTCATTGGGGGTTTAGCCCCGAAAATTAAAGCTAGTGTAAAGGCGTCTCGGCCCGCTACTTTTAGGTCAGCAGCTGATTTGTCGTTATCCCTTACTCTGGATGCGGTCAGGCTGAGATCGCTTAAGAGTTCTGAAGAATGAAAAAGGAAACGCGAGGATGATAACTCACGACGTTCTGATAAGAAGCGTAAGGGGAACACAGACCACAAAAAGAATTCTTGGTCTAACAGGGGTAACCAGCAGACGGATGAAAAGCCTAAATGCAAAACTTGCCAAAAGCGTCATTTTGGAAAATGCAGGTTTGAATCAAAGTCGCAGTCAAAGCCGATTACTTGTGGGATATGCAAATCCAAAGAGCATAAGACTTTGGATTGCAAAAAGATAAAGGATGCAACTTGTTACACTTGTTACAACTGTAACGAGAAGGGGCATATCAAGTCTAATTGCCCAAAGTATGCCAAGAAAGCTGAGGAAGGCAGAAGACCAATGCTAGGGTCTTTCAGATGAATGCACAGGAAGCGATCCAGAATGACAACGTGATAACATGTACCTTTCTTATCAATGATGTTTATGCAAGGGTATTATTTGATTCGGGTGTAGATAAGTCGTTTGTTGACGATAAGTTTTGTAAGTTATTAAATCTGCCATTTAGAACCCTAAGCATAAAGTATGAAGTAGAATTAGTCGATGGTACTATAGAAACTGCCTCAACCGTGTTAGATGGATGTTTCATATCCATTAGGAAGCACTCTTTTCCATTGTCCTTGCTTCCTTTAAAGCTAGTTGGTTTCGACATAGTAATAGGCATGGATTGGTTATCTCATAACCAAGCCCAGATTGTTTGTGACAAGAAACAAGTGATTATCAAGACTCCGTATGGTGAGCCACTTACCATACAAGGAGATACTCAGTATGGATTGCCTATGCAAGTGTCTATGCTTAAAGCGTTAAGGTGTATGAAGAAGGGTTGCGTCATTTACATGGCACAAGTGACTATTGATGAACCAAAGCCCAAGGTTGAAGACATCCCTGTTATTTCTGAATATCCAGAAGTATTTCCTAAAGAACTACCTGGTTTACCCCCTGATAGGCAAGTAGAGTTCAGAATCGACATCATTCCTGGAGCAGCACCTATTGCAAGAGCACCTTACAGGTTAGCGCCGACTGAAATGAAAGAGTTAAGGACTCAACTGGATGATTTACTGGCAAAAGGATTTATTCGACCTAGTTCGTCTCCTTGGGGAGCACCGATCCTGTTTGTGAAGAAAAAGGATGGGTCGATGCGTCTATGCATCGATTATCGCGAGCTTAATAAGGTTACAATCAAGAACAGATATCCATTGCCCAGGATCGATGATCTGTTCGATCAGCTTCAAGGAGCAAGTTACTTCTCCAAGATTGATTTGAGGTCAGGTTACCATTAGGTGAAGGTCAAAGATGAAGATGTGCATAAGACTGCATTTAGAACTCGTTATGGTCACTACGAGTTCTTGATGATGCCTTTTGGGCTCACTAATGCACCAGCGGCGTTCATGGATCTCATAAATCACGTTTGCAAACCCTACTTGGACAAGTTTGTTATCGTTTTCATTTATGACATTCTTATTTATTCAAAGAACCAGGCTGATCATGAAAAGCACCTTCAATGTATTCTGAAACTCCTTCATCAAGAGAAGCTCTACGCCAAGTTTTCAAAATGCGAGTTTTGGCTTCGCGAAGTCCAATTTCTTGGACATGTGGTTAGCGAGCGTGGTATCCAGATGGATCCCGCTAAGATTGAAGCTATCATGAATTGGCAAGAGCTGAGGACGCCCATAGAGATTCATAGCTTTTTGGGTCTGGCAGTATACTATAGGCGTTTCATTGAAAATTTCTCAAAGATTGCTGCACCCCTGACTTCATTAACTCGCAAGAATATCAAGTTTGATTGGGGTCCTAAGCAACAAGAATCCTTTGATATTCTTAAACAAAAGTTAAGCAATGCACCAGTGTTGACATTGCCTGAAGGTGTTGAAGAATTTGTAGTTTATTGCGATGCATCGCACACATGCATGGGATGTGTGCTTATGCAGAAAGGCAAAGTTATTGCTTATGCTTCCCGTCAATTAAAGGTGCACGAGAAGAACTACACCACCCACGATTTGGAGTTGGGTGCCATTGTATTTGCACTAAAGCTTTGGAGGCATTATTTATATGGTACAAAGTGTGTGATCTATTCTGACCACAAGAGCCTTCAGCATCTGTTCAATCAGAAGGATCTGAACATGGGACAATGTCGATGGATGGAGACACTGAATGATTATGATTGTGAAATTCGCTACCATCCAGGCAAAACGAATGTTGTAGCTGATGCTTTAAGCATGAAAGAAAGGGTTAAGCCCATTAGGATCAATGCCAAGAGCATTGAATTGAGAAACAACTTGAATGAAAGGTTGCTAGCCGCTCAGAAGGAAGTTGAATTAGAAGCTAACTTCCCAAATGAAAAGTTGGGTGTCACTGCCGATCAACTATCTTGTGACAAGGATGGAATTCTAAGACTGAATGGTCGAATTTGGGTTCCAATCCATGGAGGGCTTCAAGATGTGATTCTCCAAGAAGCTCATAGTTCCAAATATTCAGTTCACCCAGGCAGTGACAAGATGTACCAGGATTTAAAGGCAAATTATTGGTGGATAGGTTTGAAGAAATCTATAGCCACTTATGTGGCTAAATGTCTGACGTGTGCTCAAGTTAAAGCCGAACACCAGAAGCTGTCAGGTTTGCTGCAACAGCCTGAACTTCCCACCTGGAAGTGGGAAATGGTAACTATGGATTTTATCACTAAGTTACCGAAAACAAAGTGAGGAAATGATACTATTTGGGTTATAGTGGATAGACTGACTAAGTCAGCCCACTTCTTACCTATTAAGGAAACACATAGCTCAGATAAGTTAGCTCAGTTGTACATGGACGAGATTGTATCTCTTCACGGAGTGCCAATGTCTATCATCTCTGATAGGGATACAAGATACATGTCTAATTTTTGGAAAAGCTTTCAGCAATCCCTAGGCACTCGATTAAACTTCAGCACTGCATATCATCCTCAGACGGATGGTCAGAGTGAGCGTACAATTCAAACGCTGGAGGATATGTTAAGGGCTTGTGTTATTGATCTAGGTGGAAGTTGGGATGGTCATCTTCCATTGATTGAATTTTCATATAATAATAGCTATCACTCCAGTATTCAAGCTGCACCTTTTGAAGCTTTGTATGGAAGAAAGTGTAGGACGCCCATTTCTTGGGCAGAAGTTGGAGATGTTCAACTAACAGGACCTGATATAGTCCTGGAGAAGACAGATAAGATTGTGCAGATACGTAATCGTCTCAAAGCTGCCAAGGATAGGCAGAAAAGCTACTCAGGAAAAAGGCGTAAACCTCTGAAATTCGAGGTAGGTGACAAAGTGTTACTTAAGGTATCACCCTAGAAAGGGGTAATGCGTTTTGGCAAGAAAGGCAAGTTAAGTCCACGATACATAGGACCATTCGAGATCATCGAATGTGTCGGATCAGTTGCTTATAAGTTAAACCTGCCTGAAGAACTCAGTAGAATCCATAATGTATTCCACATTTGCAACTTGAAGAAATGCCTAGCTGATGAATCGCTAGCAATGTCGCATAAGGACGTGCATATAGATGAGAGCTTAAAGTTCGTTGAAAAACCTTTGTCGATTGAAGATCGACAGGTTAAGAAGCTTCGAAGGAAGCATGTACTGATAGTGAAGGTTAAATGGGATGCCCGTAGAGGTCCAGAATACACATGGGAGGTTGAGTCCACAATGAAACAGAAGTACCCTTATTTATTTCAGTAAATCTCGAGGTCGATATTTCTTTTAAGGGGGTGAGGATGTAACACCTCGTAAAATCACGACCAATATTATAAAGACACGTGTCATGAAAGGTAAACGTATTATAAACCCGGATCAAGTTGAAAGATATATGGTGGGATTAAAAGTGTCAACATGTTAATTAATACCACGGAGTGACCTTTTTATTAATTCCAAACCTTAATATGTTTTATAATCATCCAATATATATTCAAATCCGTTTAGTTCTGGTGGTAAATAATTCAAATAGCAAAGAATGGATCCTATGTGTTTTTACGACAAAACTTCATTCAAAACCTTCTTCAATAAGTCCAAGAACTTGTAAGTGCATGGCATAACTTCCCAGAGCATGCAAGATTTGATTACATGGTCCCTTCTACTCGAAAAAGACATGAGATTCGAAGTTATAAAGATAGCATGGTCAAAATCTAAAAAATTACAAATTTTTGTCTTCTGGTCATCGGATGCGGACCGTATGGTCATAGGCTTACGGTCCGCAAGGACTGTAACTGGGTGTTTCAGTTCAGGGTTGGTTACGGACTGCATCGATTTGGACTTACGGTCCGTAAGCGGTGGATGCGGACCGTAAGGATTTTTGCTTACGGTCCGTAAGACTGTCGCTGGCAGTAAAAATGCACAGTTGCCTGTTACTGCAGGTTGCACCGACTTATATGCATGGTTTTTGATCCCAAGGGCTGCACCAGTGGTTTTTCATGCATAGGGACACTTGGAAATCATCAGGGATCAATGGTAGACCTTGGTGGAATGATCTCATGCATTCTAAATTCCTATATAAGGAGCCTTTGTTGCAACATTGTTCTTGCACACTTGAAATTATTCATAACTTACTTTTGGGAGCCTCCTGGAGCTCAAGGTCATTCTCTAAGGATCATTACTCGTGCTAAGTACTTCAGTAAGCATCCTTAACCTCTCTAATTCAAGTTTCATTAGCTTATTGACCAAAAGTCAAAGCCGTCGTAATTAAGCTTTGACTTAGTGATTAATCACTAATGGTCTAGTCATTTTTTGAATTGCAAGTGGCTATGAGTTGGTAATTTTGTAGGTAATAAACCCTTAAAAGGGCACCCTCTGATTTCCACTCTAACTAGGTCAATTGTCGGGTCAAACTTAATTATAAAAAAGTCAACAGAAAGTTATTTTGCAAATAAACTCATAATTAACAATGTAGAAGCTATGAAACCTGTTTTAACACTTATATAACTTGGAAATTAATGTAAGAACATGTATAAGCATGTTCAATCCGACAATTTTGAGTTTAGGCTCGGTTCGGAACCGAAAGTCGCAAAAGTAGACTTTTGCTTTGACTTTCAGTTCTGACCCGAATTAGCTTAGTTTAGACATGCCTTAGAGTTCCATTAGGACCAGGTTTTAGGTTAGTATAACCCTCTGAGAATATACAACTTGGTTCCTAATTTATCCGATTCATTTGCATGTTTTCGTTATATGCTTAAAAGTTGACCATTATGCCCTTTTGACCTTAAAACGAGATTTTTGAAAATGTGAGAGGACAAAAACCTTTGTTACTGATATATAAACATGTCTTAAAAATTTGACATCAGTTTGAGGTCTAAATTAGGAGTTATGCTCAATAGCGTAAATTGAAAGCTTTTTATTTATTTAAACGGTATTTTAGTATAAAGCCTATTTAAACCCAAATTTCGACACCAAAATTTTTACCCACAGATATAATATAATATTTTGGGATTTTTGAAGATTTTTATTTATTTTTAAGCTGAGCATAACATAAGGTTCTTGCTTTAATTCGGTAATTGTCGGTTATACCCTTTTTGCTAATAAAATGAGTTTTACATAACATTTTGATACCAAAATTTTTGCTACTGATTTTATATGATAAATAAAATATTTTGAATTTTATAAACTGGTCAAAAACTCAGATTTCCTATTATAACCCGAAAATCGCTTAAAACCGACTTTTACGCGTTTTAAACGCATAGTATGAGTTAAAACTATTTTTATCATCTTAGACTTAATACCTACTGATGTTTCAAGTAAATTCTTATACTTTAACAGTAAACAAAAGTTTTGAACCCAAATTTCCAAATTTGACCTTTAAAGCTTGTGTGAAATTACCAAAATACCCCTACGGTGCATAGTTTGGTTATAAATGATAAATTTCACATATATGCAATACCTTACTGATATAACTTATTAAATTAAATATTTTTACTGATTATTTCATACCTGAACCTTAGATTAATATTTAATCCCTTTTATAACCTTAAAAATGACCAAAATACCCCTACGGGGCTTAATTTGAGTTTAAATTCGTTTTGGGCATAATGGAAGGTATCCTACTGATATCACAACATATTTAAGGCATATTAACTTAGGAAACCTATTCATGACTCATTTGTTTACCCGTTATGCATTTTTCGCGTTCGGTGCGGTTTATGTAACTAGTTTACATAAATTAACCTAAACGGGTCAAACCTTATCATTTTTATCTCAAAATCTAGAATGTGTTTAGTTTACCCATATTATACAAGTCTTCAAACTTGTCGGGTCTAAATCACATTCTATTCTGGTCTTCGCTTAATCTTGCATTTTGAACCGTATACCTTTCTTTAAAACTAACCGGTCTAAGTTTAAACTTAAGTAAGACCCGTTTGGAATCTAATAGGTTATTAAAAACCTTCGTTCCAGATTTAGGAGCCCAGAAAAAGATACTTTGCACTTGCTGATTTGTACGGCTGGGATAAATTTGAATAATTTGCTCAGGTAAATACTTTTAACTTATTTTCCGTTATACGGACTTGGGATACGGTATTATAATAATACCGCTTGGTCGGGTGTGTAGTTATTTAAATTGGATTGTGGTTAATATATTTACATAAACCGTTTTAATCTGTTTTGTTTGGTATATGGCCTTTGGGGGGTTAATGACCATGTCCTGGATATCCTCGGCTCATTCGTTGAAATGGTCACGACTTAAGCACGGGGTGTAGGCATATACCTGACAGTTGCGTATGTATAAATGGTAATCCACAATAAGGAGTTCTCCTTGTGGGCATTATACCTGTGGTGTGTCAGTTAATCTTGTCCGACTCTTCTAACCGGCCCTGACGGACGGCAAACATATAAATCTGTATACAAGATTATTTTTAAAATAATTGTCCCAAGTTATAAAAGATTATTTTGTGCCTTGTGCATTCAAATCAATTTTCTTAAATATTTTCAAAATGAGTAGGTTAATTGTATTTACCAGTGTAAACTGACGTATTTTCCAAAAAGGCTAAAGTGCAAGTACTAGGCGAAATAGGCTGGCTACTCCTAGCATCAATAAAGAGTCTTGCAAGCTTAGATGTTTAAGAATCTGTTGAACAATGTCGCTTTTATCTTTGATCCGCCTGTGGATCCCTTACAACCGTTTTTGTAATACTTGAGATTACTTTTCGTCGCTTTGTAATGTTGTTATCTTTCTACTTCCGATGTGTATTAAACTATGATAAATTGTCTATGATGATATCAACAGTGTCACGATACTCCCCACCGGTAATACGTGGAAATATCGGGGTGTGACAGGTTGGTATCAGAGCCAACATTGAGTGAATTAAACACTGGCCTTTTGTGTTTAATCTCAATGACACAGTTTGCACATTCCTCGACTTCCGAGTCTAGACAAAGAACTAAGGACTAATCCTAATTTATTTTATTTTGCTCTTTATTGTTTTTCTTTGTTGTTCTTTGTTTGTTTTGACAGGTTCAACAAAATGCCACCAAGGTTCATAAGAGGAGGACGAGGCAACGCCCTATTCACCAGCCACGATCATGAGGCCGGACCTTCTCACCGGCGAACTCCGTCTGCAACAATGAGCACAAGTCCTCAAGAGGATTGGAGGACGCATTTGGAGCCTGCGAGGTGATCTGTCTCGCTAAGTTCATCACCCTCTTACCATCATTCATTTGGGCCGCAATCGGAGAACGAGCCCAACGATTCGCACCATTCTTATCTACCACTGCAGCGGTGCGGGGTCACACCGTGCGTTTCAAGACCCGACCCCATTTTTCCATAGCCGGTTTAACCCGACAAATCAGGTTGAAGAACCAATGGGTCATAACCTATTGGGACACGAAGACCATTTCTCTGAGGCTCAGAACATGGAGATGGACGATGACCCGGATCCCGTTGAACCACCATCTGGGACACCGACTCACCCCATCGAGATTTCGGATGGGTCGTCTTTTCATGGATCACCTTATCATGGTCCAGACAGCTATGAGGCAAGGTTTGCCGAATACGACTGGGTGTTTACTCCCTCTTACAACCCGTCTCAGCAGCAGCAACAGCAGGATCCCTCAGAGGATTCACGTTTTGTAGCGGTCACTCCACCGTCACCACAGCCGCTAGAGCAGCAACCGCCTCCGGAGCCACCGAGGCGTTACAGATCAGGAGCACGGATGTCCGTGCGAGGGGGATTCCATTTTAGCACCCCCAGCATTCAAGTGGCAGTCATTACCCGCCACTATACGAAGACCCGCAGATGGGTGGGCCTTCGAACCCAGTTTCCGAGGTGGAATCTGCACCACTCGCACTACCACCATTATACATGGGTTATGATAACCCGATTCCTTCCTACGCTGGTCCAGCAGCGTATAACCCTTTTCGAGCAGCCAGCCCATACTAACTACAACTACGCCGAAGTTGACCCATACCTCGTAGCGGTGAACTACAATGCTCTCCATCCTTAAGGACCCTATGGAGCTCCCTGGGGGACTGGATACCCAGCCTATGGGTACCAATACCCGCCACATCCTCAACCTCTGCAGCCGCAGCCACCGCAGATCCAGCCACCACAACAGCAGGAGATTCTTTAGAGGTTGAGCCAGGCGGAGCGTGAGGTTCAAGAGGAGCGTAGAAGCCACTGGGGGTTTCTTAAGGGTTTGGCAAATTTAATCAAGGGGAAGAACAGAAGGGATCATTGAAATTCCTTAATTGTTTATCTTGTATTCCTTTAATTTTCAATCAAGTCCCTGTATGGACATTTATCTATTTATGTACCTAGTCCCTGCGAGGACTTGTCTTTTCATTTTAGCCCTTGCATGGGCAAGTTATTTCTGAAAGTACCGTTTAGGGCAATCATGTACTCTCTTTTAATGTTAGTGGAATATTTTAATTAAATTTCTTTTGTCATTAAATGCATTAATATAAAATAGGAAATAAATAAAATATATTATTCTTTTTGTAAGATCTGCCCTTAGGTATTAAATAAAATCTTAAAGGCAAAACCTAGCCATGTGTCATTTGAAGAAAGGGCCATGATGGTAGTTCCTTATTAAGATTCAGATCATTGTTAACATCTGAAAACATGTTAATAATCCTGGCAAATGTGATTCGATAAAATCACATAAGTCATCCTTATATTGGATCCTTCCAATTCCTTTCTGTATTATTTAAAACATCCTTTAGTGATGTAATGCATGCGGGCCATATTCATTGTCATATAAGACAAAAGACAGTTATGGTCTATGACTCCCTGTCAAGAAAGGTAATGAACTGCGTTCAAACCTTAATGCCTTGATTCTATAAAATTATGGCTTGAAATTTAAACTTGTCCTTGTGATCTGGCCTTCTGTGCCATTATAATATATTAATAAATTATGACTAAGGATAATTATAATGAAAAAATCCTGAATATATATGCTTAACAAATTAACCAATATGGTTTATTAATACCATGGTTAATAAAGATATCAAGATGATACTCCTGTTATGGAATTCTGAAGGAATCATTGTGTCACACCCCGATATTTCCACGTTTTACCGGTGGGCCCGGTGGGGGAGTATCGTGACGTGGTTGGTAACATTATAGTCAAACAACACAATATTTAAATGCACAACGGAAGCAAAGATTGTTATATTTCAACCGAATATAATTGTAATATCAAGTATCACAAACAGTTGAAAGTAATCCACGGGTGGATCAAAATAAAATGTAAACATTGTTCAACAGTTTTGACATCAAAGCTTGCGAGACATATTGTGGACGCTAGGAGAAAGCCAGCCTAGTTCGCGTAGTACCTGCGCTTAACCTTTTTGGGAAAATACGTCAGTTTACACTGTTAAATACAATTAACTGACTTATTTGAAAAGGTTTAATAAAATTGATTTGAATGCACGTGGCACAAACTCTTTATAACTTGGGATAATTATTCGAATATAATCTTGTAAAAGAATTACATGTTCCTTATGCGTTCAGTAGCCCGATCCGTAGACCGGGTTAAAGATAAATAGACACACCACATTATTTATTTAGGCACTGACGGGTGTACGCCTACACCCCGTGCTTAGGTCGTGGCCATTTCGTAAAATGATGCCAAGGATATCAGTGACATGGTCATTAACCCCCCAAAGGCTTTAAGCAAACAAAACATTTCAAAACGGAGCATATCAATGATTTAACCTCTATTCGATTAAAGATTCAATGTCCGACCAAGCGGTATTTTATATACCATACCCCAAGCCCGTATAGAAAAAAAATAAGTTAGAAGTATTTACCTTTGCAAGTATCAATCACAAATAGCAAGTGCGTATAGCTTTTACCGGGTCTCCTATTCTGGAACGAAGGTTTATAATAACCTATTAGAATCCTAACGGGTCTTTAATTAAGTCTAAACTTAAACCGGTTAGTTTTAAGGAAAGATACGGTTCGTACGCACGATTAAGCGAAGACCGGAATAGAATGTAATTTAGACCCGAAAAGTTTGAAGACTTGTACTAGGTGGGTAATCTAAACACATTCTGGATTTTGAGATAAAAATGATAAGGTTCGACCCGTTTCTGCTAATTTATGCAAACTAGTTACATAAACTGAACCGAACGCGCAAGAGGCGTAACGGGTATCCATAAGGGTCATATACAGGTTTCCAAGGTTAATATGTCTTAAATATGTTGGGATATCAGTAGGATACCTTCCATTATGCCCAAAACGAGTTTAATCTCAAAATAAGCCCCGTAGGGGTATTTTGGTCATTTTAAATATTATAAAAGAGATTATTTATAATTCTGAGATTCGGTTCTGAAATAATCAGTAAAACAACTTAATTTATCAGGTTATTTCGGATGGTGATAAGTCTTATGTGACAAAATGGTTTTAAACCCATACTAGGTGTTTAATACGCGTAAAAAGCCATTTTAAGCGATTTCTGGGTTATACAGGAAATCTGAGTTTTCTGATCAGGTTATAAAGTTAAAAATACTTTATTTATTATATAAAATCAGTAGCAATTGTATTGGTGTCAAAATATTATGTAGAACTCATTTTATGACCGAAAAGGGTATAATCGGTATTTACCGAATTAATGCCATAACCTTAGGTTATGAGCAGGTTAAAAATAATTAAAAATCTTTTAAAATCTCAAAATATTTTATTACATCAGTGGGTAAAAGATTAGGTGTCAAAAATTTAGGTTTAGATAGGCTTTATGCTAATGACGCCGTTTAATTACTAAAAAGCGTTCTAATTACGTCATTGAGCATAACTCCTAATCTAGACCTCAAACTGATGTGAAAATTTAGGGACATGTTTATAAATCAGTAATAAAGATTATGGTCCTTTCACATTTTCAAAATTCTCGTTTTATGGACAAAATGGCATTATGGTCAACATTAAGCAATTAACGGAAACGTATAAACGAATGGGGCAATCGACGAACCAGTCACAGAGGGTTATACCAATATGTAACCTGGTTCTAAGGAAGTCCTAAGGAATTTCTAAACTCTACTAAAACGGGTCAGAACTGAAGTCAAAGCAAAAGTCAAAGTTTTGCGACTTTCGGTTCTGAACCGGGTCTAAACAGAAAATTGTCGGATCAAACAAGCTTAGACCAGTACTTATACTTATTACTAAGTTATATGAGTGATAAAATAGGTTACACGCCTTCTACATTGCTAATTACATGTTAATTCGAAAATTATGGTTCTGTTGACTTTTTATAAACAACTTTGACCCGACATTTGATCTAGTTAGAGCGGGAATCAGAGGGTGCCCTTTTAGGGGTTTATTGCCCACATAATTACCAACTTATAACTACCTTCAATTTGACTAATCACTGGACCATTAATGATTTATCGCTAAGTCAAACGTTAATTACGACGGTTTGACACCCAAGCTAATAACTAAGTAAAACTCAATTAAGGAAGGTCAAGTATACTTACAGAAGTCCTATGCACGATTAGTGATCCTTGGGCAGGGCTCTTGAGCTCCAGAAATGATCAGAAACTGAGTATGGGATGAATGATCAAAGTTGCAACATGAGGGACCTTTATATAGTGCTTTAGGTTGCTTATGATCATGCCACACAAGTCTAGCATTGTTCCCAGATCATTTACAAGTGCTCCTAAGGTCTAAAAGCATGTAAGGGTCGCCCATGGAGTGAAAATATCTGTTTTAAGTTGGTTACAAGGCTGAGCAGGCTGCTGCCTGTAAATTCTGTATTTGGGGATCACACGCGGCCCGCGTAAGATCTTGGCAAGACTTACGCGGCCCGCCTGAAGCCTGTTGTCAGGTTTAAAACTTTTTAGTTAATGCATCCTTGGCTCTTGGTCCTTCGAAAGGTCATTCTACCTTTATTCTTTGCATTATGAGCCCTTCAAATTTACTTATAAGGGCTTCAAGACTTATACCCACTTTGTTAAGTCCTTGGTCACTTTATGTTTACCCGAAAAGTCAAAATTTTCAACGTTGACGCTTTTACCCCTCGCGTACAAATTTTTATCATAACTCTCTCATACGATAACCAAACTTGGTGAAATTTTTATCGTGCATTCTAGTGAGCATAATTAATCGTTACAAAGCTTCAGGTTTGCTAAAAGGTCACTCAGAGGTATACCTTAAACATGTTGACATATTTAACCCCTGTAGTTTGTAATCTCTCACTTTCTTTCACAATTAGCTTCGTATGATTCATGATTCATTCGTTTAAGGTTATAAGCATCATGTAGGGTTATTGTAAAGTATATTTATCCCTTGTTGACATTTTGAACCCTTATATTCACATACTTTCCATGTTTGTCAACTTTAGTCCCTCTAGAGTATACTTTCACACGTTCAAGCTTATGACACGTGTCAATACATTATAGGACGTGAATTTTCGAGGTGTTACATCCTCACCCCCTTAAAAGAAATCTCGACCTCGAGATTTACTAAAACAAATGAGGGTACTTTTCTTTCATTGTGGACTCTACCTCCCATGTGTACTCGGGACCTCTACGGGCATCCCATTTAACCTTTACTATTGGCACATGCTTCCTTCGAAGCTTCTTAACATGTCGATCCTCGATAGACACAGGTTTTTCAACAAACTTCAAGCTCTCTTCTATGTGCACATCTGTATGTGGTATGACTAGTGATTCATCAGCGAAACACTTCTTTAGATTGCAGATGTGGAATACATTGTGAATACCACTGAGATCTTCATGCAATTTTAACTTATAAGCAACTGATCCGACACATTCGATGACCTCGAATGGTCCTATGTATCTCGGGCTTAACTTACCTTTCTTACCAAATCGTATCACTCCCTTCTAGGGTGATACTTTAAGCAACACTTTATCACCTACCTCGAATTTCAGAGGTTTACGCTTTAAATCTGCGTAGCTTTTCTGCCTATCCCTGGCAGCTTTCAGGCGATCACGTGTCTGGACAATCTTGTCCGTCGTTTCAAAGACTATTTCAGGTCCTGTCAGTTGGACATCTCCAACCTCCGCCCAACAAACGGGCGTTCTGCACTTTTTATCGTATAAGGCCTCGAAGGGCGCAACCTTAATGCTGGTATGGTAGCTATTGTTGTAGGATAATTCGATTAATGGTAGGTGGTTATCCCAACTACCACCTAAGTCAATCACACATGCACGAAGCATGTATTCCAAAGTTTGGATTGTACGCTCACTCTGTCCGTCCGTCTGAGGATGGTAAGTCGTACTAAAATTTAAGCGCGTGCCCAAAGACTGTTGGAAGCTTTTCCAAAAATGTGACGTGTATCTAGTATCTCCGTCAGAGATAATAGACACTGGTATGCCATGTAGAGATACAATCTTATCGACGTACAATTGGGCTAACATGTCGGAGCTATAGGTCTCCTTAATGGGTAGGAAATGTGCTGACTTAGTCAGTCTATCTACTATCACCCATATAGTGTCATTTCCTTTCCTTGTTTTTGGCAACTTGGTGATGAAATCCACTGTCACCATTTCCCACTTCCACGTGGGAAGTTCAGCCTGTTGTAGCAAACCTGACGGCTTCTGATGTTCAGCTTTGACATGCGCACATGTCAGAAATTTAGCTACATAGGTAGCTATAGACTTCTTCAAGCCTATCCACCAAAAATTCGCCTTCAGATCCTGGTACATCTTATCAGCTCCAGGATGAACGGAGTATTTAGAACTGTGGGCTTCTTGGAGGATAACATCTCGAAGTCCTCCATAAACTGGAACCCATATTCGTCCATTCAATCTCAGAATTCCGTCCTTGCCCTGAGATAACTGTTCTTCGGTTACTCCTAACATTTCATTAGGATAGTTAGCTTCCAACACAGCTTCCTTCTGTGCAGCTAACAACCTTTCATTCAAACTGTTCTTTATCTCAATGCTCTTGGCATTGATTCTTATGGGCTTCATCCTTTCCTTTCGACTCAAGGCATCGGCGACTACATTCGCCTTGCCAGGATGGTATCTTATCACACAATCATAATCATTCAAGGTTTCCATCCAACGTCGTTGCCTCATGTTTAAATCCTTTTGGTTAAATAGGTGCTGGAGGCTCTTGTGATCAGAATAGATCGCACACTTGATACCATATAGATAGTGCCTCCATAGCTTCAGTGCAAATACAACGGCACCCAACTCCAAGTCATGGGTGGTGTAATTCTTCTCATGCACCTTTAACTGATGTGAAGCATAGCCAATGACCTTGCCTTTCTGCATAAGCACACACCCCATGCTAGTGTGTGATGCGTCGCAGTAAACCACGAATTCTTCGGTACCTTCAGGTAATGTCAGTACAGGAGCGTTGCTCAACTTCTACTTCAGAATATCGAAAGATTCTTGTTGCTTGGGTCCCCAGTTGAACTTAATATCCTTTCTAGTCAAGGAAGTTAGGGGTGCAGCAATCCTTGAAAAATTTTCAATAAATCTTCTGTAGTACCCTGCTAACCCTAGAAAACTACGAATCTCAGTAGGCATCTTCGGCTCTTGCCAATTCATGACAGCTTCAACCTTAGCGGGATCCATCTGGATTCCACGTTCACTAACCACATGTCCAAGAAATTGGACTTCTCGAAGCCAAAATTCACACTTAGAGAATTTGGCGTAGAGCTTCTCCTGCCGAAGTAGTTAAAGAATACATCAAAGATGTTTCTCATGGGCGGCCTGATTATTTGAATAAATCAGAATGTCATCAATGAAGACGATAACAAATTTGTCCAAGTATGGTTTGCAGACACGGTTCATGAGGTCCATGAATGCCGCTGGTGCATTTGTGAGCCCAAAAGGTGTAACACCCCAAAAACGGGTTTGGTAAATTAGAACCCGGTTAATATAAAGAAGTGAGTTTTAGTCTCTTATATAATTAAAATGAAACTTGAGGGACCAAAACCGTTAAGTGGGGAAACATGATTTTTATAAAATAAACTTAAAACACCACACACACACATAGTGTGTGTGTGTGTGTGTCGACATCCAGGAAGAAGAAACAAGGTTCAAACCCTAGTTTCACAAAAAATCCCCAAATTGGAAGGGTAAATGAAGTCTAAATTCATGAATAAACACGGAATAATGATCACCTCCTCGTGGGGATCGCAAGGTATGTTTTAAAAGCTAGTTTGGTGATTATGCATGAAGCGGGTTATGATGTAAATCACGAATTTGTATGAAATTGAGTATGAGTAGGTGTTAGAATCATCATTTGGAACATGGATTATGCATGAATTAGGTTAATTTGATGTTTAAGGGTGAAACCCGTTTGTTATGGTGAAGATGATGACATGGGTAAATCATCTATGTCTAAGTTCTTGATTAATGTTGATGTATTTTGAGTTGTATGATGTATTCTTGTTAGAAGAATTGAAAGAAATGTGATACTAGTATGTTTGATGTTTATGCATGTATGAATCATGTTGATTAGGAGGAAGAAATCGATGAATTGTGTATGAGATTAGAATGATATGCATGAACTAGTTGTACACTATGCTTACAAGGTAGTACATATATCAAAAGTATGATGAATTATGAAGAACTTAAGATTAGATCACTTATAAGTGATTAACAAGTAGTTATGAAGTGGGTTTTAGATGATGTAATGTAAATTGATGATTCATTTATGTTAATAATGTTTGGAATCATACACGTGTGTGAATGTTTAAAGATATGGGATAAGAAATGATGAATTGTTGTTAGATGAAGTGAATAAAATGTGATGATAACATGTTTGATGTTTAATTTAAATACCCCATGTTGGATTGTAGAAGCATTTGATGAACTATGTATGAATTTAGAAGATTGTGTATGAATAAGTTGTATGTTATGCTTAAAAGGTAGTACGTACATCAAGTGAATGATAAAATGTATATAGTGTCGTCCGTATAGTCGATTATGATGTTACGGGAATATGTTGATAAGTCGATAGTTATGTATGGTTGATAGTTGACTTTCGAAAGTCAACTAAGTATAAGAAACATGAGTTGACTCGTTGTCGTAAATGTAGGTTGATGAGAAGTCGTATGGTACATGTAATAGCAATCCGTGATAAATGTAATGACATAATGAGTTACATGAGTTAAACGTATACGGACATGATTATATGAGTTATGTTTGTTAGAAATGGTTAATGAAAGTTAAGTGTGAAATATGAGATTGATACGATTGTTATCATGTACAAATGAGTATGCTAATGATAGCGTGATTTCGATGACATGGAAGTATAGGAATCATGTCGAGGCGGAATCAGGCACGGAAGGCTAACGGGTCAAGAAGTGGCGAGGAACGAATGGGAACACGGATGCATGAGGTAAGTGATTCCGTAATCACTTTCTAGTTGTTATGTAAAGTTATTTGCAACTTAATTTAATATGATATTTGAGGTTAATAGGAATGAATTGTACGATGTTAATGAAGTATTAAATGGATCTTAGTTTTGATCCGAGGGAGAAATGTGTGATTAAGAATGTAAGCTAAGTAGTAGGATGGGTTAATTAGGTAAGGATTTCCTTGTTGTTAAGGATAAAGAGAAGTTGACCAAAATGCCCTTGATGGGTATTTTGGGCAAATGATCTTGCAATGTAGTTTAAGAACAAGTTAATTGTTGAGTATAATGTTTTGGACAAGCATGGAAGCGAAGAGTATGGTCCTGGTATGTCTTAAACCAATTAATGCGCAAATACCCATAACGGGTCAAATAATTAGAATATGATAATAAGCCGATAGGGTGTAAGATAAGAATTTCATTAATCCGGAAGTGGGATTTCAAGTTAGTATGATAGAATGTGAATTTACAAGCATGTAGGAAGAAACGGGAGGTTAAACGGGTAAACGGTTCAAAAGTTACGCGCGTTTTAGTGCGTTCGGACGACGAAACGATTCTGCAGAAAAAAGTGGTTTTGGAGGGGGCGTCGCCGACGGGTAGAGAGCCCATCGCCGACGGGTTCGTATGAGCAGATCTTCGTCCGACGCCTTATGTTCCTGCCGACGGGCTGATGGGTGAGACGGGCTTTTCCCGAGCCCGTCGCCGACGGGTATAGAGCCCGTCGCCGACGGCTTGTGTTGTTGTTTTCTCTGTTTTCGCGTCAAGCATTCACGGATTACCCGTAACGCTCCCGAAAGGCTCTTTAATTTTGTATGAGCTAATATGTATGTATGAATGTAATTAGGCAACTACGTAAGTATATGTACGTATGAGTAAAAGTATGTATATGTATAGCTACATTCATTTTACGAATGTATATAAGTATGTGGTTATGTATGCATGTATGTAAGTATGTAGGTATCATTGTATGCATGAAATCTAGTTGTTATGTATGAGCATGAGTTCTATACGAATAAGTATGAAGATATACACGTGTGTAGGTCTGAATGTATATATATGTGGATGGAAGTATGTAAGTATGTATATGAGTAGGTGGTAATGTAGGTAAGCATGTAGATATGTATTTATGAATAAGAATGATGATGTATGTGTATGTGTACGTGTATAGAAGCGAAGTGATATATGTGTATATGTAGATGTGTATTTGGTACGTACGAAGGTACTTATGAGTGTATGCATGTATGTAGATATATAGGAAGGCATGTACGTTTGTAGACGCGTATGTATGCATGTAAGGATGTATGTATGCGTGATTTAGAGGTAACGCGTAATACGTTATTAATTGGTGCTTCTTGAGAATGAAAAGTATGCAGGTACATTATTGAAGCCTCATCAGGAAATGGATACGCAGATGAAATGCTTAAAGTTTGTTAAAGAACGAAATGAGAAGTGTACATGAATGAGCTTGTTTATATAACGTGTGCTAATGTTTCGAATGTATGTGGTGTATGCAGGTTGGGTGGATAACGGGTGATTATAACAAGGATTAGAGATCGAAGATCGAGTCACAAGATAGATTGTACGGGGACGTTGAATGTAAAATGTAGCAATCATAAGCTATGTTCTTAATTAGTAAATAAGAGGATGACGGATTTAAGAATAAGAGCTATGTTAAAGTTAAAGTTTAAATAAGTTGAGGTATTTATAAAGAAAGAAATTTTATGGTTCGTGTTTTCCGCTGCGACTATTGTCATGTACGATTTAGGGTGTAACAAGTTGGTATCAGAGCCCTGGTTTGAGAGAATCAAGTGTAAGAAGGTAAGTGCTTGAACTCAAACCTGTGTGCTCTTGTGATAAGAAACCCGTACAATCCAAGACTCGGTCAAGATCCAAAGGTAAAAGAGAATGTAAGTATGTACTTATGTATACACATAAAGAAACTGACGGTTTAGTATATGCAAGGTAAGTATAAGCGTTTGAAGAGGATGATCTGCGAGTGCGGTCAAGTACCGACACCAAGGCATGAAATAAGATAAAGTTGAACCCAGGTACGTAAATTCAATATGTCGGTATATGAAATGGTAAAATGCCTTAAGGGAAGAAAAATACTAAATGAAGGACCATGATGGTATAGTAGACACGTTTTGAAAAATGATACACGTGCCGAAACCTAATTCTTCGGACATAAGGTGACAATTACACGAAGACACGAAACTTGTATGTGGATTGTGTACCTGGCCAGTACACGTGAAGCATATGACGTTCGTGGGACCGTGATAATTAATACAGGTATGTCCGTTAGAATTAAGTAGTAGGTGGACGTGAGGGTGAAGAGAAATGTAAGACTCTCAAGAATGAGAGTATGAAATGCTATGCTAGAATCCGCGAGACGGATTCGAAACATGAAATGCTATGCTAGAATCCGCGAGACGGATTCGAAACATGAAATGCTATGCTAGAATCCGCGAGACGGATTCGAAACATGAAATAAGTTAAAGTATAAATGAAATGTTTGAAACCGTTAGATGGATTCAAAACATAGGAGGTACGAAAGGTATGAATGATGTGTTCGAATCCGCGAAACAGATTTAAGATATAAAAGACGGAACTAGTCTATATAAGAAGAAGTCGATAGCTTGACCATGTGTGCGTCAAACAAGTCATATAAGTAAACGTAAAGCAAAGGAACAAAAGAATGATGGGAATGAAAATATCTGAATGCGTAAGTAACGAAGGGATATGTATGGTACAAATAACTAAAGAAATGTAGAACGATGTTAACTATGAAGGTAAGCACGTAGGTGTGACTATGAAAAGGTAGTTTTGTTGTGATAACAAGACAAGGGTTAAATGTTATGCAATGCGTCTATAGAATGAAATCTTAAAGGATGAGATGAAGGTATTTAATCTGTTATAAACGGATCATATGAGTGTAAGCATTACTATAAGTTTGAATAAGTATGTATATTAACCTATTATTAACAGGTCAAAGGAAATGAGAATGTTATATGAAAGTATGCCATGGAAAGTATAGACTTGTTAAGAAGAGGAAGCCAATTGTTTGAATAATTATGAAATGAGATAGGATGATTACTTATGATTATGATGTGACTATGAAGTCAAACATAGATGTGTGTGTGTGTGTAAGATAAATGAGAAAGGTTTCGGGGATGAAACCTCATTTAAGGGGGGTAGACTTGTAACACCCCAAAAACGGGTTTGGTAAATTAGAACCCGGTTAATATAAAGAAGTGAGTTTTAGTCTCTTATATAATTAAAATGAAACTTGAGGGACCAAAACCGTTAAGTGGGGAAACATGATTTTTATAAAATAAACTTAAAACACCACACACACACATAGTGTGTGTGTGTGTGTCGACATCCAGGAAGAAGAAACAAGGTTCAAACCCTAGTTTCACAAAAAATCCCCAAATTGGAAGGGTAAATGAAGTCTAAATTCATGAATAAACACGGAATAATGATCACCTCCTCGTGGGGATCGCAAGGTATGTTTTAAAAGCTAGTTTGGTGATTATGCATGAAGCGGGTTATGATGTAAATCACGAATTTGTATGAAATTGAGTATGAGTAGGTGTTAGAATCATCATTTGGAACATGGATTATGCATGAATTAGGTTAATTTGATGTTTAAGGGTGAAACCCGTTTGTTATGGTGAAGATGATGACATGGGTAAATCATCTATGTCTAAGTTCTTGATTAATGTTGATGTATTTTGAGTTGTATGATGTATTCTTGTTAGAAGAATTGAAAGAAATGTGATACTAGTATGTTTGATGTTTATGCATGTATGAATCATGTTGATTAGGAGGAAGAAATCGATGAATTGTGTATGAGATTAGAATGATATGCATGAACTAGTTGTACACTATGCTTACAAGGTAGTACATATATCAAAAGTATGATGAATTATGAAGAACTTAAGATTAGATCACTTATAAGTGATTAACAAGTAGTTATGAAGTGGGTTTTAGATGATGTAATGTAAATTGATGATTCATTTATGTTAATAATGTTTGGAATCATACACGTGTGTGAATGTTTAAAGATATGGGATAAGAAATGATGAATTGTTGTTAGATGAAGTGAATAAAATGTGATGATAACATGTTTGATGTTTAATTTAAATACCCCATGTTGGATTGTAGAAGCATTTGATGAACTATGTATGAATTTAGAAGATTGTGTATGAATAAGTTGTACGTTATGCTTAAAAGGTAGTACGTACATCAAGTGAATGATAAAATGTATATAGTGTCGTCCGTATAGTCGATTATGATGTTACGGGAATATGTTGATAAGTCGATAGTTATGTATGGTTGATAGTTGACTTTCGAAAGTCAACTAAGTATAAGAAACATGAGTTGACTCGTTGTCGTAAATGTAGGTTGATGAGAAGTCGTATGGTACATGTAATAGCAATCCGTGATAAATGTAATGACATAATGAGTTACATGAGTTAAACGTATACGGACATGATTATATGAGTTATGTTTGTTAGAAATGGTTAATGAAAGTTAAGTGTGAAATATGAGATTGATACGATTGTTATCATGTACAAATGAGTATGCTAATGATAGCGTGATTTCGATGACATGGAAGTATAGGAATCATGTCGAGACGGAATCAGGCACGGAAGGCTAACGGGTCAAGAAGTGGCGAGGAACGAATGGGAACACGGATGCATGAGGTAAGTGATTCCGTAATCACTTTCTAGTTGTTATGTAAAGTTATTTGCAACTTAATTTAATATGATATTTGAGGTTAATAGGAATGAATTGTACGATGTTAATGAAGTATTAAACGGATCTTAGTTTTGATCCGAGGGAGAAATGTGTGATTAAGAATGTAAGCTAAGTAGTAGGATGGGTTAATTAGGTAAGGATTTCCTTGTTGTTAAGGATAAAGAGAAGTTGACCAAAATGCCCTTGATGGGTATTTTGGGCAAATGATCTTGCAATGTAGTTTAAGAACAAGTTAATTGTTGAGTATAATGTTTTGGACAAGCATGGAAGCGAAGAGTATGGTCATGGTATGTCTTAAACCAATTAATGCGCAAATACCCATAACGGGTCAAATAATTAGAATATGATAATAAGCCGATAGGGTGTAAGATAAGAATTTCATTAATCCGGAAGTGGGATTTCAAGTTAGTATGATAGAATGTGAATTTACAAGCATGTAGGAAGAAACGGGAGGTTAAACGGTTCAAAAGTTACGCGCGTTTTAGTGCGTTCGGACGACGAAACGATTCTGCAGAAAAAAGTGGTTTTGGAGGGGGCGTCGCCGACGGGTAGAGAGCCCGTCGCCGACGGGTTCGTATGAGCAGATCTTCGTCCGACGCCTTATGTTCCTGCCGACGGGCTGATGGGTGAGACGGGCTTTTCCCGAGCCCGTCGCCGACGGGTATAGAGCCCGTCGCCGACGGCTTGTGTTGTTGTTTTCTCTGTTTTCGCGTCAAGCATTCACGGATTACCCGTAACGCTCCCGAAAGGCTCTTTAATTTTGTATGAGCTAATATGTATGTATGAATGTAATTAGGCAACTACGTAAGTATATGTACGTATGAGTAAAAGTATGTATATGTATAGCTACATTCATTTTACGAATGTATATAAGTATGTGGTTATGTATGCATGTATGTAAGTATGTAGGTATCATTGTATGCATGAAATCTAGTTGTTATGTATGAGCATGAGTTCTATACGAATAAGTATGAAGATATACACGTGTGTAGGTCTGAATGTATATATATGTGGATAGAAGTATGTAAGTATGTATATGAGTAGGTGGTAATGTAGGTAAGCATGTAGATATGTATTTATGAATAAGAATGATGATGTATGTGTATGTGTACGTGTATAGAAGCGAAGTGATATATGTGTATATGTAGATGTGTATTTGGTACGTACGAAGGTACTTATGAGTGTATGCATGTATGTAGATATATAGGAAGGCATGTACGTTTGTAGACGCGTATGTATGCATGTAAGGATGTATGTATGCGTGATTTAGAGGTGACGCGTAATACGTTATTAATTGGTGCTTCTTGAGAATGAAAAGTATGCAGGTACATTATTGAAGCCTCATCAGGAAATGGATACGCAGATGAAATGCTTAAAGTTTGTTAAAGAACGAAATGAGAAGTGTACATGAATGAGCTTGTTTATATAACGTGTGCTAATGTTTCGAATGTATGTGGTGTATGCAGGTTGGGTGGATAACGGGTGATTATAACAAGGATTAGAGATCGAAGATCGAGTCACAAGATAGATTGTACGGGGACGTTGAATGTAAAATGTAGCAATCATAAGCTATGTTCTTAATTAGTAAATAAGAGGATGACGGATTTAAGAATAAGAGCTATGTTAAAGTTAAAGTTTAAATAAGTTGAGGTATTTATAAAGAAAGAAATTTTATGGTTCGTGTTTTCCGCTGCGACTATTGTCATGTACGATTTAGGGTGTAACAAAAGGCATCACTAGGAACTCGTAATGACCATAACGAGTCCTAAATGCAGTCTTGTGTACGTCTTCATCTCTAACCTTCAGTTGATGATAGCCTGACCTTAAGTCAATCTTAGAGAAGTAACTTACCCCTTGAAGTTCATCGAACATATCGTCGATCCTGGGCAATGGATACCTATTCTTGATAGTGACCTTATTAAGCTCACGGTAATCGATGCACAGACGCATCGATCCATCCTTCTTCTTGACAAATAAGATTGGTGCTCCCCAAGGAGACGAACTAGGTCTAATGAAACCTTTGGCTAGCAATTCATCTAGTTGTGTTCTCAATTCCTTCATCTCTGTTGGTGCCAACCTATAAGGTGCTCTAGCAACAGGTGCTGCTCCAGGGATGATGTCAATTCTGAATTCCACTTGCCTATCTGGTGGTAACCCAGGTAGTTCTTCCGGAAAAACTTCAGGGTATTCAGAAATGACGGGGATGTCTTCCATCTTAGGTTTCGGCTCGTCCATAGTCACTTGCGCCATGTAGATGACACAACCCTTCTTCAAACACTTAGAGGCCTTGAGCATAGACACTTGCTTAGGCAGTCCATACTGGGTATCTCCTTGAATAGTAAGTGATTCACCGGACGGAGTCTTGATCACCACTTGCTTCTTATTGCAGACAATCTGGGCTTGGTTATGGGATAACCAGTCCATGCCTAGAACGATATCAAAAACGGCTAACTTCAAAGGAAGTAAGGTCAAAGGAAAAGAGTGGTTCTTAATGGATATGAAACATCCATCTAATATGGTTGAGGCGGTTTCTAAGGTGCCATCTGCTAATTCCACCTCATACTTCACTCTTAGGGTTTTAACAGGTAAATTCAACAATTTGCAAAATTTATTATCTACAAATGATTTATCAGCTCCTGAATCAAATAGCACTCTCGCATAAACATCATTTATATGGAAGGTACCTGTGATCACATTGTCGTCCTGGATAGCTTCCTTTGCATCCATCCTAAAGACCCTAGCATTGGTCTTCTTTCCTTCGTCAGCTTTCTTTGCATATTTTGGGCAATTTGTCTTAATGTGCCCTTTTTCGTTGCAACTGTAGCACGTTGCGTCCTTTAGTTTCTTGCACTCTAGGGTCTTATGTTCCGAAGATTTGCAAATCCCACAAGGCCTCGGCTGAGATTGGGATTTTAAGTCAAGTCTGCACCTCCCAAAGTGGTGCTTCTGACAAATCTTACACTTGGGCTTATCTCCAGATTATTTCCCATCCTTCTTAGAACCAGACCCCTTCTTGTGGTCATTGTTTCCCCGGTGCTTCTTATCTGACCACCGTGAATTGTCATCTTCACGCTTCCTTTTCTCGGCATCCGTGTTCCTCAGCGATCTCTGTCTGACCGCGTCCAGTGTGAGGGACAAAGATATATCAGCTACAGATCTGAAAGTAGCTGGTCGAGAGGCTTTTACACTTGCCTTGATCTCTGGGGCTAAACCCCCAATGAAACAAGCTATTCTTTTGGGTTCTAGGGTTACCAGATAACGAACCAACCTTGACATTGTATTAAAGCTCGTAAGGTAAGGTAAGCTTGGCAATCCAGATTCTTCATAACCAAGGATAAGAAATCAGATTCAATCTTTTCTACCTCATGCTGAGGACAGTAGTTCTCCCTGATGAGGGTAACAAATTGTTCCCATGTCATATTGTACAGTGGAATCTTCCCAGTAGCTTGAATCAACGACCTCCGATTCGGCAGCAGTCGCAGCTACCACGATTTTCCCCACCGGAACAGGAGGAAATCCTCCAAAGACTAAGTCGGGTGGAACATGAGTTTCAAGAAGAATGCAGGAACAACCGGGGATTCCTCAAGGGCCTAGCGAGCTTGCTAAAGGGGAAGAAGAAGAGGGATCATTAATTCCCTATATGTATTGTTGTATTTCCGATTTTTAAATCAAGTCCCTGCGTGGACATTTATCTGTGTATTTAGTCCCTGCGTGGACTTATCTTTTTAGTCCCTGCGTGGACATCTGTTTTAGTACTAGGTCCTCACATAGACTTGTATTTCAGTTTAACCCCTGCGTGGGTAATTTGTCTATTTAAAGTCCCGTTTAGGGCAATGTGTACCCTTTTAATGTTAATGGAACGTTAAGTTTATAAATTTCACTTCTGTCATTATATGCATAAATATATGAAATATATGAATCAAATCATTCCTTTTAAAATATATCTGCCTAATTAAATATTAGCTAAGAATCTTAAAGGTATAACCTAGCCTGCATGTCATTATAAGACTTGGCCAAGATGGTAAGACCTGTTTAAAAGATTCAAATCCCTGTTAACATCTGAAAACATGTTAACGCTCCTGGCAGACATGATTCGTTAAAATCACACACGTCATTCTTATAATAGGATTCTTCAAAAGATTTCCTAACCCAACTTAATGATCTATAAATCATGGGTTTAAATCATCAATTTAGATGATCATATATTGACCATCCATTGGTAATATAGTGCCTACGGGCCCTGCTCATTGTAATATGAGACGAAAGACAGTAGTAGTCTACGACTCCCTGTCAGAAAAAGTTAAAGAACTATGTTCAAACCTTAATGCCTTGATTCTCTAAAATCATGGCTTATGATATAAAAATGTCCTTGTGACTAGGCCTTTTGTGCTAATAATACTGTTATTGTTTTATAATTAGGATAAATTATAATAGAAATCCTAAATAGATATGACTAACAAATTTACCAAATATGGTCTATGTTTACCATGGTTAATGAATTGCCATAAAAGACAATTCCATAATAAACTCCCAAATAAGTTATTGTCAATATCTTATGTAACAGTTCAAACAATGGTTGACTCGGATGAAATCAACAGTCGGCCAAGGGAGAATAATGACGCCACAAGAATCAATGTGACTAGCGTAGAGCTCCAAGCATTAATTGATAATGCTGTTACCAAAGCCTTGGATAGGCAGTATAGTGAGTCAAGCGGTACCAACCTGGTGGTGGGGTAGTATCGTGACGTGGTTGGTAACATTATAGTCAAACAACACAATATTTAAATGCACAGCGGAAGCAAAGATAGATATATTTCAACCGAATATAATTGTAATATCAAGTATCACAAACAGTTGAAAGTAATCCACAGGTGGATCAAAATAAAATGTAAACATTGTTCAACAGTTTTGACATCCAAGCTTGTGAGACTTATTGTGGACGCTAGGAGAAAGCCAGCCTAGTTCGCGTAGTACCTGCACTTAACCTTTTTGGGAAAATACGTCAGTTTACACTGGTAAATACAATTAACTGACTCATTTGAAAAGGTTTAATAAAATTGATTTGAATGCACGTGGCACAAACTCTTTATAACCTGGGATAATTATTTGAATATAATCTTGTAAAAGAATTACATGTTCCTTATGCGTTCAGTAGCCTGATCCGTAGACCGGGTTAAAGATCAATAGACACACCACATTATTTATTTAGGCACTGGCGGGTGTACGCCTACACCCCGTGCTTAGGTCGTGGCCATTTCGTAAAATGATGCCAAGGATATCTGGGACATGGTCATTAACCCACCAAAGGCTTTAAGCAAACAAAACATTTCAAACGGAGCATATCAATGATTTAACCTCTATTCGATTAAAGATTCAATGTCCGACCAAGCGGTATTTTATATACCATACCCCAAGCCCGTATAGAAAAAAAAATAAGTTAGAAGTATTTACCTTTGCAAGTATCAATCACAAATAGCAAGTGCGTGTAGCTTTTACCGGGTCTCCTATTCTGGAACGAAGGTTTATAATAACCTATTAGAATCCTAACGGGTCTTTAATTAAGTCTAAACTTAGACCGGTTAGTTTTAAGGAAAGATACGGTTCGTACGCACGATTAAGCGAAGACCGGAATAGAATGTGATTTAGACCCGACAAGTTTGAAGACTTGTATTAGGTGGGTAATCTAAACACATTCTGGATTTTGAGATAAAAATGATAAGGTTCGACCCGTTTCGGCTAATTTATACAAACTAGTTACATAAACCGAACCGAATGCGCAAGAGGCGTAACGGGTATCCATAAGGGTCATATACAGGTTTCCAAGGTTAATATGTCTTAAATATGTTGGGATATCAGTAGGATACCTTCCATTATGCCCAAAATGAGTTTAATCTCAAAATAAGCCCCGTAGGGGTATTTTGGTCATTTTAAAGATTATAAAAGAGATTATTTATAATTCTGAGATTCGGTTCTGAAATAATCAGTAAAACAACTTAATTTATCAGGTTATATCAGTTGGTAATAAGTCTTATGTGACAAAATGGTTTTAAACCCATACTAGGTGTTTAATACGCGTAAAAAGCCATTTTAAGCGATTTCCGGGTTATACAGGAAATCTAAGTTTTCTGATCAGGTTATAAATTTAAAAATACTTTATTTATTATGTAAAATCAGTAGCAATTGGATTGGTGTCAAAATATTATGTAGAACTCATTTTATGACCGAAAAGGGTATAATCGGTATTTACCGAATTAATGCCATAACCTTAGGTTATGAGCAGGTTAAAAATAATTAAAAATCTCATAATATTTTATTACATCAGTGGGTAAAAGGTTTGGTGTCAAAAATTTGGGTTTAGATAGGCTTTATGCTAATGACGCCGTTTAATTACTAAAAAGCGTTCTAATTACGTCATTGAGCATAACTCCTAATCTAGACCTCAAACTGATGTGAAAATTTAGGGACATGTTTATAAATCAGTAATAAAGATTATGGTCCTTTCACATTTCCAAAATTCTCGTTTTATGGACAAAAGGGCATTATGGTCAACATTAAGCAATTAACGGAAACGTGTAAACGAATGGGGCAATCAACGAACCAGTCACAGAGGGTTATACCAATATGTAACCTGGTCCTAAGGAAGTCCTAAGGTATTTCTAAACTCTACTAAAACGGGTCAGAACTGAAGTCAAAGCAAAAGTCAAAGTTTTGCGACTTTCGGTTTCGAACCGGGTCTAAACAGAAAATTGTCGGATCAAACAAGCTTAGACCAGTACTTATACTTATTACTAAGTTATATGAGTGATAAAATAGGTTACACGCCTTCTACATTGCTAATTACATGTTAATTCAAAAATTATGGTTCTGTTGACTTTTTATAAACAACTTTGACCCGACATTTGATCTAGTTAGAACGGGAATCAGAGGGTGCCCTTTTAGGGGTTTATTGCCCACATAATTACCAACTTATAACTACCTTCAATTTGACTAATCACTGGACCATTAATGATTTATCGCTAAGTCAAATGTTAATTACGACGCTTTGACTTTCAAGCTAATAACTAAGTAAAACTCAATTAAGGAAGGTCAAGTATACTTACAGAAGTCATATGCACGATTAGTGATCCTTGGGCAGGGCTCTTGAGCTCCAGAAATGATCAGAAACTGAGTATGGGATGAATGATCAAAGTTGCAACATGAGGGACCTTTATATAGTGCTTTAGGTTGCTTATGATCATGCCACACAAGTCTAGCATTGTTCCCAGATCATTTACAAGTGCTCCAAAGGTCTAAAAGCATGTAGGGGTCGCCCATGGAGTGAAAATATCTGTTTTAAGTCGGTTATAAGGCTGAACAGGCTGCTGCCTGTAAATTCTGTATCTGGGGATCGCACGCGGCCCGCGTAAGATCTTGGCAAGACTTACGCGGCCCGCCTGAAGCCTGTTGTCAGGTTTAAAACTTTTTAGTTAATGCATCCTTGGCTCTTGGTCCTTCGAAAGGTCATTCTACCTTTATTCTTTGCATTATGAGCCCTTCAAATTTACTTATAAGGGCTTCAAGACTTATACCCACTTTGTTAAGTCCTTGGTCACTTTATGTTTACCCGAAAAGTCAAAATTTTCAACGTTGACGCTTTTACCCCTCGCGTACAAATTTTTATCATAACTCTCTCATACGATAACCAAACTTGGTGAAATTTTTATCGTGCATTCTAGTGAGCATAATTAATCGTTACAAAGCTTCGGGTTTGCTAAAAGGTCACTCAGAGGTATACCTTAAACATGTTGACATATTTAACCCCTGTAGTTTGTAATCTCTCACTTTCTTTCACGATTAGCTTCGTATGATTCATGATTCATTCGTTTAAGGTTATAAACATCATGTAGGGTTACTGTAAAGTATATTTATCCCTTGTTGACATTTTGAACCCTTATATTCACATACTTTCCATGTTTGTCAACTTTAGTCCCTCTAGAGTATACTTTCACACGTTCAAGCTTATGACACGTGTCAATACATTATAGGACGTGAATTTTTGAGGTGTTACACATTGTCATAATTTTATGTAGCAATCAAGCTACATGGCAGAGTCTGAAGAAATCAACAGTCACCCAAGGGAAATCATGATACCACCAGAATCAACATAGCTGGTGCAGAACTGCAGGCATTGATAGACAATGCCGTTACTCGAGCTCTTGACAGACGAGACAATGAATCAAGTGGTACTCGAAGCAAGACCCTATCGGTACCTCATTCTAAATCACACCCTAAGACTCATTCTGAGGCTCATAGCAAGCCACCATCTAAAACTCATGAGTCGAAGAAGGATGATGACTGACACTCATCAAATCAGCATAGTGTTCCGTCTAAAAAGATTGTATTCAACCAAGAGCCACGTGCAAAGACCTGTTCATATAAGTACTTTGTCTCCTGCAAGCCCAGGGATTTCACTGGAGAAAAAGGAGCCATCGATTGCATGACGTGGCTAGACGAGATGGATACGGTAGTTGATATTAATGGGTGCGCAGAGCAAGATATTGTGAAGTATGTTTCACAATCGTTCAAGGGAGAAGCTCTAGCTTGGTGGAGATCTTTAATCCAAGCTACTGGAAAGATTCCGTTATACAACTTATCATGGGCTCAGTTTGTTACTTTGATCAAAGAAAATTACTGTCCTCAACATGAAGTTGAAAAAATCGAGTCTTACTTCTTATCATTGGTCATGAAAAACTTAGACTGTCAGACTTACCTTACCAACTTCAATACCATGTCTCGATTGGTTCCTTACTTGGTGACACCAGAACCAAAACGTATAGCGCGTTTCATTGGGGGTTTAGCCCCGGAAATTAAAGCTAGTGTAAAGGCGTCTCGACCCGCTACTTTTAGGTCAGCAGCTGATTTGTCGTTATCCCTTACTCTGGATGCGGTCAGGCTGAGATCGCTTAAGAGTTCTGAAGAAGGAAAAAGGAAACGTGAGGATGATAACTCACGACGTTCTGATAAGAAGCGTAAGGGGAACACAGACCACAAAAAGAATTCTTGGTCTAACAGGGGTAACCAGCAGACGGATGAAAAGCCTAAACGCAAAACTTGCCAAAAGTGTCATTTTGGAAAATGCAGGTTTGAATCAAAGTCGCAGTCAAAGCCTATTACTTGTGGGATATGCAAATCCAAAGAGCATAAGACTTTGGATTGCAAAAAGATAAATGATGCAACTTGTTACAACTGTAACGAGAAGGGGCATATCAAGTCTAATTGTCCAAAGTATGCCAAGAAAGCTGAGGAAGTCAGAAGACCAATGCTAGGGTCTTTCAGATGAATGCACAGGAAGCGATCCAGAATGACAACGTGATAATGTTACATTTTCTTTAATTTTGTACGCATAGTTCATATTAGGGTTATATGTATTCATTTCAAAATTTATATTTATTATGTTATATTTTTTAACGGCAAAATTCTTTTTATTCCCGTTGTCAGTGGGGCATGAACCCAAGACCTACTCATCCCACGGTGTTTAAGGTTTTGCCTTTTGCAATAGACCACGACCCCACTAATATTTATCTAACTTATAATAAAATAATCCAAAAAATGCCACATGACATTCTCTCTTTTAACCTCATAAATTTTATTTATATTTATTTAATAAATTTATATTAATATTAATATTAATTAATAACCAATATATAGATATCACTTATTTTTATTCTTATCTTTATCTAAAATTAATAAATAACTTCAATTTTGCAATTTAGACCCTTCTGTTTTTTTTTTTACTTTTAACTCAAAGTTTTTTATCTTTTGCAATTTAATCCAAACTCCTTTTTTATTTTCAATTTTGGTCCACCATACTTTTCATATTTCCTAAGTTTTTCGTTTCGTTCTAAATTTTGTGAGTTAACGTACCGCAACGTGCGTGTGGGGTTCAACATTTTTTCGTATATTTTTTCCCGTTTGACTGGCACGTCGCATCACATCTATTTTTCTGCGTTTGACAAGTTCGTCCAACACGCGGGTCCTGGATTGGCTTACTTATTTTTTTCTATGTTTTACGTTTCGTTTTAATTTCTCAGCAACGAGCGTGCGTGATTCAAAGATTTTACGTCTGCTTTTCGCTCGA
This sequence comes from Helianthus tuberosus, assembly GCA_030545235.1. Classification (NCBI taxonomy): domain Eukaryota; kingdom Viridiplantae; phylum Streptophyta; class Magnoliopsida; order Asterales; family Asteraceae; genus Helianthus; species Helianthus tuberosus. Next base: position 9,055,483 of record CM060398.1, on the reverse strand, counting down.
CGTTATTTTTTTCCCGTTTTTATTTATTTTGTTTTTACAAGCTTTTTCGGTGTTGGTGGTCGCTGATAATGGTATAATATTGCTACTACTTAACACAGTTTAATGAGAACCGCTGCAACGCAGAGGCTTAATAATAGTTATGTTATATAATATAATCAGATACAATGTATTGACGACAATAAATGCATTAATTATATTTGATAATCCTTCAACTATGCATCCACCAGGTTCATATATCAAACAGAAAAATCATACAAAGGAGTCTAACTATGAAGAACATCTCGATTTTGTGTGTCTTTCTACTTGCAAACATAATCGCATCATCTCATGGTAATCTTTTATTTTTAGTGTATTTGTATAACATTTTTTATTTATTATAAATTAACTTTTCTTGTTATTTAAAGTGGTTGTTTCATCACTCCAGGAAATGAATTACCAAGTGAAGCAAATGCGATTTGCAGGAAAAGATATAAATTTCTTTGTATCACCTTCTTTTGCGATGTTAAGTGCAAAGAAGAGTGGGAATCAGGTTCTACCGGAAAGTGCTTGAGCCCCTTAATTTGTGAATGTAGTAAACCATGTTGAAATGGGAAATTTTTAATGTAATTTCCCTTCTAAGTAAAATAAATTATTACATAGTTTTGAATTTCATGAACTTGTTTTCTTATTTGGTTATATTTCTAAGAAATACAAGTAAATTGTGTTACATAACACCCATAAGGTATCAATCACTCTAGATCCAAGAGTAAAAAGAGAGCTCACAAGCATAATAAATAAAGAGTTAAAGTGTAATTTACGTTTACATGGTTTGTTCACTTTTGCCGTTCATGTGGTTTGTTTACTTTTGCCATTTTAGGTCAAATTTCAAAATTGCATCATTTTCCTCGCTGACATTTTAAAAACGTGTCATTTCAGTCCAAAAAAATAACCACAGTTAAAAAATTCAGTTATCTTAGAGGTAAAATTCGTTTGTTTCTAAGCAGCTGGTCACGAGTTCGATCTCGGCCAGCTGCAATTTTGACTGTGGTTACCCCTAAGCTAAGTGAATTTTTTTAATTGTGGTTATTTTTTTGGATTGAAATGACATGTTTCCAAACTGTCAGGGAGAAAAACGGTGCAATTTTAAAATTTGGTCTGAAATATCAAAAGTGAACAAACCAGTGGTCCAGTGGGACGTAAATGACACTTAACTCATAAATAAAAATCGTTTGTCAACTACAAGCCCAAATAAAAATAAAGCCCAAGTTATATAACAGTATATGGGCCGCATTAGAAAGCCCATGTTCCGAAAAGTTAATATGGGCTTTAGGGTTTTATGCGCCGTCACTCGTCTTGATCTCTTTCAGTATATAAACAGATGTATCGATCTGGAGTGTATGCAGTTGTGCAACTTTCAGGTCAGATTTCAAAGTTTTAAACATGATTTTTGTGTGATTTTTTTGTTAGTTTTTTTCTTCTTTGTTTAAACGGTGGAATAAGGGTTGCAGATGATGAAAAAACTTGATAATATTTGGGCTGATTTAAACCATGAGGCTCCAAAATCGAGCTTTTTAAAACTGATGCTTCTTCTTTCCATTGTTATTCATCTTTCTTTTTTTTTTTTCTTTTTTTTTCTACTTCCTGATGTTTTTATTTTATTTTATATTGTTTTCGAGTTTTTTTTTCATGTTTTCTTTCTTTTATCGTCAATTGATTTTTTTTTCGAGTTCTGTATGTTATTTCTGTTAATTATTTAATATCACCCAAAGATTCTAAAAAGTTGACTTATTATTTTTAAAACAGTTTTTTCCGTATGCTTTGTGTAAACATGGTTTTGTTTGTGTTAATTCATTAACGAAATGAATTAAGTATATTCATGAATACTTTTTAAATGGGATTTGATATATTAACATGTCTGTGTTCGTTTTTTTTAATATTAGTTAAATAAGACAAACGAATAAACACAAACAACAAACAAAAATCAAGAAACATGAATGAACTCAAACATGTAGAGGGTAGATTGAGGTATTAGTGTGTGAGTTTGACTGAAATGACCGTTATGCCCTTGGAGATAACGATGGTTGTTTGAACATTGACGGATTTTACTCGTCTATGACTATCCACTATCACAACCCAACCCAACCCAATCTTTTTTTAAAATACAAGTTTCTTTCTCTTCCACCTACACAACCCAATCCAATCTATCTTTTCACTCACATTCATAACCCAACCTACACCAATATTTTATTAAATAAATATAATTTATAATTATTCTTTATTATAATAATCTATATTGATAACAACTTAAATAATAGAAAAAGAAAAAATATATATTATAATATTGAACAACCGTTTGCAACCTTTGGTTGTTCTGCCGATCCGGTCGAAGCATTTAATTAGTTTTACATTTTTAAAGTGCATATGGCTTTTGTCTGTTTGTAATATGTGGCAACCGGTTGGTGAAAATAATCACCATAGTGGGTAGTCTTAGTGTCAGAGACTTTGGGATCAGTGGTTCAGGGTATGGTTCAAACTCATTGTTTTCCCTCTTTGTGAACATGAAACTTATCGAACATAAATAAACACATTAACTAAGTCTAGCCAATTTAAGCCAACCCAAGCTATCTTGGTTTAAAACTAAGTTGATTTGTACTGGGTCATAAGCATCAAAGCAATCCGTTGGTCACAGAGAGTGAGGATGATGTTGAAGATCCTTTGGTGGTAGAAATTAGATTACAACACTCAGGTAGTAAACGAACCAGACGAGATGTTGTTAATGTTCGCCCTTTAAGTTTTTATCGGACAAACGGATGTTTCATGAACATATAACTGAACGAAATTTGTGTTTGTGTTCATTCTTTATAGATATGATTTTGTTTGTAACGTATATTAGTTTGAAAAATAGAAATTAATGTTCTTGATCTCATGTATCCGACATAACTAGCCAAGTTAAATATAAAGTTAAATACTTGTCATAATAATCATAAACTTGAATATCTCAAAATAATGTTTCGACGAGTAATCATAGAACTTGGAAGACAATGCGAAGAAGGGGTGCAAACGAGCCGAGCCCGAGCTCAGCCAGACTCGAGCTCGAGCTCGATTAACTTATGAGAGCTCGGGCTTGAGCTCGGCTCGATTCGAGCTTTCTTTTCAAAGCTTAAGCTCGGCTCATTTGTATTTTATCAAGCTCGAGCTCAGCTCGGGCTCGGCTCGTTTATTATCTATTAATTTGTATATTAAATAAAAATAATATAAATAATAGACTTTTTAGGCTTGCGAGCTCGATAAGTAAAGCTCGGGCTCGTTTACTAAATAAGCTTATTTTTAGGTTCGAGGTCGGCTTGTAAACAAGTTTAAATAAGCTCGGCTCGACTCGGCTCGTTTACACTAAGGCTCGATAAAGCTCGACGAGCCTAACGAGCTTCACATGTGAGGCTCGAGCTCGGGCTCGATAAACAAACGAGCTTTGTTTTGAGGCTCAAGCTCGGCTCGGGCTCGATAAGGCTCGGCTCGTTTCGAGCTTTTTCTCGAGCCGATCTCGAGTAGCTCGCGAGCCGCTCGACTCGTTTGCACCCCTAGGTGTGAGGCCCAGAGTTTCTAGTTTAAATGTAAGGTAATAAACTGAAAAACAATAATACAAAATCTAATAAGTATAAACACATTAACTAAGTCAAGCGAGTTTAGGCCAAGCCAAGCTAGCTTGGTTTAGGGTGTAGGGTATGGTTCAATAACTTTAGGGTGTTTGAGTTATTCTCTAACCAATAATATGATGCCATGTCATGTCAAGTCTTCATTCCACTCCCTATTTTGCACTCAATCAGAGGGTATGGTTCAAACACATGGAGAGTTGTAAAGAATTTAAAATAAAAAATTATGATTGGTTGAAAAAAGATGGGACCCACTATTAACCTCCTCTCTCTACTCCTTCCCTCCTCTTCCCGAGCGGTGAGTATACACCGAAATACACATTTCCCGCTCACCGAATAATTGCCAGAAATGGATCACTGATCGGTGAAGTGAAGGCCCCGAAGGGTTCACCGAACCACACCGGGTACCCTTTAATAACCAAACATAAATGTATATATAAAGTGAACACTGATGAAAACACTTGAACAAACGCTACCTTTGTTCATGTTCGTTGAATAAATTAATCAAACGCAATTCATTGTTTCATGTTCATTTTCTTATTAAGAAAATGCACGTAAACAAACTTTCCGCCGAATGGTTTGCTAAATATTTGGTTCGTTTACAACACTACTAAAAAACTGTCCATTTCCGACCAAGGTTTTTGTCGAAAAACTGTCGGAAAACGGCGTTTCCGACCAGTTTCCGACAGAAATACATTTGTAGGAAAAAGCCTTGTAGGAAAAGATTTCCGACAAGTATCCGACTAAATTGGCGACAAATTTCCGACAAAAAAAAGAGGTTACTATTTCCGACAAAGTACCGACCACAATTTTCCTACAGCTTTCCGACCACCGTTTCCTACTATTTTCCGACCACCGTTTCCTACTATTTTCCGACCACCATGTACCTACGGTTTTCCAACAACCATGTTCCTACGGTTTTCCGACAAACATGTTCCTACGGTTTTCCGACAAAGTCCCAACCACAGTTTTCCGACAACGTTCCGACTACTGTTTTCCTACTATTTTCCGACCACCGTGTACCTACTGTTTTCCGACCAGATTTTCTAACTTATCTTCCCACCAATTTCCGACTAAAAATTTTTAATAAAAAAAAATAAAAAAAAAGTAAAAAATCCAGATTTTTTCTACTAAAAATGCAGAAAAAAAATCCAATTAAAATCCTAAATACGATACCATTAGGAACTAAAGTTCGTCCACAAAATACAACATGGTTTTCCAACTACAAGTTCAACCACAATAAGACACGGTTGTCAAATTACAAATTCAACCACAAAATATGACACCGTTGTCAAATTACAAGTTCAACCGCAAAAGACAACAAACAGAAACTAAACTATGGTGGAGGATTGCTAGGATTACCAAATTGTTTCATAAACTCGGCCATTTGTCGTTGCATATCTTCTCTCATTTGTTGTTGCATCTCTTCGACTCGGTTTTGTAACATGTCAACGTGGGATTGTTGCGCCTCTTCGAATCATTTATTTAACCTTTCCACCTGGGATTGCAAGTTCCGCACCTATATAATTTTTAACAACAAACATAATATTAGAAAAAAAAACATATATATATATAGAAGTTTATAATCAAAATGGATAAGAGACCATAATCTTTATTCAGTACAAAAAAAGAGTTTTATCTAAGTATCATCTTTTACACTATACTTACAATTCAACTATTGTACATATATTTTGTACGGTGATCGGCCATACAAGACAAGTATTATGTTTTTTTTTTTCACAGAAGAAAATAAATTTGCTTGTGATAAAATCTTACCAATTAAGAAACTTTTAAATGAAAGTATTACCATTTGAAAAAGTGTTTGTAGTTTTGTTTGTTATTTTTATTTATTTTATTTTCGTTTATTTAACTCTAGTTACAGTAAGAAACGACTTTTGTTGGCCCAAACGGGTTCGGGTCAACAAAAGTAAAGAAACGACTTTTGTTGGCCCAAACGGGTTCGGGTCAACAAAATTGTTGGAACGAATTTGGGTTCCATCTAACGTTTTTAAAACCAAGAGTGTTAGGTTCTGAATATAAAAAGAACCGTTCAATTATCAGTAGCTCAATGGATAAGTTTTGTTAGGTTTTAATCCGCCATTACGATAGTCAATAACATAAGATATTAATATAAATCTGGTCATAAAAAGGAAAATATAATTAACTTCTAGAAGTGTATGCAATAAGAAAAGGCGCGCTTTTTAAAACCCAGGTTATTATAACCGTACACCATCATGTCCCGCAACGCGCGACGTTGAATACCCCTAGTTAAATTTAGAAACCCACCCCTATGCATACACATTAATAATAATAATAATAAATAATGATAAAAAATAAATAATATTAATAATACCTCCTCTTGCGAGCGCTGGTAGTCAGCATAGGAGGCAGACCCGGATGATGAAGACGTTGTGCCGGTAATGACAAAACTACGATCCGAAGACCCGATCCCGAATCGGCTCCCTCCCTGCGCACGCTCCCACAAGTCAGCATCTCCCACCGGATGCTGAGTGACGTCTTCCCCGTACTTTTCGATCATGTAACTTGCATATGTCTCCTACCATTTATATAAACAACACGGTTGTTATTATAATAAAAGGCTAATACAATATATATATATATGTATATATATTAAAAATGATGCAAACAACTTACATATGCTTTTTTCGATCGCGCAGTACAAAATTCTGCCCCCTCCAAACTTTCATCATACATCCCTGCCCAAAAATTTTTCTTGGATTCTTTGGTGAGGTGAGTTGCAAGGAAGAGTTCTTTAAAAGTGGGTGGCCGACCCAATGTCCGTTCCTAAAAAAAACATATGTATGATTAATGTAATATGTGTTAAAGAATGTAATATGTGTTAAAGAAACAAGTACTAAAATTTATGAACATAATTATCTTTACCAAGATGATGCGATGCTCATCATAGCCCCTAGACCCGCCTGTATGTCGGGATATCACATCGTCGGAATCGGCTTTCTTGCGGTTGCTTTTACCTCTCTCCGACTTCTTTTGCCACTCATCTGTGTTCCAACGCTATAAAAGAATAAAAATACATGTATTAATAATATAAAATGCAATAAAATATAACAATGATCACTAATGTATTAACTTGCTTACCATACATAACTCATGCCATATGTCCTCGTGCACGAAGCGCGGCGGATACTCACACATCACGCCAAAATCATATTCATTTTCCGGGATGGTATGCCCAGCAATCCTTGCCTTCTTTGCTAATTCGTCCGGCGATTCGACATTATGTCTGGGAAACGACGCTTTAACACATTGAAGTTGGAAGGAACCTGCTTTATCCGAGCAATAAGGACAAGCTAACTTTCCATGTGTGCTCCATCCAGATAACATTGCATAAGCAGGGAAGTCACTAATTGTCCATAGTAGTACGACTTTCATTTGGAAATTATTCATTCGATAAGCGTCATAAGTTTCAATGCCCTCTATAAACAACAATTTCAGCTCTTCTACCAAAGGTTGTAGAAAAACATCGAGATTGTGTGTAGGATTCTTTGGACCAGGAATGAGCACAAGCATTTGTATGTACTCCTTTTTTAAGGCCCGATTTTTGTTATATATATCATACTCGACCAAATCTCTCCTCTTGTATTCCCGATTTTTGCATATGGCACATGGACATCTAATTTCCAACACATCCACCCCTTCTATAGTTCGGCTTCGAATGTTGGTAGCGTTGGCATACGCAAAGTCCAAGAAGTAAGTCACATGAGATCGAAATGCCGGATTAAAAAGACCATTAGAGGTTCTCGTCGTGTACATCCAATCTCTATTAGACATGATTTTTATCGATCTATAACTAAAATTCCCAATTTTGTTAGAACTTACAAGGGGTATAAAATTCTTAAATTATGATTTTTACTAAACATATACAAACAAATAAATATAAATATATACAAATACATACACATATATAGTGAACAAAAGGGGTATACACTTGATTACCCATTCATAAACTCCCTAAAAACCCTAAAACTACAACATAACATCAGCTAACATCATGATGAATGCAATAATACATGGGTGACAGTCAATTATATTCTTAAATTATGATTTGTTAGAATTTACAAATGTGATAACTTCCTACAGCAGCCAAGACCAGCTCTTTTTTTACCACAGCTACTGCATTTTAGCTTGTTTGCCCTTATGATCTAGGTTCTTGATAAGTCCATCATTAAAATAAATCATAGGAGTCTAGCTTACGCATTTTAATATAATACAACGGTATAAATTTTACTTGGCTGGAGATAGGGTCCCAATATTTGAAAGTTCAAAATCACACACTGTATGCACCAAAACTTTTAACACTGATTATTTTACTTGGCTGGAGGTAGGGTCCAATGTATGCACCAAAACTCTTAACACTGGTTATTTTATATATATATATACATTATATTTATTTCATTAAATTATAGTTCATACAAATCCTATGCACGTGCAACAGATTAAAAACACATATGCATACATACAAAGTAATTAAAAATCATCCACCACACTTGGGACCACAATCCTATACACGTGCAGTAGATTCTCCATAAACAAACATAGTCTAAAGATTGTTCTGTTCACTTTAATCACTTACAAACAATAATATATATACATACAAACCGCATTGAAGGGGGGCTCGAAAAACTAACCTGACTCAAAGGGAGAATCGAATAGGAATGCTGTGCAAACTGGAGGAGGCTGCGTCGAGGGGAAGGGGAAGGGGTGCAGCTTCCGTCGTCTAGCAAATCGAACGGAAATCCGGTGCAAACTGGAGGAGGCAGCGTCGAGGGGAAGGGGGTGCAGCTGCGTAAAAGGGGAAGGGGTGTGGCTGCCTAGAATGGGATGGGGAAGGGAAGGGGATATAGGGTTTTGGTCGAGCAAAGTGGTACCAGCTGTAAGGGTATGTGAATGTGAATGGGTAAGTTAAATTTTTTTTTTTATAAGTTAACTAGTTAAATATCACACATATAAAATTACTTTTACTTATTTTTGTGATTTTCTAAAATGAAAATTTAGAGGTGTGAATGTATGAGACTGACCCAAATGGGTTAAGTCAAATAAAAAAAACATTTTTAGTTATACATGTTAGGATTGACTCGTTTAACATATTTATATTTTTTTAGTGTTTTCTAATATGTGTTTGTACATCATAGCTTAGAATGATCGGGTACTTCATGTCAAAAATTTAATATGAATAGAGAATTGATGTCAAAAATTTAATATGAATAGAGAATTGATATACATACACACATACATATACATATAGAGACAAGAAATACGTTTATATATATAGATATACACCTCGGTATAATTAAATATGAAAAGAATAATTGTTTTAGTCGGAAATTTGTCGGAAATTTCCGACCATTTTCCGACCAATAAAGGTTTTAGTCGGAAAAAGGTCGGAAATTTCCGACAACTTTCCGACCAATGTTGTGTTTCGTCGGAAAGTGGTCGGAAATTTCCGACCATTTTCCGACACCAATTTTCGTTTTTTTTCATTTTTTTTCATTTTTTCAACCTTTAAACGTCGTTTTTCCATTCTATCTTTTGTACACATTAATTATACATGAAATACTTTTACTTTACCAACTTATACGCATTGTACACGTTTATACGTGTATGTATACTATCGGGACCTATTAATTAAAACAGGCTAAGTATGTTTATATATATGTATGTGTGTATGTATGCGTGCGTGTACACTTGGACAAACACATACTTATACATATATATATATATATATACACACATACATATACATATAGAGACAAGAAATACGTTTATATATATAGATATACACCTCGATATAATTAAATATGAAAAGAATAATTGTTTTAGTCGGAAATTTGTCGGAAATTTCCGACAACTTTCCGACTAATGTTGTGTTTCGTCGGAAATTGGTCGGAAATTTCCGACCATTTTCCGACACTAATTTTCGTTTTTTTCATTTTTTCAACCTTTAAACGTCGTTTTTCCATTCCATCTTTTGTACACATTAATTATACATGAAATACTTTTACTTTACCAACTTATACGCATTGTACACGTTTATACGTGTATGTATACTATCGGGACCCATTAATTAAAACAGTCTAAGTATGTGTATATATATGTATGTGTGTATGTATGCGTGTGTGTACACTTGGACAAACACATACTTATACATATATATATATACTTACATACATATAGACACAAGCAAATACATTTACGTACACACATATACCCCCACATGATTATATAACAAAAGAATAATGGTTTTAGTCGGAAAATGGTCGGAAATTTCCGACAACTTTCCGACGAATGAGAGTTTTTGTCGGAAAATGGTCGGAAATTTCCGACAACTTTCCGACCAACTAAGACTCATAAATATTATTTTTAAAATATACAGTAATTAGAATTTGGTTTTATGTTTTCCGACTATTTTCCGACAAAGATTTATTTTTATTTTTTGTATAGTTAACTTTTCCGACCACTTTTTTTTCTTCTTTTCTTCTCTTTTTTTTTGTCGGAACTTAGTCGGAAGTTTCCTTCAAATTTCCGACCATTTTTTTTTGGTCGGTAAATTGTAGGAAAATAGTCGGTAAAACCAGATTATTTTTTTAGTTGGTATTTTGTCGGAAAATGGTCGGAATTTTCCGACGAAATTGGTTTTGTCGGAAATTTTGGTAGGAAACCCCCCTGTTTTCTAGTAGTGCAACCTAACAACACGTGTCACGCTGTCACAACATGTAGATCGACCAACTATCGAAAGCAACAGGGAGGTTTTCTATTGTTTCATTCTTAAAGTCAGGAATCTTTTGAGGAATAAGTATTTTTACGTTACAATAAGGAATATAATTAGTACTAAGTTGTCATTGTTTAAAGTAGTGGATACGTAACTGTAAATAAAGTAGTTTAACCAACTCAACAACCCATTTGAAAGGTAGATAAGCTTTTGATATCATGTAATATTTAAGACCAAATAATCAGTAAGATAAGCATACTTAAATTGATACAAACTTCTTTTTGTACAAGTTTTATTTTAACAACAAACGACCATGAACGTCCAATACATATGTATGCAGTAAGGCTACTCGGCTACTCCCAACTCGGTCTTCAACTAAACGACCCTTGAAATCGAAGTTTAAATTCAATCGTTCATATTACATCCATATGCATAATGTTCGTATACTAATGTTCATTTAAGAATATATAATGAATACCAATTAATACGTAAGGTCACCTAACCTCTTGTTAACAGGATCTAATAAGAAAAACTAATCACGTATGACATGCTAAAACTATCATACGTGCATACTTTGGAAGTAATATGTAAGAATGAGTAGAAATAAAAGGATTCACTAATAGTTTTGCACTTGTATTAAACCAGAGAGAATACCCAGTCTCTCAACAATACGAATGCTCCAAAAACTTCTACAAATAACATCACAAACCGTATATATATAGACACACATAGATACTACGGATCAAACAGAAGTTCCGTAGTATCCAACTATAATACGGACACCTTCAAGTTCAAAAGTAAATACTTTTGAACATTACAACAACTCATTATTCTGAATTACACATGTTGGGGAAATTCGAAATTATTTGGATAAATCTGAAGTCGTGTATTCACTTTCAGATCAAACAATTGGAGTGGCTACCAATCTTTGATCGGATAAAATCAGAATTGATTCTAGATTTCTGTATGAGAATTTGGTTGATAGAATTTTTAGGGATTCTCACGAACTGGAATTCGTCTAGGGTTTTTGCAAAATCGTTTTGAGAGAGCGTCTTTTCAGTTTTCCACAACTGCTTGCAGTTTTCATTTTGAACAAAAACACCTTTAGTCCCTCATGTTTCAAAAGTGCATATTTAGCCCGAAATTTAATTTCTGATGCATTTTCGATAAAGGACTTTTATCCAAAATAAAAATTTTCCAAGCTCTGCCACTTGGACCCCGAAGCCCCGCCAAGGGGGCGCTGCCCCCTTGGATCCCCTGTCAGTCTTGATGACATTCAAATAAGCGTGCACTCTTATTTGAATGTCACACCAACATACCTCCCCCATTTTAGTGTAATCATAGATTAACTAACTTGTTCACAGCAACCAAACAAACTAATGCATAAATGAAATGTCGTGACGATTGAATTTCATATTAGTATATTACACATTCCAAATATTCGAATTTAAGGGTGTCACTAAGGATTGAACCCTTAATATCCATAATGAATACATGAAGATAATATACACATTAGTTTACATACATAGATCTAACTTGACACTATCTTTTACTAGCCTATGTCTCTATCCTTCATAAGCATATTAAAGCCAAGTCCAAGCTTCTTGAAGCAGCTAAACTTCATGCTCATATAGGTAGCTCTTTTACTCTTGCACCTGCAAATGCAATTTTTCAAAAGAGCTATTAAGAATATATACCTCAACCTTCCTTAACTTGCAGATCTAAACACATACCTTTGGGACAATTTAATGTTGTGTTCCAAACTCTAGATGTTAAGCTTTCCACATTGAATTCTGCACCTAACGTCATATTAGGTGGGAATTGGGTATCTTAACACGAGAGTTTTCAGATGGACTTTAACCCTGATCCCACAACTGATACTTTCACAAGATCTCTAGTTAACCCTTTGGTTAAATGATCAGCTAAGTTCTGTTGAGTTCTCACATACTCAACCGAAATCACACCATGCATGATGAGCTCGCGAACCATGCTGTGTCTCACACCTAAGTGTCTTGACTTGCCATTATACACTTGACTATATGCCTTAGCCAGTGTAGATTCACTATCACACCTTATAGAAACGGGAGATATTGGTTTTGGCCACAATGGAATCTCATAAATCAAGTTTTTTCTTAGCCACTCAGTTTCCTTACCAGCTGCCGCTAAGGCTACAAACTCAGATTCCATAGTTGAGTCAGTTATGCAAGTCTGTTTCTTTGAAGCCCAAGAAATAGCACCTCCCCCAAGTAGGAATACCCAACCACTTGTATAAGAATGATCTTCCTTATTGTTTTTCCAACTTGCATCTGAATATCCTTCAATCACTGAAGGAAATCCAATGTAAGTCAGACCATAATCAATGGTTCCTTTCAAGTATTTGAATACTCGACCTAATGCTTGCCAGTGATGAGTACTAGGATTGCTAATAAATATACTAAGCTTTCCAACAGCATAGGCTATATCTGGTCTGGTACTGATCATAGCGTACATAAGTGATCCAATTGCTCTTGAGTACTCAAGTGGAGATACTGCAATACCTTTATTAGGTAATAGCTTCAAACTAGGATCAATAGGAGTACTTGCGGGAGAATAATCCTTGCAATTAAACTTGTTCAAGATCTTCTCAATATAGTGGGATTGAGAGATTGAAATGCCCCTGTTCTCACGTTTGATTTTAATACCTAAAATCACCTCAGCCTCCCCCATATCCTTCATAGCAAACTTAGATGATAAAAATTCCTTTGTTCTATCAACTTGATCTTGGTTAGTATCAAAAATCAACATATCATCTACGTACAAACAGATCATGACTCCGTTTCCAGAAGCATCAAACTTGCTATAAACACATTTATCTGCTTGGTTTAAAACAAAACCATTAGACAATACAATCTCATCAAACTTTTGATGCCACTGTTTAGGTGCTTGCTTCAAGCCATAAAGAAATTTAATTAGTTTACACACCTTGTTTTCACTTCCAGGCATAACAAACCCTTCTGGTTGTTTCATGTAAATCTCCTCATCTAATTCACCATTTAAAAATGCAGTTTTCACATCCATTTGGTGAATTTTAAGATTATGTATAGCAGCAAGTGCTAATAATAATCTAATGGTAGATATCCTTGCTACAGGAGCATATGTATCAAAGAAGTCAATACCCTCCTTTTGTCTAAACCCTTGGATTACTAATCTGGCTTTGAACTTATCAATAGTACCATCCACCTTCATCTTCCTCATGAAGATCCATTTACTTCCCAATGGTTTACAACCAGGAGGTAAATCCACCAATTTCCAAGTGTTATTTTGCAAGATAGAATCCATTTCATCTTGGATGGCTTCTTTCCAAAAAGAAACATCCCTTGAAGCCATTGCTTCACTATATGTCTTTGGATCCTCATCGACATTGAAACAATATTGATATTGAAAATTAATATCAACCCTAGATCCTTCAACTAAGTACAATTGAAAATCGTCACCATAAGACTTGGCCTTTCTTTCTCTCGAACTCCTTCTTGGTTCAGTGCTAGTTGATGGCATAATTTCTTTTCCACTAGAAATCTTTAAAGAAGGATTCATATCCTTTTGCCTAGGTATAGATGAGAATCTCTCTTCGTCATATTCTACATTTCCACTTCTTGCCTCAATGACCGTATGTACTGACACGTGGTCATTTGGTTCTATTACATGAACCTGTGAGCAAATGAATGCTCCGCATATCCAATAAAAATGCATTCTATACCTCTTTCCCCTAAGTTTCTTATCTTAGGATCATTGAGCCTTACCACGGCTATACAACCCCAAACTCTCAGTTTTTGCAACTCGAGTGGCTTTTTATACCAAAGCTCAAAAGGGGTTGTTTTGTTCCTTTTATTAGGAACCCGGTTTAACAAATAGCAAGCCGTCAACATAGCCTCTCCCCAAAACCCATTATTTAGACCCGAATGGGACAACATGGTATTAACCATCTCTTTAAGTGTCCTATTCTTCCTTTTCCGCCACACCATTTTGTTCCGGTGTGTAAGGAGCTGTGGTATGGTGTATTATTCCAGTTGATTGGAAGTACACCGGATCAAAATACTCACCACCTCTATCGGTATGTAGAGTTTTGATCAATTCACTTTGATGAAGCTCTACTTCTTGTTTATAGATTTTAAACTTTTCCAGAGCTTCGTCTTTTGCATGTAACAAGTAAACATAACAGAATCTAGTAGCATCATCTATAAAGGTTACAACATACTTTTTGTTACCTAATGATGGTGTACCATGAAAATCACATAGATCACTATGTATCAAATCTAACAGTTTACTTTCTCTAGTAACATGTTGCATAAAAGGGTTTTCTAGTTATTTTATTCAACTTGCAGATATGGCATTTTTCATTTGTTAAATATACTGCCGGAATTAAGCTCATTTTAGACATTTCCATAAGTCGTTTATAATGTACATGTCCTAATCTAGCATGCCATAATTCAGATTTAGACGAATTTACACTAGATACAGAATCAATCATACAAACATAATTATCACTAAACGGCACTTCTAGATTTAACATAATCATACCATTACATAAATAACCAAATCCGATAAAAGAACCATGTCTTGACAAGATATACTTGTCACATTCTAACACTTGTTTGTACCCGCAATTATTTAATACAATACCGGATAACAAGTTTTTCCGAATGCCAGGTACATACAATACATTACTTAAACTTAGAGTTTTTCAAGAAGTAAATACTAGTACTACACTTCCAATTCCGTGGATTGGCTCGGTTGCAACATTTCCCATCTTTAAAACAGATCCATCTTCAATTAATGTAACGTCCTTGAACCATCTTCGATCCTTACATACGTGACTTGTTGCTCCCGAGTCATACCACCAAGCAACAGAATCATCCTGCACATAAAATGCTTCAGAAATTAGTGAAACATAATTCACATCCGAATTATAATTAAAGTTCAATTTCTGACCTTGTTGCTTTGGATCCTTAGAGGATCCACTAGTACCAGTTTCGTTCTTGGCTTTACCGACACGACAATCTCTCTTGAAGTGTCCTGGTTTACCACACTTCCAACAGCCTTCATCCTTAGTCTGTTTTGAATGCTTCACAACCTTGTTCTTCTTGTTAGGCCCACTTTGAAACCTCCTTTTATTGTTTCCCTTGTTAGAATTTTTGAAACTAGGACCACTTTCTTCCACCATGTTAACAGAAGACCCACCAACGTGTTTATCTTTGTTAACAATTTCCATGGCCCGACAAGACTCCTCAATTCGAAAACAACTTCCAAGTTCAACCAGATTCATTTCCTCCTTCTTATGTTTTAAAGTATGTTTAAAATTTTTCCAAGAAGGAGGAAGTTTATCAATTATAGATGGAACAGAAATTGCTTCATCCATCTTTAAACCATGTTGTTCGAATTGACCCTGAATTCTTAGACATTCATTATATTGTTCCATGATGGATCTATCATCAACCATTTTATAATTCATAAAATCACTGACTAAGAATTTCTTACTAGATGTGTCTTCAGCCATGTATTTGGCCTCTAGTAATTCCCACAGTTCTTTTGCAGATTCAACATTTTGATATATATCGAAAAGAGAGTCACACATACCATTCAGAATATCCCCACGACAGATGTAATCATCATTCAGCCACTTTCCACGCTTCCTAGTTTGTTCCAGCGGCTCATCCGTCACTTCCTCGGGCATCGGGGTACTCAGAACGTACACCACTTTCAAAGTCGTAAACAGGAAATGCATTTTCTTTTGCCAACGACGGATGTCTTTCCCTTCAAACTTGTCCAATTTCGCAAATTTGTTCGTCATAGCCTTCGCAGCTTCTCCACCGCTTGTCATCTTCACTGAATTGGTTGATCTTTGTTGGGGAAATTCGAAATTATTTGGATAAATATGAAGTCGTGTATTCACTTTCAGATCAAACAATTGGAGTGGCTACCAATCTTTGATCGGATAAAATCAGAATTGATTCTAGATTTCTGTATGAGAATTTGGTTGATAGAATTTTTAGGGATTCTCACGAACTGGAATTCGTCTAGGGTTTTTGCAAAATCGTTTTGAGAGAACGTCTTTTCAGTTTTCCACTACTGCTTGCAGTTTTCATTTTGAACAAAAACACCTTTAGTCCCTCATGTTTCAAAAGTGCATATTTAGCCCGAAATTTAATTTCTGATGCATTTTCGATAAAGGAATTTTGTCCAAAATAAAAAATTTCCAAGCTCTGCCCCTTGGACCCCGCTTCTCTCGGGGGGCACTGCCCCCTTGGATCCCCTGTTAGTCCCCATGACATTCAAATAAGCGTGCACTCTTATTTGTATGTCACACGCAATCTCAAATTACACTAAAATATCCAACAACACATAGTAATTAGGAACGATTACATAATTCGGAATATCCATTTACAAGCATTAAACAAAGTTACATCAAGACCCCTTCACTTTCAGAGTTCGTCGAATCCAGCATTTCATCACTTTCAGTGCATTTACATAATAAATATCATATAAATTAAAGTGAGAAATATGAGCCACAATGAACGAAAAAAAGGATATGAATCTAAATTAATCATACGTGACAATTAGATATCCTCATATCCACATTAACGAAAAAAAGGATATGAATCTAAATTAATCATACGTGACAATTAGATATCCTCATATCCACATTAACGAAAAAAAGGATATAAATCCAATTATTATAAACACGGAAACAATTAACCCCTAATGATTGCAGGCCTTCTTTTTAGTACGGAGCTCCCATATTCACCCTGAAAATTAAACCATAAACCATTTAGTGGTGTCAAAAATCTTTTAAAATGAAGAAAAAGCTAAAATATTCCATATTATCTCATGGTAATTGATATTTAGTGTTCATAAAATGATTGAATATATATACAATCAGTCATTTTATACCGAATCAATTTTAAATAGATAACTGTGACAGCTGAATAAGCTTGTATAATATTATTTTAAATATGATATATAAGAGGGTATCCTTATAACCACACCTCCCTCTCTCAAACATGTAGCATTAAAGTACTATGTGTAGATGCTTATGTGACACACGCGTTGTTTAATACATAACCACTTTTAAGTTGAGAATCGTATAAACACGTGTACGTATTATTTTAAGTTTGATACATAATCAATAACCATCTCTATTTATCTTTGTTATTAAACCTGATCAGCATTACATACAACTTCTTATACTTGCTATATTTTTTTTTGTACTAAACAAGACTGATATATATCTTTATCACAAAAACCACTATGGTTTATAATCTTTTCAAACCTTTTTTTTTACTAAACGTGTTCTATAACTAAAATGATTCTATTTTAAAACCGGGTCTTGTATTAAATACGAATTTAGTAAAGACGAGATGAACCTCCCCTTGCGTTTCTTCAAAAACCTTTGCAGTGACCTTTTACGTGCGATGGGTAGATCTGAACATGATTCATCAACATCTAGCTTCCCTACATCAAGTAAATATATGATGAATGATAAGCACGTTGAGTTTCATAAGTTATACATAGTAAATACTTATAAGTTTTAGGAAAGTTTAAAATTATGAAAAATAGTACCTTGGTTAAGAGTCTGGAGTTTGTTGTGTGATGGAGATGTTGGTGTTTCTTTTCCATATGCCAATTTTATAACTGTCTCTGCCTGATTAATTAAAATTGTTACATCATGACAAATAAAGAAAATCACAAAAATAATTTTCTAGGAGTGTTATATCATGTCTATGGATTGGAAAATCATCCATGCCCTATATCCGGTCTCATACCCATCGAAAATTTGTTAGTTTGTTAAGAACTAGTATTGGAGCCCACGCTTCGCGACGGGGTCATAGGAGTGTATTGGCCAGAATGTATTTGTTACATGGTATATCGATGACATATTAAAGACCATGCAGGCTTTTATCTAAACGGCAGTAAAAATAAACAATCAGCATGGTTAAGTAACATGTTTAAAATTAAAAGTTAGCTTTAAGCATAATAAGGTAAACAAAAACATAATTAAGTTTGTTACCTGGTATATTGAAGGATTAATATAGACCATGTTGACTTTAATCTACATGGTGGTAATAATAATCAACACGATTAACTAAACATGTTAAGATTTAAAAAGTTAGCTTGAATTATAATAAGTCAAATAAATGATCATTTAAGTAAAAAAAGAATTAAACATATGAAAAAGATAAAGAAAAAATATATATGTTAAAAAATAACTTTATTAAACTTCCGTATAAATATATTAAAGTTAAGTGCTATAAACGTAAATTGTTTATAAGAAAAGAATTAATAGCGTTTAGGGATCGTATAATAACTCTATTAAAATTAAGGGGTAAAACCGTAAATTAACTAAATGAAAAGAATAATAATAATAATAATAATAATAATAATAATAATAATAGGGAAATTGGATTTAAACAATCCGAACTTTCACCTGTTGGCCAAAAACACTCCGAACTTTTAGTTTGGTCAGCAGCACTCTCAACTTTCATCCTATTTTCCCAAAACACTCCCAAACTAAGATATCACTAACCAAGTTAGTTTCCATTGCTGATGTGGACATTTTGGGTGACTGAAGTTAGTTTTTAAGTTTTATTTATTACACAAACAGTCCCTGTAGTTATAAAAAAAATCATAAAAATAAAAAAAAATCTAAAAATTCAAAAAAATTCAAAAAAATCATAAAAATTCAAAAAAAATCAAAAAAATTCTAAAAAAATCAAAAAAAATCTAAAAAAATAAAAAAATATCATAAAAATTCTAAAAAATATCAAAAAAATTCTAAAAAAATCATAAAAAACCGTTTCGACCCGTACCGTTTCGACGGGAACTGTTTCGACGCGTACCGTTTCGACCCGGACCGTTTCGACCCGTACCGTTTCCACCCGGACCGTTTCGAACCGTACCGTTTCGACCCGGACCGTTTCGACCCGTACCGTTTTCGACCCGTACCGTTTCGACGCGAACCGTTGAAACGGTACGGGTCGAAAACGGTACGGGTCGAAACGGTACGCGTCGAAACGGTTCGCGTCGAAACGGTACGGGTCGAAAACGGTACGGGTCGAAACGGTCCGGGTCGAAACGGTACGGTTCGAAACGGTCCGGGTGGAAACGGTACGGGTCGAAACGGTCCGGGTCGAAACGGTACGCGTCGAAACAGTTCGCGTCGAAACGGTACGGGTCGAAACGGTTTTTTATGATTTTTTTAGAATTTTTTTGATATTTTTTAGAATTTTTATGATTTTTTTTTTATTTTTTTAGATTTTTTTTTATTTTTTTAGAATTTTTTTGATTTTTTTTGAATTTTTATGATTTTTTTGAATTTTTTTGAATTTTTAGATTTTTTTTTTATTTTTATGATTTTTTTATAACTACAGGGACTGTTTGTGTAGTAAATAAAACTTAAAACTAGTAAATTATACAGGGACTGTTTGTGTAATAAATAAAACTTAAAAACTAACTTGGTTAGTGATATGTTAGTTTGGGAGTGTTTTGGGAAAATAGGATGAAAGTTGAGAGTGCTGCTGGCCAAACTGAAAGTTCGGAGTGTTATTGGCCAACAGGTGAAAGTTCGGATTATTTAAATCCAATTTCCCATAATAATATTGTAACACTAGCCAAATAAACCAAGTAGCCAAAGTACACCATACTTTATATTTATTCGAATAAACCAAATTCGAATGTGGTTTGTGATTCATTTTTGAAGAACTTATATTTCGTTTAGTTTGACCCAAAAAATTTCAAACCGAAAAAAAGAGACCAAATAATCAAATAAACCGAAAAGAACTAATGGACATCTCTAATGATTCCAAGTTGTTTAAACTATTTTTGTCATAATTTTGTTCATATTTAACATGTGAAGGGACTTTAATGTCTAAAAAAAATTATTGATGGACTTTTTTGAGACGATGCAGAAGGCATTTTGATTTTTTCATATACAAAAAATTGTTAAGGGACTTTTATGAAAAATATATTGGATTTTGATGATATCTTCCATAAAACTAAAATGTAAAATTATCTATTCTAATATTTATATAAATATAAAAAAATAAGAAATATAAAACTAAAAAGTTGGCGCATTAAAAGAATACCTTATTACCAAAAGACACATTAAAACAGAAATGGAAAAGTTATGGGTATTACTATGTCCGCGTTATACATGGAAAAATTTTAAAATTATCTCTACCGGTGTGACGCGCGTTATACATGGAAAAGTTTTAAAATTATCTCTACCGGTGTGACGCCTGTACTAAATGTTTCGAGTTTCAGATTTACCCGTAAGATTCAAACAAACAAGTATAACCTTACCTGATGCGGCGAAACTTGATAGACATTGACGCTCCCATTGTAGAAGATAGTCAAAGGAGTGGTCTCCGGCATGCTTGATTTCACCAAAACATGCAATTAAAATCATTTCAATTTGTACAACAATATTAAAACAAAATAAAAAAAAAATATTATCGGTACCTCAAAGAAAGTGAAGGTGGATAATGAGCAGAATGGAGTGGCTTTTTTCCTGATTCAATCACGGTTTTAACAAGCTCTGGATTCATCTTCGAAATCCAACCTTGAATATCTTACAAAAAAAAAACATAAAACAATTTCAATAAACCAAACAATAAGCATATATATTTAAAAAAATGAGTTGAAAAACAATGAAACATAAACCTCGGAAGCTATGAGGTCGATGAAAGATCTTTTTGGGCGGCCGAGAATGGTTAAGTTCGATGCCGGACATTGTTTGGTTTGGTTTGGTTTGGTTTGGTGTAATCAGCAGAATTGTGTGAAATTAAATATATTTGAGGACATTATGGGTCCCTTCCTTTAATACGCACCTGATATTCATGCTCTCCTTTTTTTTTTTTTTTTTTTTTTTTTATTAAACGTTAGTTACAACGACATACTATAACACATGAATATTTTAAATAACGATTTGAATTTTGGCCAAGCTTCATATTTATTACTCGGGGTAAACATAATTACAAATATAATTTTTTTTTTTGAAAATATTACATTAGAACTTGTGAAGAAAGAAAATGAACGAAGTGGAGACAAATTAGTAACTATTGTAAAAAAAACAGTTGTATCTTACGCATCAAAATGAATACTATGCGTTCTAAAATTGAGAGTAAATGAGAATTATATCTTGTTCTAATCTTTTGTATGGTATTATAGATATAGATATATAATTATATATGCTTATAGAAAGTTTGATTCGTAACTAACTTAAGTAGTAAAAGATAAGGCTAACATTTTGGCAAATTGGGTGGGTCGGTGTGTGTTTGAGTTAAAACAAACTTTTTTTAAAAAGTTATATTGGTTCGGGTCAAAAAAGGTTTTGGCCAAAATGAAGTCGGTTGAAACGAGTTGTTTTAGAAAAGGGCACCAAAACAAGTTCAACAACTATATTTTTAAGGTGGCCGGCTAGTGGCGACGGTGTAGGTGGTGGCATAGTGAGAATGACTGAGGTATTGTTGGGGACAGTGATGGTGGGTGCATAAGTGGTGGTGGCGAAGTGGCAACAACGGTGCTCGAGTCAATGGTGAAGTGGATGTAGTGGAGGAATGTTGGTGGCATTTAGTGGTGGTGGTGGTGTTGTAGTGTCAATGGCAGCGGTGGCAACAACGATGGGCAATGCTGACAACGCCAACAATGTTGAAGAGGAGTGGGTGATGGAGACGAGCAAGAGTCATAGGTGATGACCGGATAATAACCTACTTGTACTTTTTTTAGTTAACAAGTTTTTGTAATATTTTCTGATTTGACCGGTTAACTAATCTCCATGGACTTGAATTAATCTATAGACAAATGAATCTATGTACACTTTATTTTGTCTAAGCCGGTCTAGTGTTTAAAGAATGAATCATAACTACCACACATATAATAAAAAAGTTGTAAATAGTAGTATCTTTTGCTATATATAAGTACTTTTTCAGTAAACCGGTCTAATCGTGTCTTATATAGATATCTATTGCCAACCATACTTCAAATCCTATAGTTGGCTTTAGACTTTTAGTGTGTTTAATGTTTATAGAGAAGATAGGGTGTAATGCACTCATGTGAAAAGAGAGGGTACTTCATGTGAAACACCACCTTAAAACGAGATACGTGAGTGATTTTAATTGTTGTGAGAGGAGTAGACTTTCCAAGTTTGTGCAGCTGCCAAGTAGTCCATCACTTGGAATAATAAGTAGAAAAAGAGACACGTGGAAAGCAACAAGAGCATGGAGTGGAGACTAATTTTTGTAAATGTTTTGGCAAATAACTTTTGTTAATCTTTTTAATCAACCGGAGTAATCATGAAACATGAAAAATAATATACACCTTTACTTTTTTAAAATTTGAATGTGATAAACGTTTAACACTTTTAACTTTATCCCTTTTGCATCAACAACCATGACCAAGGTGTTAGTGTTGATTTATTACATATTACGTTTCATGCCCCTGTGGCGGTGGCGGTAATAGGGTGTTGGCAGTGGGTGGTGGGCGGCATTTAGTGGCGGTGCTCGGCGGTGGCACTGGCAGTGATGCTTTACGGATAACGAATTAAAAATATTATATTTACTATTTAAAAACATTATATGGATAACTACAATTAATATACTTTACTACAAGTAACTTCTATTTTGTTTAATCGTTATTATGTTTAACTACAAGGGATATGATCAAATAAAAAGTTTATTTTAGCTAGAAAGGATAGGAAGCAATAGCATTATAACATGTGACAAAATTTAAAAATAAAGAGGAATTGTATTTTAATCAATTTTATCCAATCTTCTCTATTCTTCTCTCTGTAACTTCAAAACTCACAATTTTCAAAACCCACCATCTTCAACCTTTTATTCACTTTCTATCTCATTAATCACTACATTATAATGCGATTTTCATCACCAATCAATGATTCAAATACCCAATCAACGTGTTCACAACTTTTCTGAAGAAACCCGGTTTAATTTCATACAATATCTCATTTTTCCTGTGATTTTGAAGCGAATCAATCGATTCGTTCCGTTCCATTCGATCGCTGATAAGTGTTTCTAGCATTCAAATTTCGTCAGTCGTTGAAGAAATATGAAGAAATCGGCTTTTGATCTATGTAAGAAAATTTTGAATTGCATTTTTAGGATCTGTGTTTTTTAATTGAGTCATCGCGTTTTACAAAGGAATGAAAAAACAGTTTTTTTTCACTCCATTGCGTTTTAGAAATAACACATTTTATTGTGTTTTTAGTCTATTACGTTTAGGTAAAACACATTTTATGTGTTTTTAGTTCATTGCGTTTTAGAAAAAAAAACACTTTTTTTGTCTATTGCGTTTTAGGAAAACACATTTTATGTGTTTTTTGGTCCATTGCGTTTTAGAAAAACACATTTTGAAGTGTTTTTAGTCCATTGCGTTTTAGGTAAAACACATTTTTATGTTTTATTAGTCCATTGCGTTTTAGAAAAATAAGGGAAATTGGAGGAGAGAGAAACTAATGTCTTGAATTGACTAGAATGTCCCTACACAAACCCACGCGCCTTTTTTTTTTCAATTTCACTCATTTAATCTTAGTTATTGATTAATACATAGATGGTCAAGATTACTTCATAGACTTCCTACCCAAATAAACTTCCTAGTATATCCTGACCCTTAACTACATTTTTTTTTTTGAACGGCAAATTTGGATCACTGACGGACCACTGGAGTATCATCGTGCCACCAGCAGAACCACCCGATCATATCCATCTCCACTAGGCAATAATGCCTATACACCAATTCAGGAGGAAACCCAATAAATCTGGGAAAACCCCCCTTTGTGGGAATCGAACCCATGACCTAATGGTCATAAGCCTTATTCCACCACCAAGATACCACTAGGCTATAATCCCATGGGTCCTTAACTACATTACCACATGACATTTAATCTTAGTTATTGATTAATACATAGATGGTCAAGATTACTTCATAGACTTCCTACCCAAATAAACTTCCTAGTATATCCTGACCCTTAACTACATTACCACATGACATTTTTTCGTTCAATTTTGTTATCATTAACAAATAAATATATTTTACTACAATTAAAAATATTCTATTTTGTTTAATCGTTATTATGTTTAACTACAATTACCACATGACAATTTTTCGTTCAATTTTGTTATCATTAACAAATAAATATATTTTACTACAATTAAAAATATTCAATAATATAGATAACGATTAAACATAACAAAATATAAATACGATTAAACATAATAAAATATAGTCAAATAAGCGTAGATTCTCCGATGTATTTAATGAAAATTATTTCATTACTTCATTACCTCATTGGTTAACGGTTTAAAAATAATTAAAAAGTTTCCTAAAGAATTGATGACCGTGACAAACACTTTACAAGTGGGTTGGGTATTAATTACTATGAGTAAAAGATTACAAACTTGTAGAATGACTATCATGTACGTCTAATTGTCTTATTTACAAATAAACTATTTTTGTTATTCAACACGTGTATACACATAAGTAAGTAAGTATAACTTAGTATAGCATTGTAAGATGGATGACCATCAAAATTCTGATAAACATAAAGTACATGATTTGATGTTACCTCTGGAAATAGAACAATGCAACTATTTTGCTTATTTTTACAGCAACACAAATTTAACATTATTGACACTTCAAATGGCTTCATCCACTACTCAGCGGTTCAACAGACAGCAGCAACAAAGACTTGCCAAACTGAATTATTCCAAAATTAAGAGTAAATTGATCAAGGACTATCTAATTGTAATTTGAAATACTTGATTAAATTAACACACTTTAGTAAACTGATATAAGGCTATGGGGTGTGGGATAAAGCCTCTAGGGGCTTTATCAGGACACGTCAGCGTCACGTAGGATCCACGTTAAGCAGGGGGCTTTATCACGCTCTCCCTTAACTTGCAGGGTGTGGGATAAAGCCCCCTCAATGCCTATAGCGCCCCCTTGTCTTGACCAACTTACCTCAATCAAGCCAAAAACGCTCGTTACCATGCTGGAGCCTCATCAATGGCGCCCCATCGTAAATCAGAGGGTGTGGGGTGGTGGCACTATAGAATGTGAGGTGGCATGGGTGGCGCCTCCACACCCTCCGGCCTAAGCATAGACGGGCCTACCGATTTTTTTGCTCGTAGTGTTAATTTTACCGAAAATTTCTTTTTTTTTTTTGTACTGTAAAATATTGGATTTTTTTTTAAGAATCCACCCCCACCGAATTTTTTTTCAAGCTTCACCGCTAAAGTTAGAACCTGTAGTTTTTTATTTTATATGTAAAATATATTATAGTTTTTTTACCGACACCTGAGATTTTTAAACACTGACCCCAAAGAATTTTAAAGTTATTAAGAAAAGTTTAAATTTATACATACTCAATTTGAAAAACAAAGTGAAACACAAAAAATGGGTATATATGAATTCAATTACGTACTTTAGTTATACTTTCTAAATGGTAGAACTGGATTTGCTATTCAAAAAGGGACTGCGACACAACTTGTTACTCATTTGTCTCCCATTCTTATATAATTTTTTTATCGATGGAAATGGAACTAGAACGTTTATGTAAAAAAAAAGTTATTGAATGGTGCGTAATCTTTTTTGTGAATGATTACCAATTTTAGCTCTAAGTTTGATCTGTTAAAAAGACAAATTATAATTAGTTATGTATCCTGACCCAATTGGACCATGGATAAAAAACAAACTGGGGTGAAAAAAAAAATTCATAGGTCCGTCACTAGATATAAGACAGGAACATACCACGCCGTTAGCAGCGAAGAACAGCCGGAATCATAATAAGGGTCGTTGTTGTAAAAAGGTGGCGGTGGTTGCTGCCGGTTGAAGTAACCTTGGTACCCCATAGGGCGTGGCGGCGGCGGAGGGCGTTGATGGTGGAGATGGACAGGTGGCGGTGGTGGCGGTGGGCCAAAGAGACGTGGGCCCGGAGGAGGCGGTGGCCCATACCCTACACATTAATTAACAATATATATACACAAATCTAATAACAACTTAAGAATATAATATAAACAAACAAAAGGAAATGAAAGTATAGTAATATAATTTGCCTGGTGGTGGAGGATAGTGTTCATGACGGTAGCTCATTGCTT
Organism: Helianthus tuberosus; assembly: GCA_030545235.1. Classification (NCBI taxonomy): domain Eukaryota; kingdom Viridiplantae; phylum Streptophyta; class Magnoliopsida; order Asterales; family Asteraceae; genus Helianthus; species Helianthus tuberosus. The sequence continues at coordinate 9,028,958 of CM060398.1, read as the reverse complement.
TCAAATGGATTGGAATGATTTGAATTGAAATTTAAACAAGAAAAAGAAGAATAATATAATGGCATGTGAAGATATAGGCGGTGAATCAGGAAATAGCGGTCGACTGATTTTGTTTCTTACTCCAGAGTCCAGTCGGTTCAGAATTCAGATAAACGATTTTTGAGTATGGGTTGGGCCGATCTGGGCTTCTTTAAATTTGTTCAACTTTGTCTAGGCAAGGCCCAAGAGACTAGAGAGATTTGAGTTTTGTTGAGTATTTATATTTATTGAGTTCATATTAGTTGAATGGGTTAGTATCAAATACAAACTCAGGCCCAAGAGACTAGAAAGTTTTGAGTTTTGTTTTTGTTGAGTATTTATATTTATTATTGAGTTCTTATTAGTTCAGTGGTTTAGTATCAAATACAAAGTCTTTTAAAAATAAGAAGTCATAAGAACGGTATCAGATGTGAGATTTTAGATTATTGTTTTTAGATGTTTAGCTTGTAGATTTTAGACTTTTTGTTTACACCAATGTGTCTTTTTATTTATCATTGTGAAATTTTATATTTTCGTAATTGTATTTTGTGACTCATTGTGTCTTTTTTCTTTGACATCTTGTTATATTTTTCGGACTTTGTTATACTTTGCTCGACATTGTGTTATATTTTGCGATCCATTTTTTCTTTTTATACTTTTTATTTTTATGAGCCTTTATAGAACAACTTTACCGTTAGTTCTACAGTGTGGCTTTATAATTTATTGGTTATAAATATTATAAACTTTGTAATAATTACAATTAAGTTATTTGCGATTACTTTTTTACAAGGAATATTACTCATTACATAACTAGTGAGAAAAATACGATTGAAAGTTGGGTCATTCACAAGGTGGGGAGTAGAGACATGGTTAACTTGAAATCGAAACCATACGAGCCAGCCTAGCTCAGTTCAGAATCTCTCTATCAAGCTGAAATTCAACCCTGAACTTGGTTCCTCAACTAGAGCTAATTCAAGGTCGTCGAGCCGACTCAACTGAAAAACTAAATACATATGAAACTATTGGAGGAAGAAACTGAGGTTTCTTGACAAAAAGAAGAAAAAATCATGGATTGGGAGGTGAATGGTGTTGGTTCAGTAGTGGTTGTGTCACATATGTAGCATTGATAACGGCTCTAGAATATGGGCATAGACAAAGAGAATGTAGTGATGTTGGGGATGGTAACCTAGCCAAATCACACAAGGTCATGGACAGTAAAAGTAAAGAAGTTTGGTTCATAAGAAATGTCATGTATTAAATGATCGTATTAGCAACGAATGAATAAAAAATTCCATAGTTTTATCGTTTTTGAGTGAGACGCTTCCCGGGAAGACTCTATCTTGGCAATTAAATTACCTCCTTCAAGACCGAGAGAACAATATTAGTTTTGTATAAGGATTCGTATGTTAAACAAATAATTTATCATTATGTAAAAGCATATTTCTAAGTGTTTACAATCTCCAATGTTCAAATATCTATTTTAACAAATAACTATGGTAATTATATTTGATCTATCATCTATCAACTATTTATAGAAAATATATATATATATATATATATAACAGTTGATGTTAAAGGCATTGTAGACAGGTTAACCCTACTTTTTTTTTGGAAGGAGACTCGATCAGGTCTCCGGGGTCATGTCAAAGACATTCCCCCGTCATCTCCGCTCTTCCGGACGCGATGTTCGATCGGGCCCCGGCCGGCGCGCAAGCTGACTTCCGCCCGGAAACCATACTGCCCCCACACGAGAGACTCGCTGGGGTAACAGCTGGGTAAAACCGGGTTGCCCTCAAGACCGCACCATGCCTCGGTAGGATACGATCCATCATTGGGACGACCCACCCCCGAAATGCCGCAGCCGGGGATCGAACCGGAGATCTCAAGAGGAAACCCTACTTGACCATTTCTCAAGTCTCAACGTATATAACTTGGGCCATAAATATTTTATAAAATCCAAATTTTCAAGTACTATCAAAATTTGGAAAATATTAATTTAATATTCTAATAAGAAGTTTATAAAACAAAAGGATAAATTTAGCATAGTTTTATCACAAGATATATTTAGGTTGGGTGGTCTGGTCTCAAGCCCTTAGGGTTTTATAACGCCACGTAAGCCCCACATAAGCGGGGGGTTTTATAGTTAACTTGCACGGTGTGGAATAACGACCACTATAAGGCTGGAGGGTGTGGTTGGAACCCCTAGGGGCTTTATCAGGCCACGTCAGCACCACCTATGATCCACCTCAGCCATGGAGCCCCCTTTAATTTGCATGGTGTGGATGGAGCCCGTTATTAAACAAAATTAAAAGAAAAAAATTTCATTGGTTTAAATCAAGTGGGCCCCTCTATAGCGCCCTTTCTCAATCTTTACCATGATGGAGCCCATCCTATAGCGCCCCCCTTTAATTCAGACGGTGTGGTCGTATAGCGCCCCGGGGCGCTATAGTTGCTGAGTTGGCGGGGGTGGCGCCCCCACACCCTCCAACTAAGCCCTTTTTAATTATATTAAAAAAAGAAAAAAATAAACTCAAATCTGATTGGTTCAAGCAGTGGGCCCCAGTCCATTCTTCCTCTTCACGCCCGCTATGGCTTTGACGGAGGCCACGATTGGTTCAAGCAGTGGGCCACATTCCCTTCTTCGTCTTCACGCCCGCTATGGCTTTGGCGGAGGCCAAGGATAGCGCAAACAACCCCCGTCCCCCCACAAACTACTTACAAATCAGTACCAAACCATTCAACGGATACAAACTTAAAGTGGGGGAATAGTAGGCCGGCAATAGTGTTTTGCTAGGATTGGTTGGCTTGGGCGGCCACATGCCACCCACAAAAAACTTTTTTTTTTAAATTACGATTTTGCCCCGTTTATATTTATAGTCATGTATGACACTCCTTATTGGCCCAACAAATTTATGATTTTATCCCGTTTTAAAATTACGATTTTGCAAACAGTTCAAAATTATGTTTTTACCCCCACTTAAAAATAAATTTACGCTTTTGCTCCATCAAAAATTTCAATTTTGCCCTCGGTTTAAAATTACGATTTTGCCCAGTTTAAATTTACAGTTTTGCCATTATGTTTTTTCCTTAAAATAACGATTTTGCTATCTGTTCAAAATTATGTTTTTACCCTCACTTAAAATAAATTTACGTTTTTGCTCCCAACTAAAAATTTCAATTTTGCCCTTAAAATTATGTTCAAGAATTCGATTTTACCCCGTTTAAATTTACAGTTTTGCCATTAGTTTTTTCCTCTCACAGCCAAGTTACGATTTTGCCATCAACTTAAATATACATTTTCTCCATCGTTTTTGTGTGTTTTCCTGGTTAAATTACAATTTTGCCTCCAGTGTAAAATTACACTCATGCCGGCAGCTGCCTGGCACTCCTCCATTGGTCCATTTAATTTACGATTTTATCCCTGAAATAAAATTATGATTTCGTCCTCAGTTAAAGTTACGTTTTTCCCGTCGTTTTAGTTTTTCCAACAAAACTATAAAAGTTTTTTTTTAATTGGTTGACTCGATTTAATTTTTTCCGTCTCAAGGAGCTAACTAACACTCACTCGTTAGTCCTGAAAAAATACAGTTTTACCCTGAGCCAAAAATTGCGGTCATATCATCGTTTTAGTTTTTTTCCTAGTAAAATTACAATAGTATTTTTTAATTGATTGAGAATTATTCGGCCATCGCCCCGCAACGCGGGCAGGGCATCAACTAGTTACTTACAAATCTAAGCATCAATGTTAGTAATAACCAATAGTCCAATACAGTAAAAGCAAAGAACTTGTGGCACCAATTATGTTATTAAATATGTAAACTACACGACCACAAACCGCCCACATTTTGAAAGAACATATAGTGTCAAATACTTGTAGCTAAACTAGAAGCAAAAGTTTAATGCCAAGACACCAATAATTGATTTGATATGAATCAAGACATCAGAAACAACCTGCCAACCATCCCACTAGCTATTAGACCAAGCGGTATGGGGGCCGGCTTAGGCCCGGCGCCGGTCCCCCACACCGCCCCCTAGCCCCGTCTTGTGAAAACCGGCTGCCAGAAAACGTTGATGACGAGCCTCATTTTCAAAAAGAATGCCGTTGGTAACGGCTATAATTTAAAAAAAAAATTAACTTTAAATAAATACCACTTCTTTCATCAATTTTTATACAATTTACTCCCATTCTCATCCATTTTTATAAAAAAACACTCCCTTTTTTTATACAATCATTAATCCATTCAACCCAAAACAACCCCAACCCGAACAACCCCAACCCGAACCAACCTAACTTTTTTTCGAGTCCCGCTTACACTCCGACTATGGATCCTTCGTGGGGGTCTCCACAATTTACGTTTTCGGGTTACCAACAATCACCCAACGCCTTCTCACAAATGTCCCAAGTTCAACAAATGCAACAATTCCAAACACTCCAACAATTCATGCAACGCAACTCGTTTCAACTTGAACAATCCCAACCGTAACCCCCGGTTCAACTTGATGATGATGATGAAGAAGTCGTCCCCGAATCGCCATCTAAAGAACTCAAGCACAAAAAAAAAAACACAGGGAAGGGGAAGGCAATTGAAACCGAACCCGACACTGCAAAAAAAGCGGTTCGAGAGGGAAGCAGAGACAACAGTGGACAAAAGTAGAGGAGGAGGCGCTAGCAATTTCGTATGTTAAGGCCTCAACTTGCCCGATTGTCGGTATGAACCAAAGTTTATTTTTTTTAATTTAAATTTAAAAAGATTTATTTTTTAGTTTTACTAATGCATTTTTTTTTAATTTTAGGGAACAATCAAACGGGTTCTAGTTTTTGGAAGACGACAACGGATAGATTTAACGAGCTTATGGGGCAAGGCCCGATACGTGATATCGATTCCGTATCGGGCAAGTGACGGAAAATGAACAAGACCGTGAATGATTTTTGCGGGTATTATAACGCAATTTACAACAATCCTCCTAGTGGGAGTAACGACGAGGACATTCTTAACCTTGGGATGGCTAAATGGGATTCAAAAAATCCGGCGCCTTTCCCGCACCTCCGAGCATGGAACATTTTAAAAAAAGAACCTAAATGGGCGCCGATTCCAAATGAGGTCGCAACCGCCAAACGGACTAAAACTTCCAAGTCTGGAAGTTATAGTGCGGGAGGCTCCACCGCTCGTTGTCAAATTGACATAAACGACGACCTGATATATGACGAGGATGTGTTGCCCGTTCGCGAGAACGAACGTCCCACCGGAAGGGACAAAGCAAAAAAAGAGGTGGCCGGAAAGCGCAAAGGGGCCGGCTCGAGTGGAGGGGGAGGCTCGGGTGGAGGGGGCGGCTCGAAGGCGTCTTCGAAAATGGACGAGTTGATAAATGAATTTCGTTCGTTCAAAGACTTTGCGGCCGAAAAATATAGTCACAAGAAAACCGTGTCGGCCGACTATGCTCGAGCGGAGGATTTTAGGATTATGAGGTTGGATCTCGACTCGGTTCCGAAGGATGAACGCGAGGTTTATCGGAGGATGAAGAAAAAGGTGAAGAAAAAATGGACGGCGTAGTTTGTTTAGGTTTTTAATCGTATCGTAATTTTTTTTTCGTTTTTATGTTTTCCGTTTCTAGGATTAGTAATTTTTATTTTTAGGAAATGTAATTTTTTTATGTTATGAAATGAATTTATTTATCTTGTTTTATGTTGTATTTTTTAATTTTTATGAACTTTTTATTAAGTTAACAAAAAAAAACTTTAGAAAATTATAAAATAATTACGTGGGGTAGCCCCATCCTTCACCCCCCTCAAATTGGGAGAAGACCCATCCTCCATGCGATGGTGATGTGACGCCTATGTGGCGGCCCATCCTCATGGGGATGAGCCTCCCCATAGCTTTCTGTTTTGAATAACTTTAACATGTATTTTTAATATATTTTAAAAAATTCATACACACATATACATATACACATCCCATCAAAACATTAGTGTAAACATTAGAGTGTATTTTTATCCAATCAGAGTAAACAAAATAACCTGGATTAGTCACAAGATAAACAGTCTGTTTTAACAAATAAAACAGTTGTAAACAATTTTAACTAGTGAAATGCGTTGCAATTAGTAACTAATTTTATTTTATATATTATTACATTAGCATATGATATTGCACAATAATATGAAATATAACATTTTCTTTGTTGTTTCTTGAATCACGAAACTTACCACACACTAAAAAATGGTATTTGTATACATGGTTCAAAAGGATTCAAACTATTTAGGCATGTTTTAACTTCTTTTTTTTTTCAAATGCGCCATCAAGCAACTATGAATATCCTGTGGACCACTTCCTTGTATAGACGTTCCTTCCTAATATAATTCTAAGTCTCTAAAAGATCTCCAACCGAGAACGCGTAAATTTGAGGAATACGTCACCAAGCACTAACGTGATTCCAAATCATGGTAGCCAAAGACGAGAATAGATGAACCACAAAATCAATGTCCGAGTTAAAAAAACGCACCTTTGAGTCCCCGCTTGAATGTTCCTTCTATGAAGAGCCAAAATCATAGGGATTCGGTCCATTTTCGCTCTCCAGGCAAAAGTGTTACACTTTTTAAAACCCACTTAGACCATTTCATGACATAAAACTAGCTTGAATTAACCGCACAATCTATCAGGCGCTTAACCGAGGTTGATTTTCTTTCCATGAATCAATCTAGAACCGAATCTTCTCTCTGTCTTCGACCTCGCCATTCATAAAAATCTGCATTTTACAACTTGCAACACCTAGCTTGGATTCTAAGTTAACGATTTTATTCCAAACCCCAGTAATATATTTATTAGTCGGAAGCATCGTAAATAAGTTGTATAGACGTTTAACGCTATCCATTTCATCGGGTTTTCTATCAAGAGTTACACATAACCAATTTACACATATGATAGATCAAGTAAGATAACTTTTTAATGGACACAAAAGTTAATCAACATAGTTTTTCCATTAGAAACTGGAACTAAGGTTTTGACCAAGTGATAAATCAGAAGGTAAAAAAAGGAACCTTTCATAAACAGCCAAAGAGGAAGGAATCTATGCAGAAAGAGGGTTGTACGGTACAACAGAAACACCATCACTGTTGGACAGAGATTGATGCTGTGATTTTGGTGTTGTCCCCAGTACTTGCCATAACAAACACAAACACACCCCCTCTCTTCCCATCCATTTTATTCCTTTTTCATCTTCTACATTTTTTTTAATAATTAACACCATATATTTGGTAATAGAATTACATACATAAATATTTGATAGACATTCATAAATAAAACTTGTACTAGTGGGTTTTATAAATATATAATTTTTGTCAATAATGGAATAGAAAGATGGGACAATAATTGTTAAGAAAACTTAGCATCACTAAATAAGATGAAAACCAACATGAAGTTAATATATAATAAATAAGTTATAAGTTATATGTACAAGTGTACAACATAAAAAAATATGTGTACATTATAAAATTAATAACACATGTATACAACATCATATATGAATATTTATTATATAACACGAAACATCTAACACTTCTATATAAAGCTAAACACGACATGTTTAACTCAACGTGTCATTTTTCTAAAACATATACACGGATATTTAACAAGTAGGTTACATGACCAACTAACACAATCAAATGTAATCGGTTAATAATACGAATGACAAAGCACGTTTAGCACTATTATTGACATGTCTCACTTTACGCGATGAAGAGACAATACATGTAATAAAACATGATTAAGAAACAACAGAACACAATTAACATGATAAAATAAAAGTTAGCAAAAAAGTTGTAAGGCCCCAAACTTGAGAAACCTCATAGTTGGCAAACCATAACACATGTAATTCTTAACCTAAGGTAAAAATAAGGTAAATAAGATAAAAATCATAAAGCTTTTACATCTCTGTTGCACTTTGAAAACATCATAACCCCATCATGTACCATAACCATAACCCATAATCGCCACCTTTATACTATTCCTGCCTGAAATCAATACGGGTCTTTGTTGGATTAGTATGCATGAGTAACAACAATCAACAATCGTTAAACAGTCTAACACGAAATGTGCGTTTTATTATGATTATTAAAGGATAATCGGATCTAGATTTTAGTAATTATTATTTGTGGAATAATACTAATTAGAGTGAATTGTCAAAATGATCTCAGAGGTTTGGCTAGATTTTTCACTTTCGGCATAAAAGCTTTTTTTTTATCACTAGGGCCTTTGGAAGGTTTAAAAGTGCCAAAATGGCCCACTTTTTTAGACGCTGTTAACTCGGGGGCAATATGTCAATTCGCACCTCTAGGGCCATTTTGGCATCATTTCTCACCTCAGGGAGCCATTTTGGCAATCAAAAAAAAAGAAAAATACTTACTCTTTAATTTATTTTATATTAACCCGTCCCACCCCCAACTAAGGGCGACGATTCTTGACCCGACCCAAACCCGACACGAAAAAAAATAGGTTCGGGTCGACTAACATGATCCGTTTAAAAACGGGTCGGGTTCGGGTTGACCCATATTAAAAACAGTTGGGCTTGACTTGTATTAAAAATAGGTTGGGTTTGGGTTGACCCATTAACCCGTTTAACTATTTAATAAAAAAAAATTATATTTTTGTTTTTTCGTTTTCATTTTACATGGTTGCACACTGTATTTTTTTTACGTCTCACACTCATACTCACCATTAAACTGTTTATAGATAACCTGCTTAAAACCCAACAACATGCTTATAAATCGTCAACATGTATGACTCGTTTAAAAATACTGGTTAAACGGGTCATGTTCGGTTGACCCAAATTTATGTGTATGTGGGTGAAGGTTAAAATCTTTGACACGAATATATATATGTTGACGAACAGGCCATGTTCGGTTGACCTGTTTAACCCGTATTTTTAAATGAGTTATGCTGACTATCTATAAGCGAATTATTGGGTTTTAAGCGGGTTACTGGTAAACGTTTCTCCTGATCCCATGCATAGAGTTTTGCACATACTTAAGTTTTAGAGTAAACTTCTGTTTTGCTCCCTGTGGTTTGGTCACTTTAACGGTTTTGCCCCAAACCTTTAAAAATAGCCATTTTACTCCCTGATGTTTTGGTTTTGTTGCTAGTTTGCTCCCTGCGGGGAGCAAAATGGAAAAACAAACAATTTGGATGGAGTTAGAGGCGGGGAGCAAACTGGCAAAAAAACCGAAACATCAGGGAGTAAAATGGCTATTTTTAAAGGTTTGGAGCAAAACCGTTAAAGTGACCAAACCACAGGGAGCAAAACGGAAGTTTACTCTAAGTTTTAATATGAAAACCTTACCTTTAACTTTTTTTCTCAGTGACTTTGAGCTTAAACTTCTTTTACCAATTGAATTTGTCCTTTCTCAACTCAAGAGTCGTGAACTCTCTCTCTCTCTCTAACTTTCTCACTCTAACGCTCTGTTCCCGAGTTAACTTAACGAGGGATAAGAAAAGAAAGTAAAAGTGAGAAAGGAAAGGATGAGAAAGGAAAAAACAAGATGTCTTTCCCACCGTTTCCTCCCAAATCGGAAGGAAAGAAAAATTAAAGAATTTAGCCTAATTTTCCTTTCATTTCCTTTCTTTTCCTTCCTTAAATGAAACTCGGGAACACGACATGTTTTATTTTCCTTTCTTTTCCTTCCTTAAATGAAACTCTGGAACACAAAATATTTTTACTTTCTTTTTGTTTCCTTTCCTTTCCTTCCGTTAGTAAACTCTGGAACACAGTGTAAAACTCAAGACGAAATGTTGCAAATGAGGAAGAGGGCTATTATACCCCTTTCCATATTAAGGTATTCATATGGTAATTATCATTTTGTTCTCATGGATCTTGCCATATTCATTCCCTTTTTGGGCTTTTATCCCAAGATTCATTCAAGTCCATTCTATTGAATTTTTCATACAAAATTAGTGTTACAAAAGTATAATCCATATTCAATTGTTAGTAAAATAATAGAACTAGATAGTTTGGCTAAGCGGTTATAAAAGTGTCATGTCTCTGCATTAACATATTTAAGGTGATAAGTTAAATATGCCATAAACAATGTTTAGACACGTTTATAGCTCATTAATATCCTATGTCAATTAGGGGTATAAACAAGCCCAGAGGCTCGAGAGCTACTCGTGATCGGCTCGGTTAAAAGCTTGAACGAGCCGAGCCTTAACGAGCCCGAGCTCAAGCCTGAAATAGAGCTCGTTTTGTTATCGAGTCCGAGCTCGAGCCTGAAATACAAAGCTTGTTTAGGCTCACGAGCCCATACAAAATTTTAATTTTTTTTATATAATATATTAATAATGATGATAACATTATTGAGCCGAGCTTTGACTCGTTTAAGCGATGTTGAAGTGAGCTCGAGCCAAGCTTTTAGCTCGTTCAAGGTTGTTCTCAAAATAGTTCGAGCCGAATCGAGCCAAGCTCGAGCTTTGGGTTTTACTCGCGAGCCGAGCTCTAGCTTCATAAAAACCTACCGAAGCTCGGCCCGGCTCGTTTACACCCCTAATGTCAAGCTATTCATAATTTGACAATTTACTTTCTAATTAAAATAATAGAGGTGAAAAGTTACACGTCTCCACTAGTTTACAATATTAATATTTGAAATTTCTGAGTGTTGACTTTATCACCATCATTAAACTTAGGATTTAGTAGAAGATTGAAACTTAAATGTTAATCAAGAAATCAACCACCAATATACTAAATTATATCCCCAACTTTGCTAAGATATATTTTAGTATTCAATCATTTAATTTGCACGTCACAAATAATCAATTTCTATAATAGCCTCTTGTTACAAGTAACTCCCAATTATAATCATTTTAACACATATTTAATCACCTACAAAAAGCAAATCAATACATCAATACACAAAAAGAATTACCATAAATTAATCTGATTTTAAAATCCACACAAGAAACCTCTAATGATCTGATGATCAACTTCTTACCCACCAACAAAACCGAAATAACACATGACAAAGATTTAATTATCATCGGATCGGTCAAAATGAAGTAGTTGACCACAACATTTGGGGCAATCTTCCACTTGTTTAGGCACCATGAAGTACATGAAACATCCCTTACATCCGGCCACCACTAATACATTCCCCCCTCCTATTCTACTCTCTCCTTCATCTTCCACCTCATTTTGCTTCCTTTTTCTCGACGATGAAGCCGCTGGCGATGACTCCACCGATGAACTTTCGCTGTCCGCATATGAGCTTTCTTCGTCCTCCTCCTCCCCCTCCCCCTCCTCCTCCTCCTCCTCATCCTCATCGTCTTCGCTGTAATAGGAGCCGCTAAAACTTTGGTCAACCATCCGTGGATGCTCCTTCGATTTCATACCGGTTCTCCAGTTTATGTAATACATCTCGCCCGTCTGCTTTGCAATTATCGTATATATCGTCAAAAACTACGAAATCACGAATAACGAGAAGAGGGGTTTGTGTTAAACGTACCCCTCCTCTTATTTTATTAACTTTTTGTGCTGCTAAACGTATCATGTTAGTGGTACTTTTAAGCCACATGCTTTAACGCCCACTAACAGGGTACATTTAGCACGCAACATCATATGAAAAGTATCAGAGAAATGATATGACTAATTTAGTAGGGTAAACGACACATTTAATAAAAAGTAAAAAACCATAGGATAAAGTAAAAAACATTTAATAAAAAGTAAAAAACCACATGCTTTAACGCCCCCATAACAGGGTACATTTAGCGCAAACCTATTTTTACCGATCCTACGCCTCTACAAAATTCTTTTACACGACAGGGTTACGTTTAGCTAACCCCTACCCAGAATAAAGTTTATATCTTTTTGTTTTTTCTCCCTCATGTATGCTCTTTTTAGGGTTTCAAAGTTGAAGACGTTAACTTTTTCCCAAGAAAGCAACAACAAAAAGTGGTGGAAATTTTGCAAGATCCATGTTTCAGATTTTGTGAATTTTAATGCAGAAAATTGATAAAACCAACAATAATAATAATAATAAATAACTTAATAACACAATTCAATAATTCCCACTGTCGCCCTAAATAAAAATACATACATAATCAATCGAGTTCAACTTTTTCATAAAAAAATAAATTAATTAATTAATCTTTATTAAATCTTAATCAAGAAATTAAACATGTATATGCAATAATAATAAAAAATGAAAAAAAAAAAAACAAACCTTTAGATCAAGACATTGTTCCCAATGGTATGGTAGAGTTATATTGGAATTGAGTTCCAACGTGGCATCGGAAGAGTTTGTTGACCGGTCACAATGGGTGTTCGTTGACTCTCCGGCGGTGTCTCCGGTGGTGGTGGTACGGTGGTTTAACGAGAAGCTTTGAAGAGATCTTTCAAGTGATGCGGTGATCGTCTCCATGTTGGGTGCTGCCATTCTTTAAAAATAATTATAACTTTCAAGCCAAAAAGAAAAACAAAAAAAAAAATGATACAAATTTAATAGAAAAAGAAACAAGATTAGCAACGAAGACCAGGTTTTATAGAGAGAGAGAGGAGTTTTAGAGAGAGAGTATAAAGTGGGAAGTATGTTAAGATTTGATGAGTTTGTGCGAATAAGAAAACTTTAAGACTCATGAACCACATAAAATAGAATGTGTGACAAAGGTGGTCCATTAACATTTGGTGTGTGTGTTGTTTTCATCCTTCTACTTTAGATTTTACATTAGTGGTCTTTAAATGGGAGATTATTGCCTTATTGGTATGGCCTATCACAACTATGATAGTCACATTCACCATGTCTTGTTTTTCTATGTCTTAAACATTGTATGAAATCATTGTTGAGAGTTTGGTAATAATAATAATAAAAGAGTGTGTGCTTTAGTTTTACCGGAATAGTATGAGGTGAATGTTGTATATGGCGTTATAGTTTAGTGGCATCTTGAGGTGGGATAAGATTTAGGGGCTGTTTGGTAGCCTCTTAATCCATTCAGAGGCGGCTGTCTCTTAATGAAATCATTTGTGGCCCTTATGTCTGAATGAATAAGAGGTAACCTTATGTCTGACTGGATAAGAGGTAACATCTGAATGGTAAACCATCACATGTCACATTCTTCTACATTATCTTTGTTAAACTCTTAAATGATTTCATTAAGAGGTAGCATCTTAATGTCATTCAGATGCTACCAAACAGCCCCTTAGGGACCATTAGTTCTTGGGTTCGATTCTCACAGGGGGTTTTTTCTCATATTTATTGGGTGTCCTTTAGAATTGGTGTATAAGAGTTAATGCCTAGTGACGATGAATATGATCGGGTGCTTCCACTGATGACACAATGATACTTCATTGGCCCGTCAAGAATCTAAATTTATCGTTCAAAAAAAAGGTATGCGGTGAATGTAGTTGAAATTTGTTACTTTTCTTTCTTAGTTAAATATATTTGGTAGAAGTGTAATAACTATGTATTCTTAATTACAACCAGTGGCGGATCTAGGATTCCGACCAAGCGGTAACGTTTTATAAATAAGCGGTAACGAAATCGAAAAAACGTCAAATTTTTCCAAAATTTACACTAATTTTTCCAAATTTTTTCCGACCAAAGGGTAGCGGACGCCACCCCTTAACTACCTATAGGTCCGCCCCTAATTACAACTTTAGAAAATCGCATTGTTTGTTTTTTATTCTCTTGAGTGAATTCTCCTTGTTGAGTTACATTGATTATGAAATCTTTGATATGATGTCGCAAATTCTCATTAAACGACTATGTTGTTAAAGTCGTAACGTGTTAATCTACCATATAACATATTAATGTTACACTTACACCAACTGTGCAAATTGTCCAACAATCTTAATGTAATTGTTGCATGTAAAACGATTGATATTGAAGTATATGAGACCAAACTTGTTACATACACCTAAACTTGAAAGATAAGATATAAGGATGAAAGAGAAGACATTTAATGATCATACCCTTAGTTAGCCACTTTATTTACAACAACATTTCACATTCTAAATTGTGATTTAAAGTATGTCAATGTGGTAATTATTATTATTATTTTCTATTTAGGTTTGTGTACAACAATGTGTTTATGCCATTTAATGTAGTATTTTTATTAAGTAAACTTTTAACTCTTTTGCAATATGTTTCTTTATTTTCCATCCCATTGTTTTCTTTTACATATGTTTACTATTTAAAGTACTTTGCTTGAGATTAGAGGAGTCTAAATGATATATATATCAAGTCTTCTCTTTTACTAAAATTGACAACTTAAACTTTCCTAAATCAATCAAAAGGAATTAGTATTAGAGAAAATCACATTAATCCTAACTATGTCATCATATCCATGAAATATGTAAAATACGTCGTACCGAAAATATTTTACGATTTATTACTTTTAACTAGTCTGTCATGAATTTTTAATAAGTGTCATGTATTTAGGATTCTTTACTTCGAGAAGTTCTAACGGATCATGAAACTAATTGTACATTTTCCCCAATTTTTTTATATATAATATGTTTAAAAAAGGTGTGAAAATGATTTTCAATATTATTAAAAATACTTCCATTATTTAAGGAATACGTGAGAATTAAGGGGAATAAATAAAAGAGGTTAAAATAGATAGGCTTGTATGATTGGAGGCACGTTCCTAGCAAAGAACAAATGCAATAAACAAATTAAATTAATGGTGAGTTGATGGACAATTAATATGTGATAATGCATGATTGTCGTTAACACGAGTATTAATTATTTAACAGATCCTTCCTGAACTAACCCGACCCAACCCGAATGTGTATTAATAATAATAATAATAATAATAATAATAATAATAATAATAATAATAATAATAATAATAATAATAATAATAATGGAATGTGGTGAAAAACAGGGGAAATCGAAAGAGATATCGAAAGAGACAGAAAGAAGGATAAAAGAGATTAAAAAAAGGTTGTAGAAGAAGATGGGAACAAGAGTTAGGGAATCTAATTCTACCATGGACAGAAGAGCTGGCTAAAAGTTTGTCCCGCATGACATGACAACAACATTACTCAGCACCACCTTTTGTTGTGGCACATGACACCACCACAACTGCCACCACTCCACCACCATACCACCACCACCAAAGAATAAAGATATGGCCTTGGGAGTTTAAAATGAAGTGGAAGAAACCAAGAAGAATAAAGATAACAGCCTCCCACTGTTTCCACACCCCCATAAAATCTTATTTTCATACTTTTACAGCTATATGACCATATAGAGATACTGTATAGGGCTGTATAGGAGAATCTTAGACAAAAACAAATGTCAGAGAATGTTTCTTTTGTCTCCATGTATACGAGTCGTATAACATTATACTACACGTATACAATGTTATACGACCCGTATAATGTTATACGACTCAAAACTCATATAATGTATACGACCCGTATATATTGTTATACAACCTAATATTTTCTCCATCTATACGGACCGTATAATCAGGGCTGGCTCAAAATATTGTAGGTCCGAAGCGAATAACAAGATTGAGGCCCTTTTCGTAAAAAATAAATAAAAAAAAATTGCTTTTGATTATATGATTCATATACCATCTCTATGTATACATAGTTATATATCATAAACCTCAACGTCAACAATTTTAAAGCCAAAATCACCTACATATAATATGTTTTCTTAAGAATTTAGGGCCCTAGAAAGTGAGACCTAAAGCGCTTGTTTTATTTCACTCCCCATTGAGCCGACCCTGCGTATAACCCTATACGACTAATATAAAGGGTGTGAAAATAAGATTGTGAGGTGTGACTTTATTAACACGCAGGGGCGAAGTATAGAAGGGTCGGAGAGGGGCGTCCGACCCCCGAACTTTTCGCTCGGTAGTGTTATATATGTAGTTTTCGTATAAAATTTTTTGGGTATATACGTTTTCGACCCCCCCCCCCCAGTTCTATAGAAATTTTTTAGTATATACGTTTTTGACCCCCCCCCCCCCCTCCGGTCATTCGAGTCAAGCTTCGCCACTGTTAACACGTTAAAATACGCTTAAGTGGCCTTGGGAGTTTAAATGAAGTGGAAGAAACCAAGAAGAATGAAGGAATTTTCTTGAAAGTATTTCTGTAATCCACTTTGTCATAATAAAACATACTTTTAAAGTTCTTAAGCTGGAAAAAAAATTGATTTTTAATATATTTGTTATTTATGTCACACAAACGTTTACATTTATCCATTTAATTTTACTCGTCTTTTACGAAAACAAAGACACGTGAACAAAAAACGATGTGGACATTAGATGTATACGTAAAAATTAGATACTCAAAAAGTTAGATACTTCAATAAAACTCAACATGAAAGAGTTGATCATTGATAAAAATATGCGTATAAGTATTAAAATTAAAAAATGGCCAGTTACTAATTCCAATGTAATTATAAAAATACTAGAACATAAAATACATACTTGAGCTAGTTTACGGTTTTTCTCATGATTTAGTAGTTTGTCGATACTATGTTTGCCTTTTGTAAAAAAGATGGATATGACTGGATGCTTCTGCTGATGGCACTATAGTACCATAGTAATTCGTTAGTGATCCAAATTTGCCGTTAAAAAAATTAATATAAGAGTAATATATTTTATGATTAAAATAAGACATCACTATTTTTATTCGGAAATTTTGGCCTTTGATCACAATAATTCACATGATCAATAGTCACAAGACCTAGGTTTTAATAATACCGTTGAAAAGAAACTATAACTTACGTAAATTTAATATTCGTTTTTTTAATTATTGGTGCTATGTAAAACATTTTCTTAAAATAGATCATGAAGTTGATATATATTATATAGTGAAAACATGTTTTTGTCTTGAAAGAAAAAACATAAGAAATGTATATTTATATATCAAAATGACATTACTTACTATTCAAACTTCAATGTCAATTTGATTTTGTTTAGAGTAAACTGTCATTTTGGTCCATGTGGTTTGGGCACTTTTGTCATTTTAGTCCAAATCTCAAATTTTTTACATCTGGGTTCCTGTGGTTTGCATTTTGTTGCCATTTTAGTCCAAAATCCAAAAACCCTCTATTTTGACTGTTGAAAACTGATCATTTTGTCCTTTAGTGCAGGGGCATTTTGGTCATTTTTTAAATCTTTTTCTATTTAATGTCATTAGATAGAAAAACCCTAACACACATTTCTCAAGTCCAGCAGCACACAAAGACCATGTTCTCTCTCAGATTCAGATCCGGCGACCGGACTCGCCGTCGAGGATCTCCAGCGCCACACCTCCGACGAACCACCACACCACAACCCTCTGCTATTCTCTCTCTTCATTGGTCACCGGAAAACAGCCGGTTCCGGCAGTAAACCCGACAACAAACACCCACGACAGCCCCCCTCCTCCGATCCATGTTATTCTGGTCACTGTTCTCCCTCCCCTCGGCCTCTCTCTCTCACTGCTCTCCCTCCCCTCGGTGGAGCCGGCGACCTGTAGATGATGAGCTCGATGGCACCACCCCCATCTACCACCACCGCCCCCATCTCTCTACATCATTCAAGCACTCCGGTGATCAATCTCGACAACTCCAACAACGGTTCATCCACTTCCGGTAGTAGATTTAGCAACCACAAGAAAGCTAGGGTTCATCCACTTCTGGTAAGTGAAAATGTGAGTATTTGGGGATTTTGGGTGTTTTTTGAAGTTTCTAGTGAATATTTGGGGATTTTGAGTTTTTGTTTCTAGTGAATATTTGGGGATTTTGGGTGGTTACGGTCGTGGATTTGAGGGTTTTTCATGGTGGGTTTTCGGATTTGAGGGGTTTTCACGATGGTTGTGGTGGCAGGTGGCGGGATTGAGAGGTGGTCGACGAAGCTATGGCGGCGTTGCCGGCGGTGGATCTGTATATATGAGAGAGAGTTTGTAGAGAGAGTTAAGGAATTGGTTTGGTGGTGGAAGTGGTCTGGTGGTGGTGGTGTATAGCAGGAACGTGAAAGAAAGGTAGAGAGGGGTGTATATTTGGGGTTTTTTAATAAAAGGAATTGATTTAATGAAAATTAAATGGACCAAGCTACCTCTGCAGATAAAGACAAAAAAAGAGACCTTAAAACAGTCAAAAATAAGATATTTTGAGTTTTGGACTAAAATGGCAACAAAATGCAAACCACATGGACCCAGATGTAAAAAGTATGAGATTTGGACTAAAATGGCAAAAGTGCCCAAACCACAGGGACCAAAATGGCAGTTTACTCTTTTGTTTATGTTAAACTATGTTATCACCCGAGAGAGCTTCCCGGGCTCACGAAATATTTATATTAATTACTAGTTATTAATACATAATTAAAATCCTACAAACAAATTGATAAATTAAACTCTGAGACATAAACAAACTTATAAATATTCTGCTGGTACGTGTGTTCCCTTTGATCCAGCTCGCTAAATGACTCGGAAAGTAACTTGATCACGGTTGACATATAATGTTGTTTGCGTAACTGGCACAAACAAAACCAAATTTATCATGATATTTGAATGATTTGTTTTAAGTTTACTCATTTGATTTCAATGATTCACATGATCAATAGTTAATATTGATTGAGGTCATGGTATATTCTTCTTTTTATCATTGGTGCTCCTACTTCGTCTGGTCCATTGTATCCACACAAAATATTTTCTTTAACATACCATTGCCGATGTGGTATATTCTTCTTTATATTTGATTTTATTTATCATTGGTGTTTCTACTTCGTCTAATTGATTATATTCACACAAAACATTTTTTTTCAAATAGATGTAGTACATTTTAAAACCTTTTCCAAGTGAGGTTAATAACATTTGTATAATTATATAAAATGATATTAGATTTAAATAATCTCAACTTTCAACAATTGGTTGATAACACTCCCAACTTTTGATTGGTATCACAATACTCCCAACTTTCAATTTATTTTTCTCTGGCACTCTCAAACTAAATTAATCTAACCCAGTTAGCTGACGTCAGATGTCACGTCACTAAACAAGTGCCTCATCATATGTCACGTCGGCAGAAAAAAACCATATCAGATGTTACATTAGACCACCCGTAGTGGTTGCCCAAAGGGGCGGTTTTTTCATGCTCAATCGCGCCCAATCTCGCCCCTTAGCCACTATGCATGGGCGTGTTTGGCATTTTTTTGTTGGGGCGTTTTATAAATCACGCGGGTGGGGGAGATCTTGTCCAATCACATTTGAGCTTCCATTGTTTTGTCCAATAACATTTTTTAAATGTTTATTTTATTTTATTTTATTACAAACATAATGCCCCACAATCCTCACATTCTCACTACACCCATTTTAGAAAAACGCCCCATAATGCCCCATTGCTGACTGGGCTGTCACATGGCGCAAAACGCCCAAGGATGAATCTTGCCCACTACGCATGGTCTTAGACTGTGGGGTATGGGGCTTGGGTTGGTGCGTGGGTTGGGGGAAAACGCCCAAGCCACCACCCCGGGTGGGCTTGGGTTGGGGCGTGGCCCTTGGGGCTTGGCTTTGAAGCCGGGCGTGGGGGCGGGCTTGAGATCCGATGTGGCGGCCTCCTATTCGCTGTCCACCGCCATGTCATAGCGGGTGTTTGAATTTTAAATTCTAACTGTTTAATAAACTGCCAAGCCAAGCCACGCCCCAACCCAAGCCCCGCCATACCCACGGACACTTCACTCACCGGTGGGGGGGCTCAAACTTCACGTGTCAACTCATGCCCCCAACCCAAGCCACACCACACCACAGTCTTAGCAAAAAAGTGTCATTTCATATGTCACATCAGCAAAAAAAAAGTCAAAGTCACACCTCATATGTCAAATCAATAAAAACTGAGTTGGGATTCAGTTAGTTTGTGAGTGTTAGAGGAAGATAAATTGTAAGTAGGGAGTATTGTGGTATAAATCAAAAGTTGAAAATGTTATCGGACAATTTGATGAAAACTGAGGTTATTTAAATCCAATATCCTTAGATAAAATAAAAACATGTTATGTCTAGAAACAGGTTGTTTGACAACATCTGAATGGTTAAGTGCTGAACCAGTAAGAGGTCTGAACCATTAAGAGCTGAACTTGTAAGATGTGTGAAAAAATTAAGAGCCTGTATAATGCTTAACCGTTCAGAGGCAAATGTCTGACCAATTCAGATTAGAGGTCTTAACCATTCAGACTCTGTATAAATCTTAACCATTCAGAGGCAAATGTCTGAACCATTCAGACATCTGCTCGTGAAACAAACAGCTTGAATCATTAAGTGCTGAACCAATAAATGTCTGAACCATTAAAAGCCTCATTAAGATGTAAACAAACAGCCCTGGAATATATAACTTGATCACTGGTGACGTATAAATGTTATTTCGTTGTAATTGGCAAAAACAAAACCAATTTTATCATGGTATCTAGATTAAAAAAAAAGTTTTGGCCTTTGATTTCAGTGATTCACATGATCAATAGTCACAACTCACAAGACATGAGGTTTATCAATACTGTTGAAAAAAAAAGCTTGACTAATGTAATGTTATATTTGTCCTTTTGATCATTGGTGCTTCTACAGTTCTACTTAGTCTAGTCGATTATTTTCACTTAAAACATTTTCTTTAAATGGATCCAGTAAATTTTGAAACTCTTTCCTAGAAAGTTGATAATAAAATTAAGTAGTAAATTTTCCGCGCGTTGTGGCGGCTTCGAAATGTAAAGTAACTTGAATTTGTAGCGTCTAATGAAAACATATTATATTTGACCCGATTTGTTTCTGAAGAAAAGTTACGTCAAAACGTAGACAAACTAAAAAAGTACATAAAAATAAGCACGAAAAAGTATTATATTTGATCCGACTTATTTGCGAAAGAAATTTACGTTGAAACTAACTTATACCGACACATATATAAAAATAAGTACGTAAGAAAATCACGCGTTGCGGCAGCAACAAAACGTAAATGAACTCGAATTTTAATCATCTAATGAAAACGTATTATATTTGAGCCGACTTGTTTTAAGACTATGGGGTATGGGGCTTGGGGGGGGGGGGGGGGGGTGTGGGTTGGGGGAAAACGCCTAAGCCACCATTATATAATGAAAACGTGTTTTATTTAGAAAAAAATAATATATGCTTAGACTAATCAAATATTGTAAAAGTTATATCACGACTATTTACATATCAAGTATCAATTTGATTTTGTTTATTTCAGTTCTACTTAGATACTAA